>CAKMXV010000013.1:0-551913 GCA_928858565.1 Anthracocystis walkeri
TAACCCTGTCCTGCTTTGACAGTCCTGGATCTGTGAGAAAGAACAACAAGATTGCTGTCAGTAACCCCTTGTGAGAGCAAAAGGTATTATTGAGCAAAACTTACTGACAACAGTGTCATCTTCTTTGTCTGTTATGAAGTCATTTGATGCTGAAGCTGAACTGCAGGTTAGAGACAAGCAGGTGAGATATCTTTGTTTCATGGTTGGAATGATCATTTTTGAAAAGGATGTTGATGGTAGTGCAAAAGACATGTCCCAAGGAACATGCTCTGGAGTCCCAAGCAAGTTCCTGAATCCCAAACCTAGAGCACAACTCTAACAAAGCCTCATTTGAAATCTAGAGGGCAGCTCTGAGAAAGCCTTTTCACTTGCACCCAGTGTCATCACTGGGCACCATGCATTTTTGGTAACATGTTCACAAAAATCAGAGTGGACCCTTCCTGACCCAGACTGACCAAGCTGTGCATTGAACATGTAGCTCCTTTGTGCTGAAAGCTGAGGGTCAAACTTAAGAACATCAACAGCACAATTTGATATGTTTTGGGTGTACAGTCAGCTACCAAGTTCACAAGGCTGATCAGACCACACTCTCCTTTTTGCTGCTGGTTGGCAATTCTGAAGGCTTCTCGGTAGACAAATCTTCAATGCGCATCGGCAATCAACGTCAAAGTGGAGGGGAGCGTGACAGTCGAAGGTCCATCGTGAATACCCCTCTAGCATGTTCACCGCCTTCTCGTCAGCATACCATACTCATTCAACATACCATCATCGTGCGGCTTGCCTGCAGGTTGAGACAGCATGTGCGTAGAAGGGTCGCACAGCGACACGCATGAGTCGACGACTCTGGACCTGCCTTCGCCGGAACTCGCTGGTCTGTTCGTTGACTCCCACTGCCACCCTACTGACGATCCCGCAGCCTACGCTTCGTCAGACCTGGACGAGCTCTCCAAACGCATTGGTCAAACGACAATCGGACGACTCGTGTGCATGTCAACTAATGCGAGAGACCAGAGAATGGTGGCAGACTTGGCCTCGCGACATCCCGACAAGATCGTACCTTGCTTTGGTTGGCATCCGTGGTTCGCACATCAGATCTCGCTCTCCGACCCCACGCCAAGCAAAGAGCAGCACTATCACGAGCTCTTTGGCATTTCGAGCACTCCATCAGAGGCAAATAACATCGCGAAAGAGGAGCTCGATGCGATATGGGACCAGTTGCCGGAACCAATCTCGCTGAGCAGTGTTTGCGAAGGCATCCGAGAGCAGTTTGAACGATTCCCAAAGGCACTGTTGGGCGAAGTCGGATTGGATCGAGCTTTCAGAATACCTCGACGAGCCTGGAACTATGATCCACAAAGGACCGAGTCGGACACAAGCTTGCCAAAGCTGACGAAACTCAAGACGCCGCAATCGCATCAGCTGGCCGTTCTGCGAGCACAGATTGACGTAGCTATGCAATACCGACGCAACATCTCGCTTCACTCTGTTCAAGCGGCAGGACTTACTGTCGACCTTTTGGACTCGCTTCGCAACACGGATACGACGAGCTTCGGAGCGATACGTGTATCGCTTCACTCTTGCACGCTCGACAGCAATGTGGTGAGATCTATCACCAAAAAACATGCGAATGTCTACGTTGGCTTTTCTTCGACAATCAACCGCAAGCAAATGGTTGCTCGAGACTGCTTGGCAAGTGCGGATCGCAGTCGAGCGTTGATGGAGAGCGACTACCACACCGTCAAGGGAATACCAGGATACCTATTGCAAGCGAACGAGTACTTTGCACAGTTGCATGGCCTCAGCTTGCAAGATGCCGCGCAGCAGCTACGTGCCAACTGGGAGACCTTCTATTCGGGGAGATCGCAAGAGTCAGAGTCGGACGACTCGGACGCAGACAGCACACATTTGGATCAGCGTTGAGACGGCTACACAGCGGAATCAAGGTGAAATGCTCGATTGAGATGAAATGCTAGTATTACAGTTTGATGAGTGACATGAGATGAGAGCAAGCGTTGTTGGACACGTCGGTTATGCAAAGGGTTAGAAGTCTGTGAGAACGCTTCAAGCGTGCTGCAACTTGCCATTTGGCTGCGCGACCCCGCTGGAAGAGCTTTTGATGACGTTGCCGTATTCATCGACAGGAGGGAAACGAGCCATGCGCTCGAGATCATCGAGATCAAGGTGAGAGCGAATGTACATGTTTTGCGTGTCGGTGGGCACCTGGTAGTCCCAAGAGGTCCAGGCACCCTGCTTGAGACTGGAAAAGACGAATCGTCTTCGACGTTGGACCATCAGCACATCCTCGGTGATCTTGGCTGCGTCCCATCGCGTGAGTGACTCATACTCAAAACCTTCGAGCACCTTGCGAGTCTCTTTATCGAGACTGTCTGGATCGGCGGCGAGGTTGTCGAGCTCCTTGGGATCGCGAGCCAAGTTGAACAACTGAGGCGGATCGGCAGGACAGGTGATATACTTCCACGGGCCGCGGCGAATCATGAAAAGTGGCGCAACGGTTCCTTCACCCATGTATTCGGCGATGACAGTGTCGTGGCCAGTCTGACCTAGCAAGTGTGGAAGCATGCTGATACCATCGAGTGGCAGTTGAGGGTGAAGCGGAATGCCGACGATATCACAGAAGGTAGGAAGCAGATCCATTGTCGAGACGTTTGCCTTGACGCGGCGAGGAGCAAACTTCTTGGGATAGTTGAACAAGAGCGGCACGCGGACGGAGCTCTCAAAGTAGCTCATCTTGTACCACAGAGACCGCTCGCCGAGCATATCACCGTGATCTCCGCTGAAAACGACGATCGTGTTGTCACGCAAGCCGCACTTGTCAAGAGTAGACAAGAGCTCGCCGATCTTGGCATCGACGTATGAGACGGAGCCGTAGTAGGCTCGCTTTGCGCGTTTGATCTGTTCAGGGGTGAATTCCCTTCCTTCAAGGTCGCAAACGTGACGAAGGCGCTTTGAGTGCGGGTCTTGACTGTCTGGGTGAATCTCCACTTCGGGCATGTTAATGTCGACGCCTTCGTAGAGATTCCAGAACTCCTCCTCGATGGTGTATGGGTCGTGTGGATGGGTGAAGCTGACAGTCATAGCAAAGGGACGAGCCGAGCTGCTGTCACCACCTCGACGACGAGCGTGGTCAAATAGGTACTGTTTGGATTTGTAGAGAACTTCTTCGTCGTAGTCCATCTGGTTAGAGCGGACGCAGGGACCTGCTTGGAGGATGCTCGAAGCGTTGTGATACCATTCGAGCCTTCTGTCTGGCTCGTCCCAATTGACAGCCCAGCCGTAATCTCCTGGGTAGATGTCAGCAGTGAGACGCTTTTCGAAGCCGTGGAGCTGGTCGCCGATGAAGTGCATCTTTCCTGCCAAGACGGTCTCGTAGCCAGCGGAACGAAGATAGTGTGCATAAGTTGGGAGGTCCGAGCTGATGGAGGAGGCGTTGTCGTAAGAGCCGATCTTAGAAGGGAGCTGACCAGTGACGAGAGCCATGCGCGATGGAGCGCAGAGAGGCGAGTTGCAGTAGGCCGAGTCAAGCACAACGGAATCCTGAGCAAGACGGTCCAAATTGGGTGTGAGGATCTGAGACTTTCCGTTGTACATGCGGAGTTGAGGTGCGGCAAGCTGATCAGCCATGACGAACAGGATGTTGGGACGACTGGTTGAGGCGGAAGTGGTGGATGAACCCGCGGCGCCGGCACTAGTGGCAGCGGTAGCGTGACCGTTGTTGGCGCGATGACCATTCTGGTATCCATTGGTTGCTGTCGCATGACCGTTGACGCCATTAGCGTGACCATTTGTGTGATGACCGTTAGCAGCCGTACCATTCAAGTCGTGGGAAGCGTGGCCGTTGGCGCCGTGACCATTGCCAGAAGCGGTTTGGCCAAAGTCGGTCCCATTGATGGGCACATTTCCGCTGGTGGACTGAACGGGCATCCTGAGTATTCGTAGGCGAGGGGTGCAGTGTAGCAGAGAATACGTGTCGCAGACACCGAGCAGAGAGTATATGGAGCGTTCGCTCTGGCAGCTTCCGTTCGAGGCAATCCTGTGAGATGGACGGGGGGTGATTGAAAGAGGAAGGAACGGATGGGGTTTGATTAATATATGTGAGAGAAAGGATGCGAACGATTTACAGCTCCGAGTTGACAGTAACCGCTGTGACATTCCCGGCACTGGACCGGTTCTCGACCAGCGTGACGGTCACACTTTCTTCTAGCGTTGAACAAACACACACACGTCAACATGCGGGGTCGGGCAACAGCCGGCAGCGGGAGCCGACGATCCTTCGTTAAGCAACGGCTCAGTTCTCTCATTCATGCCAAGCTTAGTGATTGCTTTGCCAGTTGTTTAGCAAAGCCGAGACGAGAGGGCTGTCATCGTTAGTGTTTGACTATGGTCAGGATGGCGTGCGTGAGCGATTTTTAGTGTTGGTGTGGAGAAAAAAAAAGGCTCAAGCACGCAATTTTGGTGGCCAAGCGTGCAATCGCATACAAGGCCGTTCTGTGATTTGACACGGCAGCATGCCGCGTCGGTCAGAGGGCAGCGCAACCGTCGGCCAACTACCAACTTTGTTTGTCTTGTACTCGGAGGGTCAAGCTCCGTCTGTGTTCTCGAACAAAGAACCAGCCTTCTTCTCAGCCAAGCGGTGCTTGCTGAACACGCTCGTGTGATATGAGACCCTATCTTGGCTGCACGAACCTGCGGTTCAGCTATGCTGCACCTGCATCGGTTTTGCAAAATTTCAGAGTTTTGGAAGACGAAGGTCGGTGTTGAAAGCGCGAAGGCCGACGACCAATTTGGAATTTTCTTTCGGACGTGGTCGTGTCTGATCGTTCGATTGGGACCGAACACTCTGCCCGATCTGCTAGGCACTGCAACGCTCGTCTGACGACGAGCCTGAAGCATCGCTTCCGACAATCATTATAGGCTTTCGAACTCTTCCATGAGCTTTCTATCGATAATTTTCAAGGACATTATTGAAAGTTCTACAGAGTCGTTTGATCCAGATCATCTTCAGACAGAGCATAAAAGGAGATGGAGCAATTACGAAGAGGGGCAAGGTAATCTGGGTAAGTCAGAGCGGTCACTTTGTCTTCTTTGCGCTCGCTTTTGACGCCGGCCTGATGACCTTTGCTTGAAGCCCTGGAAGCACAGCGCCCACAAGGCAAGCCGCTGCACCCGATCCTGCATAGAGCGCGATGCGTTGAGTCGTGCTCAGCAAGTCGAGCAGAGGATACGGATAGTGTCCGTTCTCCTTGGCACACTTCTCAGCCCAGAGACTGCCGAGCAAATGACAGAGTCAACGGAAAATCGAGAGATCGGTCAGCAAACCTGTCAGCGCGCCAAGGCTTGACTCTCCGTGGCACAAAGAAGGTGGTGTACTCACGAATAGCTTATTGTCACAAGAGCAGCGACTGCTACCATTGAAATACTTCTGGGAAAGCGTCTGCTGAAGACGAAAAAGTCGACGAGCAGGAAAACACCTGGGAATGCGTGCATGCTTGCATCGATTGGGAATGGCACTGCCACCGGCTCTTCCCGCAGCACCTGTCCTGGATTCGCCGGATCCATGACCTTCTTCGGTTGCATCAGCAGATCCTTGTTGATCGTCACGATAGACCAGTAGAGCACCGTGATCAGCGTCTCCGTAGGTAATGCTGTAGCCACAGCAAGGTCTTTGAGCCAGCGCAGTGCTGCCGTGCGACAAGTTTGGGGTCAGTTCCAGTATTCCGACGCTCTCGTTCGCAGTGCTCGATTCTGTATGAAGCTCACCTTCCGGTCCCTGTACCACGTCCAGCAACAAAGACAGCGACACCGCAGCAGTCGTCGCAGTCAACCCGCACATGGTCAAGAATTGCATGTATCCTGTCCGAAGGCGAAATGCAAAGAAGGCTTTCGTTAGCAGTTTCACCTCGTGAGCAGGAGATGCAATTCGACGATGAACTCACCTCCGTATTCGCCGCCCACGTCGAAGCCCAACAGATCAGGCAGCACCTTGACCGACGTCAAGCCGTAGATACACGATGAGAGTGCTACCGCGTGCCAAATCAACGCGGCGATGCGTTTGTTCGGGCTCGTCATCTTTTGCAGAGTTGTAAGTCTCGAATTGCGGTCTTCCTCGTAGCGTCAAATCTAGCGGATGGAGGTGATGACGATCGCAACAGAGTGACGGACGCTCTCGGCACCGTTCGATAGGTGGACTGAGCGCGTCTTTCTTCAAGCGTCCATGATGAGCGGACCAAATGGCCAGTGCAGACGATAAGCCTTTCTGAGACAAACTAAATTTACACTAGACTTGCGCTAAAAAGTGGTTTCCACGGATCAGACATCCCGTTTGGCATGTCAACCGCCAGCCAGCAAAAAGAAAGCCGAACTCAAGTGAAAGCGAGTGAAAAAGTGGAGGACTTGGGGCAAAAAAAAAACCCACTTTCAGCCGACGGAATTGCACGGCAGACTTTCTGGTCCCCTTTTCTGTAGCGCGTTTTCCTTGAACCGCATCAAATTTCCCAAGTAAGTTTGCATTCTCTCCCATGGTTCAGATCGAGATGCGCACGCACACAAAGTCACAGACCAAAAGCGTCGAGAGTGATAACGACGATGCATTGCTCGCCGTTCGCCGCTTGAGCGAAAGCAGACAGCGCAAGGTTCTGACGCTGAAATAAAAAAGGGTCATGAATAAATAATACAATGCGGTGACGGGAACCCTGAATAACGAGAGGTGATTGTCCAAAGGAAGGTGATGCTGATGCCCAAAAAGAGAGTGTGGCGCGGGTGCCCATTGCCAAGAGAAGGGAAAAGTCTAAATGGTGATGTGAAGAAGGAAGCAAGTCTAAAGTCTGCATTCGCGGAAGAAGGGCACAGAGACGTCGGTCTCGCGCCAGAAGCGGAGGATGCGGTGAGCAATCTCGATGGGACGCTCGTGTGGAAGGTTATGCGTGCCCGTCATCACCTCAAAGTGGAGGTTGGGGATACTCTGAGCGGTGTGGAAGATCTCTGCGAGCGGAAGGAGAAGAGGCTTGTGTGCCGAAACAAACAAGACAGGAAGACGAGCGGGAAGGCAATGCAAGTATTGCGACACCTGGACGCCTGGTCGGTTGCCACGAATCGCCAGAGCCTCAGCCACCTTGTCCGCACTGCGTTCAACGGTGCCTGGCACTGTCAAAGATTCGGTGAGCATACCGGCAGCAAAGGCATCCCTCACAGAGGGGTGCCACAGCTTCATGTGCTTGTCTGCGTTGGCTTCCATGCGAGCCTCCTCGCGCGACTCCCAGCGGTCCTTCTTGAGCAGCGTGTACCTAGCCAGAGGCACAGCATGCATTCGAGGAACCTGCTCGAAAGTGCCGAGGATGCTCTCGAGAAGAATAACAGAGTCGAACAGGTCTGGGAAATGGTACGATGCTTGTGTCAGTGCGGCACCACCGAAGGAGTGGCCGATACCGACGAGCTTCTTCCTTGGCAAGCGAGGAAGGTGAAAGTCGAGCGTTCGCGAGTCCTCGACAGGTGTCGAGGTTTGCGTCGATGGCATGAAGCAGCAAATGAACTGAAGAATGTCACGAGCCAGATCGTTGCCGTCAATGCAGCGATCGCTGAACTCGAGCGGTGTTGGTCCGTCAAGCTGTCGATTAACAACAGCCGACATACCGTGACCAAGAGTGTCGATCATCCAGATTTCCTCGATCTCGTTGGGCTTGGTCCGCAAGAGCTCATCCACAATCGGGATGAAGCATTCTTTGGAAAAGCCGAGACCGTGGGTGAGGAGAAGGATCTTTGCATCTGGGTTCTTTGGCGCACGCTTGGGGATAAGGCGCTCGACGACAAGAACGCGACGCTTGCGGAGCTGCTCTGGGTCAGTGCCACCACGAACAAAGGGGGTGTAGAGACCAGGAGTGGGCTCCACCTTGACGGGAACAAAGTGGCAAGCATCGACTGCGCGAGGATTCTGCGAAAGCACCTCGTGGGTGCCTGGGAGAAGCTCGGAGAGTGACTCGCCGCCAGCAAGAGGTGAAGAATAGGTGGAGCGAGGATAAGCGATAGGCATGGTGAAGCTGCTGCGGTGGAAGTCGGCGCCATGTGACGATCCAGCGGGGTACTGTGGCGCGGGTGGGTTGATCGAGAGGTGGTGGAGACGCTCAGCTGCCAGGTGGGCAGCCTCGAGGTCGATGGGTGCGAGGCACGAGCCAAAGCCGGTGTCGATTTGCTTGGGGGCCTGCATGTTGGTCTAGGGTGATCTGGCTGAGAAAAGGTCGAAGAGAACCTGTCCAGAAGGGACGTCGAATCAGTGGGTGATGGAGGAGAAAGGGTGAGAGATGCCAGCTCTCAAGGCTAGGCCCAAATGCACAAGTGATGCAGAGTGAGCGCAAAGGAGGTTAGGTCACGATCGAAGATGATGTTAGGAGTGGGGAGAGGGGGCGAAGGAGATGTTGGAACGGCAATGGGTAGATATACCTTCCCTGAATCTGGCGAGCATTGACAACTGATCCGGCTTGATGAGGGAGACAGAGGCACAAGATCGCACCGACCTGTCAGAAACGGCTGAGATACAGAGTCAATTAGGGCTGATCAACGACGCTAAATTAGGACGCTTTAGTGCTAAAGCAAATTTGGCCGGGGAAAATCTTAAGTTGGTAAAGCACCTCTCGAGACACTTTACCCTAAAGAACTTAGTGAAATCAATCCTTTTTGTTATTTCCACCCCAAGAATATCAGAAGATCGGCCAGACAGAAGATGCTTCATCGTCGCAAAAAGAGCTCGAGCTGCCAGAACTCGGAGGCGCTCCGAAGGTTGCAAACCTTTGTGCGGACTTTGAACGCCGACTTTTTGGGCGGTGAGCACAGGCACGGCGTGATAAGATGGAGAAGCTCCATGTGGGCCGTACAGCCGGCCAGGAGATCAGGGCAGACCGACGAGGAAATGCCAAGGATGGGCTTGCCACCTTGTTTGAGGAGGGTAAGATTCGACACTTACGAAAGTGGTGGCTGAGGCCGGCTACAATCGAGAATCAACTTGTCTCGGAAAACGAGAGCATCATGGCTTGCCTGTCTCACACTCACGGCAGCAGCGGGCTTTGCAAAAAGGCACGGCCGCGTTAGCATGGGAAAGCCACATGGAAGGACGCTTTGGTTCCCGGCCGCTTAACATGCAGAAAGGCGTAGACAGCGTGGGCAATTTTTGTCTTTGCACGCCTCAGCAACAACTCGGTTTGTTCCAAATGCACCATTAATGCGAAGACGATCCTCTCTACTTCCTCTGTTCGACGTCGTCAATGTTCATGCCTCTTGAGATCGATCACAATCCACTGTTCCTGCTTTCAGGACTGATATTTGGGACAGCCAGCCAAGGAAGCGCATCCGCCTCACACACACTCACACACTTAATCGAGTTCGTCATTGATCTTCGTTCAGAAGAATCGTATGATCTGCTTCATCTCGAACGAAAGCGCTGATTCGATGCTCATCTGTAGTTCGGAGAGCATCGAAAGAAGCACATGAGGTGGTAAAGTTGGTCCGCTTCACCCTCCGAAGCTTGAGTCCAACCAATTCGACTACTTTGCAGTTCCACATCTAACCTGCGGCGGCACGAACTCTGCATTAGGGGCAAGCAATCCAAGAAGCCAAAATTCAGCTCAGACTCTGGCGCCGCTTGTAAGTTTGTTTGCAGACGCATTCAAAAGACAAATGATGGGAACGGAAGAAGTCCGACTGCCTCAATCTCAGTACTGTAAGCCAGCACGAGACAGCGATTGGTTGAAGACCGCGAACACCTTGCGAGCACGAGACTGAGGACGAGACTGATGACAAGAAGGTTCAAGGGAAACTTGGCTTGCACAGAGGTGAAACAAAGCCGGTCGCCGCAAAGAGGAAAGAGGGCGGTACTCGACACGTTTGGATTTTCTTTTCTTTGACATGCGATTTTCCACAATTTTAGGTTTCAGCCGGTTGACGAGGCGCTTGGTTTTGTATTCGTTATTACAAGCTCGCGAGAAGGAGCAGTACAAATGGGCGCTTGGCAGAATACAACAGGTAAACTCCGCCAAACGCCTTCTGAGACCGCTTCTGGACTTGACAGAGCCGTTTGCGGCAGGTCGTCCGCTCTTAACGAAAACTTGCAGTAGGAGGTCGCTTTGGTTCGCCGTTACTGCCCTGCTGCTCGTCAAGTTTGTTTGTCAGTCTCCGACTCGAAAGTCCGACAAACATCATGTCAAAAATCGAAATGCAGTCGTCGATGTTGAATCGATGTGGTCCGGACGACCGACCTTCGCTGCACTTTGCGTCTGTTCAGTGAATGGCTTCAAGATCGAAAGGGCGATCGCAGCAGAAGCATGGACATGATTGACAGCGCTGGCATGAAAGCAGCCAAGTGAGGCAGGATGAAGATGCCAAAGCGAAGCATGGAATGTCTCTTGCAATGCCAAAAAATTCAGCCCCGACTTGCGCTTAACTTTGAGCTGTGCTTCTTGCCGCCAAAGACTGCACCTTCGTCTGCGTCTCCCTCACGCTTAAGCAGCCGCGGCTGCGCCTGCGCCTGTTGCAACGAGCTCCTTCGCGAGACCAGAGCATGAGTGTGGAAGCAAGCCAAAGCGATTTGCCATTCGCACGACGACGTTTCAGCAGCGATTCTTTGTGGTCACAGACAACACAATAAGAGCGTAGGAATTTTGGTACGAGCGGGTTCCGCGACGACGCGATAGCATGACAATACTCACCATGAAAGTGCAACGAGAGCCATCTGAATATTACGAGAGGTCTTGTTACATAGTCTATGAGTGGATGTACAGTTACGTGCAAATAGAAAGCGTTTCTCCTATCAGTCATTCACAGTCATGGCTGAAAGTCGAGCTGACGAGCCGAACCACGTCTCTGCCACGCTCGCAACATCGTGTTGGATCAAGCCTCGGACAAGTTGCTCTGATCTGCGACCAGGCTCCGACGACGAACAGGCGGGCCAGAGAATTTCCTTAGATTCCCGTTTGCGCGATGACGGTCTACACATCAGACGTCGGGAAAACAGATCGAGTCAGCAATGTTGCATGAGACGGGCAGGTCACAGACATGGTCTCACCTGGTGATGGCATGGGAAATACACAGATTCATTAGCTCTATCTTCCGATCTTCTCTACCAGCAAGCGCCATATATACCGGGACATTAACCCTCTCCTGCGCTCCTCTTACTGATGCGGACGGTACCGTTTCAGCGCATGACACGATCGCATGGCTACGGCAGCCGTTTCGCCCATGATCGCAAGGCGGAGATCAATACCAAGACAGGCTTCCCTTGTTTCACACCTTCTCGCTCCTCGTTCGCTCCCACGCTATCTCTTTCTTTCAAAAGATGTCTTGAAGGTATCGCTTGGAGCGGGGGCGTACATCGGTGAACATTACCATCTATCCATTTCTCGAGTCTGCCATATCGATCTAGTCGATCTCTGTCGATAAGAAATGCAATGCTGCTCACACATTGAAGCTGGCGTCTCGTTCACCATACGAAACGTTCCACAGCTCTACGGTTGCAGATAACCACTCAGTGGACACAAACTCGCACGAGATTAAGAGGACTGATGATAGGTACAGCTGGTATTCAAACTTAACGTGAATGCATACCTGACATAATCATGACTGCCTGCAGAAGTACGCGTCGGCTTAGAAGACCATGCAGAGACGACCCTGCAACTTCTTCGAATTGTAGTGTTCGGCCATATCGTTCGCCTCGTCGACGCTGTAGGTCTTTTCGATGAAGGTGGTGCAGCCGTTGCTGGCGTGCAGGTTGATCATATCCTGACACTGTTCGGGTGTACAGATGAGACGACCTCGGATGGTCTGCTCCTTGAAGTTCATGGCAAACGAGTCGAGCTCGAAAGGTCCGTCGGCTGGAAGACCCACATCGACAAGCTGACCGCCTTTGCGAAGGAACTGCTGGCTGAATTTGATGAGGCTGCGGTCCTCGCAGTTGATGACCACACGGTCGACACCGGGGTTGGTCTCGTAGAAGCTGCTCGAGAGCTCCTCGCTGACTTTCTTTTGCGCCTCTTCCGAGTCGATGAGGAAAGTCTTGTCGGGCTTGAGGTGATCGGGAGACTTGTCAGCAAGCTCCAAACCTTCTTTGCGGTTGTCGATCGCAATGACTTTGCAGCCCATAGCCTTGGCGTATTGCACGCCGAGGTGGCCGAGACCGCCAATTCCGACCATCGCCAGCCACTGACCCTTCTCTGGCTTGACTGCAAGCAACGCTCCATAGACGGTGGCACCGGCGCAGAAGAGAGGAGCAGCCTGATCGAATGGAATGCTGTCGGGGACCTTGGAGACGACGCGAGCGTCGGCCTTCATGTATTGCGAGAAGCCACCATTCAGAGTAAGACCAAGCATGCCGGGCAGCTTGTCGCAAAGCTGCTTGCCTTGCTTGCACGAGTCGCACTTGCCGCAGAAGCCGTAGGTGTTGATTGAGCCGACACGGTCGCCGACCTTGATGCCCGACTTTCCAGCATCAGAGCCAGTCTTGACGACAGTACCGACGGGCTCGTGCGAGCCGACAAGACCAGGCTTTGCACCTTGCGACTCATAGACGCCGTCCATGACCTGCAAGTCCGTGTGGCAGTAGCCAGCTGCGGCAATCTTGATGAGAATGTCGTTTGGGCCAAGATCGGTGGGGACGTCGATGTCCTCGACTTCGTATCCCTTCTTAAAGTCCTTGATGGTGGCGGCACGCATCTTCTGTGGGATTGATTCGCTCGACATGATTGCTGTTGAGATATCCGCTGTTATGTGGTGGGAGAAAGAAGAGAGTGATTGGTATGGTTCCGAGTGGCGTATGGGCGTCGAGAATGAAGCTGAACCGTCTTATATCGGAAATCTGGATAGCTGGCTTCGTAGCGTCGTCAGAACTGACTAGAGGCAACACACGACATCCGGCAGAATTCAGGGTTCTAGAACAGTGACTTGCATTCTGATTCGCAAAGCTGTTCCGCTGGCTAAGAAAGCCTTGCTCAGGCGCAACGTGCCATACTGCTGTGACGCCGCGCCGAGCATTGGCAGTAGAGAGCAAGTCGATGACGGCTACGAGCGTTCCGTTTGGCAATTGTCGCGGGACGGCTGACTCACGTCTTCTTCAGCTAAAGATCGACCAACACTTTGTCAGAAAATCACCACCGCCTTGCTGTACCGCTGAACGGGAGCAGAGTGTGCAGGTGTGATTCAGCAACAACGTCACCCGCAAATCTTGTCATGACGCGGGACGGGCGTGTCAAGTAACGCGTAAAAGCGACAATTTCATCTCATGTTAGAGATGCTGCAAGTGACATCCAGAGAAGAACTCGGCTGGAAAGCGCTCTATCGTGCGGGTGAGAGGTTTCAGTGAGAGATGTCTCTCCAACGGAAAGGAAATGAGGCTCACACCAAAATGGCTGGCGAAAATGGTGAATTCTAGGCTTGTGACAGCGAGGAATCTTCGGATCCTCCACCTTCCACCTTCCACCTTCCAGCCTCTTCGCCCTGCCAAATCTCGCGTTTTCATTGTGGGCATCTTCGTCCGTCCGTTCTCTGACGGTGGAGGTGGAGATCAATCAAACAAATATTTTTTCTAAGTTAATTTTCATTTTGCGGAATTTTGTTCGTGTTCCTTGACATATGCGCGCTTTATCGGCGCTGTCACGTTCGACGTCTGAATGGCTTCTGCTCTGCTGCAAGCTGCTGGTGTCGAACGACACAAGGTGGAGATTGACCGAGAGATTGACCGAGACTTAGTACCGCTCCACTTTCCTGGTCGTCCCACGTCCGTGCGCGCGTTCACGTTGCTGCCGAACCTGTTCTCGAGAAGGAATGATACTGGCAGCGCCTCGTATCCCCGAAGTGGAGATAGGACCTGGCTCAGCGCCAGACACGGGACGGATAGAATCGTGCGCGCTACTGCTTGTTGTATGCTTCTCTGGTCATCTTGTGCTGTGTTGAAATCAGAGCCTTTGTCGCAGATATATAGCTCCCTTTTCTCAGCCCTTGATCCTCTTTCGAACTTCAGCAACTGTTGTTGGATCCCTTTACACTACCCTTTCGATTGACGTCTCACCGATCACAAACCTGACCAAGACCGGCACGGCACATATCCTCTCCCCTTACATACAAGAATGTCCTCGCTTCCCAAGACTTACAAGGCGGCCGTCTTCGAAAAGGCAGGTCAGCCTCTCACTCTGAAGGACGTCGAGCTTAAGCACCCAGAAGAAGGCCAGATCCTCGTCAAGGTCGAGGCTTGTGGTGTCTGCCATTCGGATGCGCTCGTTCAATCTGGCGGCTTTGGCCCCCTTCCTCGTATCCCTGGCCACGAGATTGTTGGCAAGGTCGTCGAGGTCGGTCCTCACGTAAAAAAATGGAAGAATGGCGATCGTGTCGGTGGTGCTTGGCACGGTGGTCACGATGGAACCTGCCGTCAGTGCAACCAGGGTCTATTCCAGATGTGCGACAACGAGCAGATCAACGGCGTCACCCGTGATGGTGGATACGCCGAGTACTGCCTTCTCCAAGCCGAGGCTGCTGTACGCCTACCGAGTGATGGCGACGCGGTCAAGATGGCCCCTCTCATGTGTGCAGGCGTCACCGTTCACAACGGTATCCGCAAGATGAACATCACCCCTGGTGAGATTGTGGCCATTCAGGGTCTCGGTGGTCTCGGTCACCTTGCTGTGCAGTACGCACGCAAGATGGGCTACCGAACTGTAGCTCTCTCTCGCGGTACCGACAAGAAGGACTTTGCCCACAAACTTGGCGCAACCGACTACATTGACACCAGCAGCGAAAACGCCGCCGAGGCCCTGCAGAAGATGGGTGGTGCAGCCTTGATTGTCGCCACTGCCCCCAACCCGGAACACATCTCGCCGCTCGTTGGCGGTTGCAAGGCACTGGGCAAGCTCCTGATTCTAGCACGTAAGTACGAAGAGCTATTCATATCGAGTTATTTCGAGCATTTGGTGGCTAATTGTTCATTCCTTGCACTTTCCTCTCTTGCCACCGATTTCGCAACTCACAGCCGTCGGTGACGTTCCTGTCAGCACCTTCGCCATGATCACCAAGGGTATCTCGGTGCACGGATGGCCCTCTGGTCACGCTCTTGATTCGGAGGATGCTGTCGAGTTCAGCCAACGCTTCGACGTCGAATGCATGTGCGAGACCTTCCCTCTGGCTAAGGCCAACGAGGCGTTCGATCATATGTTGGCAAACAAGGCTCGCTTCCGTGCTGTGCTTACCATGTAACCTTGCAGATACCTCGTTGGGCGCTACACGATCGAAAATGCTTTCTTCTTTTTGAATGCTGAACTTTTCTTATTCTTGCTTGCGCGCGGTGACCATACTGCTGTGACCGTGTTGCAAACGCCACCTTGATAGGACGCAATGCTCAGCCCTCTGCAGCGTCATACATTAGCGGATCAGTCTAGCATTGATTGAGCAACGATGCGAGCCATCTGGTAAAGACGCGCTAGAACGCTGACATTGGGTGTGCTTGCAACTATACCAGCACACACCCTCGACCTTGTCTGAAGGTGCCTGCGTGCAGGTCAACAGATAACAAAGCGACAGCACCACGATCCAGGGACCTCTTAGAAGAACCCGTTAGGAGAACGGGCTCGGTTCAGAACTCTCGGGAGAAGTGTCTGTTGAACACCGCTCGAGACGCGCTTAATCTACTTTTGCGGGGCCCCCATAGCAAGTTTTCCCGCTTGCTCGCTTGGTTCGACGGTGCAGCTATTCGTGAGTTTCGGCCAATTGTTCATGTCTTGTGATGCTCGGGCCCGAACTCAGAACCGAATGCTTGAGCCCACTTTACGCTAGTCATCGGGTCGGTTTCGTCTGACTTCCACCATCTGGCGGACAAGATTGCTGCTTCTCGCCCTCCGACTTGAAGACTGCCAACTCGATCGTCGCAAAGCTGACATTCTGCACCCATATCGTACATCCTCTAGCAGCCTAAACTGTTTCACCCATGCAAAAGGTTGGACTATACACCCTATTTGATGCCGAAAAAGGTGTCTACACTTCCGATGTCGCCTATAATCCCAGGTCGGCTTCGTGCGTTTTTGACTACCTCCTTGAATCCGTCAACTTTGATGATCAGCAAGAGGTTCTACGGGAGTGTGGTAGCGATAGAAACATCTCCCTTGGACGTCTCAAGCTGGACGCGCAAAAGCTTGGTGTTGGCCTGATCACCAAGTGCAAGCTCAAACCAGGCGACACGGTGCTCCTCTGCCTCTACTCTTCGATCGACTTTGCTATAGCTTTACTCGCATCTCAATTTGCAGGGCTGCGAGTGGCGCTTGCTAACCCAGACTACTTGCCGACCGAGCTCAAGCACGTCTATCGTCTGACTAAACCCAAAAAGGTCTTTGTCAATTATCGCTACATGCACAGGCTGAGCAAAGCTTCGATTGGTATTCACCATCTGATCCTCACCGATAACGATGTTGCTGGCTTCAATGGAGTGCTGTCCATGAAGGGTCTCATGGCAGACGAAGCATCCGCTAGACAGGCCAAGATGCATATTCCCGCGAATCTCAACGACACAGCGTACCTTCCGTTCAGCAGTGGCACAACTGGCCTACCAAAGGCTGTCGAGATCTCGCACAGCAATGTTATCAATATGGTCGAAGTCTTTGATAACACGCCTTCGATATTTCCGAGGAACAAGGATGGATCAGAGATGCAGTTCCGCACGTTGAACTTCCTGCCTTTCTTCCATGCCTACGCCTTGATCCTCATGCTGCACTATCCCATTCGCAAACACGGACACACAAGCATCATCCGGCCTTTCCAGCCCGAGAAATACTGCCTTTTGGTCAAAGAGCTCAAGGTCAACTTTCTCGCTTTAGTTCCGCCAGTGCTTACGCTTTTGACCAAGCACCCCGATGCGACGCCGGAAGCGTTCGCCAGCGTGCAAGTAGCGCTGTGTGGGGCAGCACCACTCGACTTCGAAACGCAAAATGCATTCACGCAGAAAACAGGCGTGTCCGTCAAGCAAGCGTTTGGCATGACTGAAACCACTGTTGGAGCGCTCGGTCTTCCTGGAGGCGAGAAAGCCTCGGGCTCAGTTGGATGCTTGTATCCAGCAACCAAGGCGCGCATCCGTGATGTGGAAACGGGAGAGAACCTCGAACCAGGCAAGCGCGGAGAGTTACTGATCAAAGGTCCACAAGTGTGCAAAGGGTACTACGGCAACCCATCGGCGACGCGAGAAACTTTTACTGAAGATGGCTATCTTCGAACAGGGGACATCGCCATCGTCGACCCCGACACAGGCGAGTTCAGCATTGTAGACCGATTGAAAGAGCTCATCAAGTACAAGGGTTTCCAGGTAGCGCCCGCCGAGCTCGAAGGCGTACTCGTCTCACACCCGGCTGTTGCTGCAGCTGCTGTGGTAGGCATTTACGACAAAGAGCAGGCCACCGAACTTCCACTGGCCTTTGTCGAACTGAAGCAAGACCATCCAGACAAGACAGGCAGCTCGATCAGCCAAATCGACGCCTTTGTGCGGTCCAGAGTCTCACATCACAAATACCTAAGAGGTGGCATCCGCATTCTCGACAAAGTGCCCGTTAGTGCCAGTGGCAAGATCTTGCGCAAAGAGATTCGCAAACTTCTTCAGGCTGAGATCGATGCAAAAGAATCGACGGCGACAAGAGCGAACTTGTGATGCCGCAAACGCAATCAAGCGGATGTCGATATCACTCAACCTGTTCGCACAATCCAATCAAAGAAGTGAGGACTCAAGCCACACAAAAGACGTGATTGAGAATCGTGGATATCAATTGAGACTAAAAGTACAAAGTGTTGCGAACGTGACGTTGAGTGGAGAGGTCGTGACGTGGAGGAGTACCGTGAGTAAGATGGAGCAGTAGATTCGAGGTGATTAAGCAGAGGTCTCTGCACGAGCAGCCTCCTTCTGAGCCTTCCAGAGAGCAATCTTCTCCTTCCTCACCTTGAGACTCTTTTTGACGTTGAATCCGCCATCAAGGGTGGTGCGCACCTCCTCGAGCGAAAGGAGCGAGGTCTCGGGATACAGGAAATAGACGAGAATGAGGAAGACGGTGGTGAGTCCGGCGTAGAAGCCAAAGGCACCGGAAGGAGTAATGGCGTTCATGAGGCTGAGGAAGGTGGACGAGACGACGAGATTTCCGGCCCAGTTGGCTGCAGTCGAGATGGAAGTTCCAACCATGCGGGTCTCAGTCGAATAGAACTCGCCCTGCTGCCATGGCACGTTTCCGAGACCCGTGGCGTAAGAACAGACGTAAAGAACCATGAAGACAAGCATGGCCGAAGTGTAGGACTTGGGGTAAGGGTATCCCTCTTCGAGACGCTGGTTGGTGGGTTCAAGCATCTTGCCAAAGATTCCAGCGGTGCAGACAAGGAAGATTACAACGCACGGCATGGTTGCCAGGAGGAAGCGTCGACGGCCGAATCGATCGATGTATTTGAGCGGGATGAAGGTGCAGATAAAGTTGGCGCCACTCACGATCAGACTGGTCGCCGTGTAGTTGTTGAGTCCTGCCTTCTGGAAGATGGTAGAGGAGAAGTACATCAAACTGTTGAATCCACAGAGCTGTTGTGCGACGAGGGTCATGGACGTCAGGAAGACGGCTCTTCGTGTGGGCACATCAGTCCAAACCTTGCAAATCCTAGAGGTGAGCGGAGAGTTTTCGCACTGGATGTGCTTTTTGAGGACACCGATTTTGGCTTCAATCTGTTCGGGAGTGGCGTGTGGGTAGATGCGGGCGAGAGCTCGAGTTGCTTCGTCATCTCGTCGCTGCCTGATGAGGTAGCGGGGGGACTCGGACATGAAAAAGTGAATGCCAAACATTTGGATGATGGGAGGGAAACAACCGATAGCGATGATCCAGCGCCAACCGGACGAAACATGTTCGAAACCGGCACCGATTGCGTACGCGATCACTTGTCCACCGGTTACCGCGATCGAGTTGAGGCAAGTGAGGCGGCCTCGAGCTCTAGCTGGTGCTAATTCTTGAAGAAAGACTGGCACGATCTGGGCAGCAGCTCCTACTCCAAATCCCATCACGAGGCGGCCTGGAATCATGACCCATTTCTGGTGTGCGGCGGCTTGGATGACGGCGCCGGCGATGAACAAGATGTCGCAGATGACGAGGGTCCACTTACGACCGAACTTGTCGGCGATGACGCCCGCGCAGAGAGCAGAGATGATGGCTCCGACCGTAAGGGCAGAGGTGATGAACTCCTTGTCGCCATCGGTGAGGATCCTGTTGTCGAGATCGGCGCCTACCTGGACGAGGACGCTGGAGATGGTACCAGTGTCGTAGCCGAACAAGAGACCGCCGATGGTGGCGAAGAAGGTGAGACCCCAGAGGTAGGCACTGTTGCCCTCACCTTGACCAGCAGCCTCGATGGCGGCTTCGTCGAGAACCTGGCTGAGTTCGGCAGCATTGATGACGCCTTCGGTAGAGACGACAGAGCGTGTGGCTAGGTGAAGCTGGTTGATGTGGTCGTTGGACTCCTTGGCCGAAAGCTTCTCGTTGCTGTCGAGGGAGCGAGGCTTTTCCTCGTCGGGGGTAAGGCTGAGGTCTCGGTCAGCCATTGCCTTGATGCGAGATGGTTGGGTCGTGGTAAAGTGTGGTGAGGAAGATAGACTACGAGAGATGCCTCGATGGCTTGATGTGAGGGTGCTTGATATAGGAGCGGTGCGGGCGTGGATGGACACTAACAGCGGTGGAGACGAGATTGAAGGAAGGGACCAGAAAGTTCCATGCGAGATGGGATGCAGGATGAGGTTGGAATGGTGTGGGGATGCACGAAAAGACAGGTGGGGTTATATGCTTGATGAAGGTGGGAAGGAGAGAAATGGTAAGCGCAAGATGAAAGAGGACAGTCGGGAGACCACGCGCGTCCCAACAAACAAGGCAGCGAGGAGTGGATCGCGTGGGGGGAGCAGATTTTCACCACTCGTTTGGTTTGCATTTGCAACAAATCGAAAACTTGCTTGGAATGGTCAACTGGTCGCCTACCATCTTTTGTCCAAGAGAAAACGGTAGGAACGGACCGGTGAAGTGATTCATGCGCGGCAAAACCCTCTCGAGATGCAAGCATTGGCGAGAGACGAGCTCGGCCAACCGAGCTGAAGGATGAGATGCAAGATGCCTTTTCTCGCTTAGTTACACTGTTCGCGTGAGCCGCTCCGCTCGATCAATCGACTGCAACCAACTTTGACCATCTTCGTACTTCGCAGCTCTACCGGCTGAACAGATTTCGTCTACAAAGCTGAGCCAAAAGATAAACCCTGATTTGCTATGATCACGAGATGAGTGAGGAGCTCTTTGAAATGACAGTTTGCAAAAATTCACCGTTCGGAAAGTTTCCGATTCGATTTCCTTTGAGCGGAATTCCAAAACAGCTTCGGAGGGGAAAAGGAAGATTCTCGGCCATATCAATTTTCTAGAATAAATTCTTCAACTTGCAAAAACTCACTCGTTAACCACAATGAAGAACGCACCTCACTGATGCCTAAAGAGCCCAGCATCTGGAAAAGATGCGTCAAATCTAGGCGAAGTTGGCCGCGGTCCGGACGGACTTGTTCGTGTCTAGGAGACGGATGGGATTCGGTGCTTTGTGTGTCGAGCTCTGGCCGAACTCGGACGGTCGACGGCATTCTTTCGATCCAAATCTTTCCGCTGGTTCTTTGTCTGCCTCTTCAACAGCTCTTTGGCTCCTCGCTTAGCATCCGCCTGTCTGCAGAGAAAAGTGGAAATAAAGAAAAACTTTGGCTTTCGTGTTGGTTCACTCTTTTGATCATTTCTTTCCGCACGAGAGCAACAAAGTGCGAAAAGGGAGATTCGCGCAGACGCAAACTTTTTCAAGTTGGGCCGACGAAGGAAAGGGCAAGCTTCTCTTTGCAGCTGCTACTAGGGACCGGTCACTTCTCAAGCGGATATGTTTGACAGCGACCCCGCAATCTGGTGGACTGTACCGAGCACGGCTAAAGGGTTTCATACCACGAGTGCGGGGTGCACATCACTGTCAAACCCCGCACAGCTCGAGAGGTGAGTGTGGGGAAGCACAGCGGAGCGGCTCTGTCGATATTTGACCGTTGACGATGATGATGCAGATTCGGGCCTTGGAGTGACCACCTCTTTCGCCGACCGGTCTCGTCGCGGCTTCCCAAACCAAATTTCCGGGCAATGTTCGCTGGCAAATCTCACACTTACAAGCTTAGAAGATGGCCTAACATTCGAAAAGAGCTTTTCTCGATCGGGTCATTAACCGCTCCGATAACGATCCATGCCTTTCTTTCCCCTTGAATTGGACTCCGCATGTGTCGCGAGAAAAAGCCTTCACAGATCGACAGTGCGGCGCAGGAATTATGAAGCCAAAAAGGCGAAATTTGCCTGACTTTCAAAGTCAGGCCTTCCCTTGGAAGCCCAGACTCTGACTTTGGCCGTGCGTAGAGAACAATGAGACAAGACAGCCTCATGCTTGACCAACCTTTTATCGTATCAAGTCGACATCGCTTCTGTTTTAGAATTCTGCAGATATGCTCATCCAATGTGGGGCCAACTTTGGCTCACCACAGCATTGAATTGAGCAACGCTTATGCGCAGCTTGTGAGGTGCTGTGGAAGGGGCGACAAGGAAGACACGGCCGCATGCAAGGCGGGAACACCAAGGGAATGCAGGGTTGCAGCTGCCATTGTTCTTTGTCCAAATTGATTTTTGCACGCGCACACCACCACAGCTGGGCTGAGCGAGCAGCTGTCTGCAATCTGCTTTTTTCGGCGTCCCGTGTAGGCGTCGTCAGTGTGAGTGTCTGCAGTGTGCAGTGTGTGTGTGTCTCTGCGTCTCCTCTTCGCTTTCTGCGCGGCGCCGGCGATTCAAATCGGATGGCTTCCGACTGAAGCAATCTGCGTCGGGCCATTCCCGATCCTGCACTCAGAAGCTCAACTCATCTCGTCTCATCACATTCGCATTCATTTGTCACAATCTTCTTTGACAATCACATTCATCTTCCCATTCGCGACCTTGACTTTCAGCACCTTCGACGTTCTGCTCCCATCATCGCACTTCCGACATTCGGCTTCTCCTTCGCAGCAAGCACGCTAAACCTGTCATGAACTTGTAGACAACTGCAAGAAAAGGCGCCATATCCCGCGTCGACATACCCACCTTCACGAACAGTCATCGTTGCTTCTTCTGCTTTTCACTGTCTAGCTCGCTGAGCGAGCCACGTCGCCACACTGTCTTCGCCTCGTCCGATACCTTCTTCCTCGCGCTCGCCGCTCCTCGAAGCTACTCCACGCGCTCAGCGCAGTTTGTCCCCTTCCAGCATCGCCGCATCCCCCACCAACCGCAGGCCATCATACGGTAGCAATCTCCTCTCAGTCCCGGGCTCGGCGCCCGGCATCGCCGACGCTGCCTTCGATCCTTCCACTGTGCCTACCTCTCCGGGCAGCACCAGTTCAAGCCATCGACGCGGTTCTCGCTCTTCTATCCTCGCTTCTGCCTCCGAAGTGGCAGCTAGTCCAAGCTCAGACAGGGAGTCGATCCGCTCAGCCAGCAGCAGCTCACGCTTCGGTCCTTCCACGCCAAGACAAAAACCCAGGAGGCCTTCACGCACCGAAGATGGCGAGCGAAATGGCTCACCCGTCTCTTTCTACTCAACCTTTGAGGCCCCTCTAACATCGCCTCGCCAATCGCGCCACCCGAGTGCCATTCCACGCTCACCTTCGCCCACTTCTTCATCGGCAGCAGCCCACCTTTCCTGTAACAATGAATCTTCCCAAGCTCAGTCATCCAAGGCCAGACAGCTTTCTTCCTCTCGTGGGTCACGAGCCGGAATCGAGCCAAGCTCCGACGCAACACCCACCAAGCGTTCCACCTCCGCTCAGTACGACGGTGGTACCGATAGTCTTGGCTCGCCATCTCATTCCATGCGCACCCTCTCAGCTCGATCTCAGCAGTCAGCTGCGAACAGCTGCGACCCTCCATCTGCTCAGCCTAAATCTCGCCAACCGCATACAGACGCAGCCAGTGCCAAGAGCAACTCTCTCGATCCAAAACCAACATCCATCTCCGCCTCCAGATCTGCCAACATCTTACCGCAGCTCGATCAACCCCTCACCACTCGCTCACGGTCCAAGAGCAGTACAAGCTCCTCCAAGCCAGCCAAATTGCCCGACGCCCTAGACGCAAAGGACGCAACAGCATCGTCCACCCGAGGTGCAAAAACGCTGGTTCCCGTACCGTCCAAACACAGTCTGCGTTCCCGCATCTTTGGCTCCAAATCTTCACATTCCGCGTCGCCAACAAAGTCGTCTTTCGACTTGGGCAACCAGACGCCCTCGCCCAGATCACCACATTTCGCATCCTCCATTCACTCCGAGAGCTCTCACGGCGACAGATTGGCTCCAGACTCGAGCGACAGCCGTTCCATCGAGCGAGCCAAGTCTCAGGACCGCTACGCAGCATCTTCTTCAGCACACGGCCGCGACGATGACGACGACTCGAGTGAGCTTGCAAATAGCGACCCGCATCTAAACCCTGCCTCCAGTCGCAAATCCAGTGGCGCTTCCAGCTTCCTCCGCAAGACCATGCGCTTCAAAGACAAGCCTGCCTTTCTCAAGCAGCGCCCTTCTGTATCCTCCATGAACTCTGATTCGGCAGCACCCACTTCAACCTCGGTTCCCGCTTCGCCTCTAGACCCTCCCATCAACTCGGACACCGAGGATGCTGTCAGGCATGCTCCCCTCTACAAGCAAGTCAGCGGTCGCAGAGGTCTCCATTATCGACAAGCGGGTGCTGATCAGCCGACTGAGTCAGACGCCACGTCTTCCGAAGCTCGACCGCCTTTGACAGCGACCAATGGCGAGCAGGACAAGGACGCCATCGCCCTCTTACCTGCCGTTACAGAACGCGATTTGGAGGCCTCCCCTAAACTCCGACGCTCGCTCTCGCTCTCGCAAAGAGCTACTGCCGGGACACACCGCCAGGACATGAGCTCGATTGCTGGGATGACGGATTCGAACGAGCCAGGCGCAGTCAGCCAAGCTGCAGCCGCTTTGCAACAAGTGCCACCTTCGCCTCTGGGAGCGGCTGCTCGAAGTCACATACCCAGAAGCAGCAGCCTTCATGGGTACGCCAGTCGCAGGAATTCTTCCAGCACACCCCTCACACTGAATGTCTCCGATCAAGCTGCATCCTCGCCTCTGTCGCACATCGATGTACCCGCTTCTCCTCGACGAAGGCCTCGCTCTGGATCCGCAACCGCATTCGCACCTCACATCCAGCCTCGCACCACCAGTTCGCCCATACAAAGCTCCGCACGTCGTCCTCTCACAGCTTCGGCAAGTCCCTCGCCCGCTACATCGCCCTACGTAGGCTCCTCCTCGACGAGCCGACCGACACATCGAGCAAGCCGACCCAGAACCGCCGACAGTGGTCACACCTATTCGGGCTCCCTCTCCAGTCTGCGCGATATTCTCATGGTCGCCAATGCTATCTCTGAGGAAGGAGCGGTCTATCACACGCCCGAAAAGACGCAGATTCCACGCTTCGAGTCCAACTCGAACCTCTCGACTGCTTCCAAGACCACAGCTTCCCCTGGCGACTCAAGGCGACCGGGACTCCCGCCAAAGAATCCCCTACGAAAGCAGCGCCCCTCCGCAGCAAGCCTTGCCAGCACACCCTCCGTTTCTGGCCATTCCCCTGCCTCTGCTCACACGACCGGCGTCTTTCCCGGGCCTTCCATGGCCAAGGCAGTCGATACGCGCCTGCTTCGCTCCACATCCAGGGATGCTGCATCAAATGGTCTGATTCCAGCATCGACCTCAACGCCATCTCTCACCGAGCTCCGCACACCAACCTCAGATGTCGCACGAGCGTCACCCATGGACAAGCAGGCTACCGGCGACTACTTTCTCTCGAAAGAGATCGCAAAGCCCCATAATGCGCCTCTCGCACACGTCCCGTCCCGCTCGCCGGGAATGCTTAACGACAACTACAGCGGCTCTTCTTCGCCAGCGCAGGCGTCCTTCGCCTCGACACAGCAGCTTTCGCGAGCACCTTCCGCCGACTCCGCTGTGGGATGGGTGCCCAGAAGACACGAGCGATCTGCGAGCGATGCCACCAGCTCGTTCACAGATCTCAGGACTCCTCTCGGGATGGGTGCGTCGACACCCTCTCTGCATTCTGAAAGCTCATCAGGGACCAAAAAGAAGAAAGAGAGTGCAGGCAGCAAGATCTTTGCCTTTGCGCGCGACCTCGCTCATCGAGAAGGCGGCAGTGATCAGCCCGCCACAATTTCCAGTTCCGGAACGTTCCGGCTTGGAAAGGGCAGCAAGTCAAAGAAGGCAGATGCCTCGTCGCGACCCGTCATTCGCAGATTGTATGATGGTCCCCTCGAGTCTGAGGCGTCTGCTTCAAGCTCCGGTCAGACTTCTGCTCTTGTGGCGAATGGCTTGCACTCGCCCGTGCAATGCAACGATGGCGTCAGTCCGGGAACATCTGTCGTCGACCTGCAAACTGTGTCTGGTAAATCGCGAAGCGTTTCTGGTCCCTCTGCAACCCCCGTCACGAGCGGCCGTCATACAGGCCCGGGCGAGTTGGTTCGCTCCGCCTCATCATCGGGCAGCACTGCGCGAGACTTCTTGTCCCCAGCTTCCGGGCATCTCCTCACACCGCAATTCGGGAACAATGGCGGTGGATCCTTCATTCCCCGCAGTCCCAGCTTCGCTGTACCATCATGGTCTATCCCGCAGGACGACTTGTCCCAGGAGCAGAAACGGCTCGTCAAGCGATGGTTTGTTCTGCGCGAGCTTCTCGAGACAGAAAAGGCTTATGCGTCTGACCTTGCTGTGGCTCGAGATATCTATCTGGCAAGGGCAAAGATGAGAGCTGGCATCACAGCACCCTTGTCGCCTCTGAGCGTTCGGTCTGCAAGCGTCTTTTCGCAGCTCACTTCTCCCGAGCCGTCTACTCGCAGCCGATCCTCGCAGCCGCACCTGCAGCAGCAGCGCGGGAGTACATCCGTTCTAAGTCCTGCTTCCAGCGTTGCACCTGGTAGAAGTCCTCTGCCCCAAAAAGCGCTCTTCCGCAACGCTTCAGCCGATGGTACGGCGAATGCCTCTCTTGCCAGTCCGAGCTCGGTGAATCAAGCGGCCTCATCTGCCTCGCTTGCGTCGAGCAACCCAAGCAATCGCTCTTCGATGTTCACCGTGTCTTCGCAAAGCTCTCAAACCTCGGACGCGAGTCAATTTGCGCTTCCATCCCATCCGACCCTCGCAGGGGGTGTTCCGGCTTCATTCTCCATTGATGCAAACACCCTTTCGCCTACGTCGGCAAAGACTTCGGTTTCAGGCACGCCCACCACACTGCCGACCTCGGGCGTCTCGCCCTTCTCGTCGACACCTGCGACTCCGTCGATCTCGACGCCGTCCGGTATTCTTTCGCCCGGCTTCGTCGGATCTAGCGAGGCAATCGCGCCTGGATTGCCCGATGCTCCACTCAGCGCAAGCGATGTGCGCATCATCTTTGCCCAGCTCGAGTCTTGTGCTGCGTTTGCAGATGAGATGGTCGTCATTCTCGAGGGCGCAGTAGGCAAGATCTGCTGCGGAACCGCAGAGGAAGCATGTCAGCTGCTTGCCCAAGGCAAGGTGAACGAAGAGGCAGAAACGGATCGAGTCGGTCAGGCCTTCCTCAAGCTCATGCCACGCATCGAGCAGGTCTACTCGGCTTATTGCTCTCGACATGAAGCTTCCATGGCTAGGCTACAGGAGCTCCTGAGCACGCAACCAAAAGTTGGCGCTTTCCTCGGCGAATGCACGCAGGCCGCACGTGCTTACACCAACGCATGGGACTTGTCATCTCTGCTTATCAAACCGGTGCAGCGTGTTCTCAAATACCCTTTGCTTCTCTCGCAGATCTTGGCGTCCACAACCAGCAAACATCCAGATTTGGAGAGCCTCTCAGCAGCATCGGTAGAGATTCAAAAGGTAGCGGACAACATCAACGAGGTCAAGAAGCGCAAAGATTTGGTGGAGCAGATCGTAAGCGGCAAAACAGCAAAACGCAGCACCAGTCAACGCATTCAGCATGGTGCCACCAAGAAGCTCTTGCGACGTCAGGAAAAAGTGAAGCAGCTCGTTCTTGGTCTAGCAGATGATGATCTCGTCGATGAAGAACAGTACAAGGCATTGGTGAAGCAGTTCAGGCAGCTAGAGAAGGCAACGAGTACGTTTGCGAGACGAAGCACAACGTGGTCGACCAATGTCAAGGATGCGCATGTAGCACAGCTGCGTCTACTCGACCAATGGTGCCGCACCTATGCTGTCGACGAAATCGCCGCTGGTACAGAAGCGGAGCACCGCCTCCGCGCCTTTGCGCAGCTCGTCGAAGGTACATTCCTCGGCGAGTTCTGGACGCAACTCGACGCAGAGATTCGATCGAGTTTGACGCCGGCTGTGCAGCGCATCGCCGCGCTCTTCCTCTTGCCACAATCCGTCATTGCAAAACGCGACGATCGCGAACCGGACTACACGCGCTACAAAGCCGAGATCACACGTAGTGGATCCAAAGCCGTGGACAAGAAGCTCACCGAGAGCGCCACCGCCTTCATTGCGCTCCACACTCAGCTGATGAACGAATTGCCGCAATTCAACTACGGCGTGCAGACATTGCTGGATCTCAGCATCGAGTCGCTCTCGCGAACGCAAGCCTCGTACCATCTTCGCGTCCATCGTGCTTTGATTGACTTCTGGCAGACGCACGGGCCCGAAGGCAACACCGACATTGCGCACAACGAAGAAACGGACGAAAAGTCGATGCGCCACCTAAACCCGGTCAAGATGTTCTGGCCTCTGCACAGCAGCATTTCTGGATTTGCCGAATCGCTCGGCATCGTCGGCGGCGTCGTTGATGAGCGCAATTCTCGCTCTACATCGATCAGCCGGGACAGCGAGTTGCTCGCGGTGGGCACTCTCAGTCCAGCGAGCACCACGCACTTCTCGCCGCTGCAATCTTCACGAGCCCTGCCCGACCCAGAGTTTGCATCCAAGGTGCCAAACGCTTCCAACATGAGCCAGCAGATTGAGTCGATCACGGCAGCAGGATCGGACGAGTTGCTCGACGCTATCAGTCCACGAACGAGTCCGAACCCATACGCCACTCCACCTCTGGGATCGCATCGCGGCTCTTCGGTATCACCGCAGCTTCGTCAACACTCGTTGCTAGGTTCACCTGCTCCGATCGGGCCGGCTCCACTTGTAGGTGGCCCTCAGCAGCAGCAACAGCAGTCATCGACGCTTCGCTCCACCAAGTCAGGCGGCGGCTTGATCGGTCTTCTTCGATCGGTGGGGAGCAGCTCAGCCGTAGGCTCGCGCAAGAACTCTCAGTCGACCGACACAGCCGCCGAAGGCTACTTTGACAGTTTCAGCTCAGACCCGCCTACGCCCATCAGCAAGGATACGCCATTTGCCGCCGACTCTTCGCCGGCTGTAGGCCAGGAAGTTTCAGCTCCGACGCTGCCTGCTCTCACGTTCAACTCTGGGTTCTTTGGTCAGTCTGATGCAGTGTTTGACTCGGCATCGGCACACGGGCTTGGGACGGAAACTGGAGATCCAGGTGTCGCCCAGCTGTCGTCAAGCGATAAGACATACGCTACTGCCAGTCCCAACTCGGTGCATGATGGAACGGTGAGAGCAACATCGAACAAGTCGCCGTCAGAGTCGAAGCCGATGGGCACGATGGCCGCGGTGGCAAACAGTCCGTTGGCCACTTCGAGGGGCAACGCTAAGAATGGATACCCGTTCATCGAGTACGCTGCAGGAGACCTGTTTAGGGTGGTGGATCACGATGATGTGCATCTCTTCGGTCACTCTGAGCAAGGCGTAACTGGCTGGGTGGAGCGGGAGAACTTTGTGCCGCTGTCGTAGGGCGAACCAGCATTTGACCGAGCTCTGTATCCTTTTCGATGCGCAATGCGAACGATCTCAACTTTCTCGTCACCCTTGAAACGTTCGCGCTCGCCCATCTTGGTTCTCTTCGCATCACGCCTGAGCTGTTTGTTTAGAGTCTGTGAATCATGCCTGTCTATTGCGTCTGTTTTACACTCCAAGACTCTCCATTTCACGACTCCTCCAACGCGTTCTTCACCAACTCAAAAGTCGTAAAAGTAGCCGCAGCAGCCGGCACCGCTCTGAGCAACGTCGGACTTAACCCTACCCAAAACGCTCTCGCACCCTCTGTCCTGTAAATATTCTTCGCCTCTTCCGAGATATACCTCAGCACCAGCGGTCCACCTAAACCCTTGGGTAGGGGTTTATCGTTCAACTGAATCCTACTCTTTATCACGTCTAGCGGGTAGCATGCTAGCCAATTCAGAATCCCACCGCACGACCCGCTGAGCATCAGAGCCCAGATGGGTAAAGTTGTGCCGTTGTCTGTGGACGACGCAGGTAGATTTGAGCGGAAAGCGGTTTTAGCCAATTCAAACCCAGTATAGAACCCAGCGTACGCAGGAACCTCACGGAAAACCGTCACCCAAAACCCACGCATTACGCCTCTTTGTACACCATACTGGGTATACACTTGACGAGCGACCGCGCTCAGCTTTTGCGCTTTCGTTTTTCCTCCCGACGACGTGATTTGTGCTTGCATACGGATCTTGAAAAGCTCTACTGGGGAAGAAAGAATCGAGTTGATACCACCGGCGACGGCACCAGCAGTAGCGATCTGCGCGGTCGAGAGTTGCTGCGATTCAGGCGAGATGAATCGTTTCGATGTTTGAAAAGCAGTGAAGAGTAGTGCGTTTTGTGCTGCGATGCCGATCAGAGGTGATGCCATGCCCTTGTATAGTGCTAGGATGCCTTCGGTTGTTACTGTGCGGGTGAGCACTTCCATGGGACCACGATAGGTTCCGGGTGCAGCGATTTGAGAGCGTACTTTAACCGTGTCGAGTGGTTGGCCGACCATCACTTGGGCTGCCCCGGCGAGAGAGCCTGCGACAAGGTCGACGGTGGGGAGGGTGAATGGTGGCCATGGCTCGCCGGCGGTGGTTGAGGATGACATCGTGTGTGATGGAAGTGGAAGTAAGGAAGAAGTGGAAGTGGAAGAAAGTGTTGGACAGTGCTCGCTCCAACGCCGGCTATCCACCGCGCTCTCATGCACCGGAAAAGCACGTCATTTCACAAGTCTGCCGTGAAATTCGCAGTCACCGCGGCAGAGACCACCCTCTCACTTTGGTCATTGCTGAACCTCGTCTGCATCATCAACGATGCCATGACACGATCAATCGATATCACTTCACAAGCACTAGAGCAGTTCCATGCTGACATTTCCATTAGACGGAATACAACAGTGAGTCGAAAGCAAGATCTAGTGTACACGTGATGTTGCAGCCAACGGCGCAGATCCAGGACAAAGAAGGAGATCTAATGTAAAGATTGGGGTGGCACGGCAATCAGTGACTTGCCGATGCTGGGTATGTGTTTAAAACAGAGCGATGGGATGGATGAATAGAGAGTGGATGGCAAGTGTCCACAAAGAAGTCCAGAACTAGTGCGCCCAGAAAGCCGACTCGTCATCGTTGTCGTCAACCAGATCCGCGGCGTGAACCTCAGCCGGACGAGTGCGAGCGTCAGAAATATCGATCGAATCAAGGCCACGTGTATGTGTTCGGACGGCACTGACGGGTGGAGAGGCGAATGGGTTCTCGTCCCGAGGCTGGTCCCGCGCTTGCAAAGGTCTCTGCGGCGACCTAGCGCTTGGGTGAATGGTGTCGTATTGCGGAGGCAACTCCATCAATCGGCCTGTGCCGAACTCGATCAGCTCGTCGCCATTGTCGTTGTCGTCTAGCAAGAGTCCTGCATCGGCATGACGCATGATACGTGTCGATTGGTCGGTGCCCTCCATAATCTCAGCCCAACCGTGTGTTCTCGACGTGGGAGAAACAGTAGAACCAGGTGTCGTCTGTGTTCGAGCAGTGCTGAACGGGAAAGTGCGCTCGGTGCCGCTGACGGGCGAAACGCTATTGTGGGCCATGAGGTCTTGGTAAGCCGCTTGCGATGCCGCATCGGGGCGATAAGTAGGGCCCGGACCAACCCTGTTCGATTTGGTCGAGGCTCCATCCGAGCTGGTGGCGCGCATTGCCACAGGTGGGCTGCCAGTGCGGTGCTGGAAGCGCGCGTCATGGTACGCAGCACTTTCGCCCGTTGGCGTATCGTCTGAGTAGAAGCCAAAGGCACGAGGAATCGAATCAGTGGGCGAGAACGCTTCTCGTGAGCCATTAGAAGCAGTGCCGGCGTGAACACCGCGAGCGTCCGGCAGGCCCGATCCTGGCGAAACAGTGTCCATCATGGCGTAGTCGTCCGCAAATGCATTCAAGTGACGTCCTTGGGCACCGGTGGTCAAATGGTCGTAAGCACTTGAGGTCCAGCTACGCAGTGAGTTTCGAGCCGAGGGAGCGCGTGCCAGCGGTCGCGAGGAAAGAGATATAGGGTCGTTGTTGCTAACGCCCGAGACGCTGCTGCGATCTGCTGGTCTCGCTCCGTGTGCACTAGCAGCAGTCGAGTCGTTTCGAGTTACGCTGCGACCAAAGACGCCTGGCGCAATCGGCATGTTGCGATCAGCGCTAAACGGCACCGAGGGATCGTCGCTTGGCAAATCCCAAGCACGAATGTTCTCCTTTTTCTTCTGACGTCTCTTGAAGCAGAGCCAGGCAAGACCAGCGCCAATAAAGCCGACTGTGACAAAGACAACGATCATGAGGATCAAGGATCCTAGAGAAGAGAGTCCTCCTCCACCGCTGTGGACTCTTCGGCCATTCTTGATCGTCTCAATGACGGTGACGGTGGCCACCTGTCCGCCATTAGTAGTCAGCGAGGCGAAGGTGGACGTGGCGTCGGGGAAAATGTCAGCACGAGGTGCGGTGGTGGTAGGAGCAAAGACGTTGTGCGCATAGTTGGCTTGTGAGATGCATGTACTGCTGACGTATTCGTTGAGTGCTACAATGTTGAGCTTGGAAACGCCACCATTACCGTTCACTGCACGGCTGTCTGCCATGGTCATGACGAAGCGCGTGCCTCCGGTCATGGCGACTTGCCAGGTCAAGTTGTTGGTGCTCGTGGAAGGAGCCGTGACGTAGATGGGCGGAGCAGACTCGGGCAAGAAGATGGCATTCATGGGAGGTGCGTAGCTGCCGTTCCAGAAGATATCGTAGGGTTGACACTGCGAGGCCGCGTGCTCTGTATAGAAGATGAAAGAGCTGGAATACTCGAAAGGAGCGCAAGTGTTACCATTTGTCGGGCTTTGCGCCTGGACGAAGCTGGATGAGTTGGACATGAGGCCGGTCGAGTCGGTCACCGAGACGATCATGGAGGGATTCTTGGTTGCTCCGTTAAACAGAGGCATATTATATTGATAAAGCCACATGTCTTTGGTTGGATCGTCGAAGGAAGAAGGAAGACTGACAGTGACGGGCCAGTAATCTTCGAAGCTGATCATGACAGTGTAAGGTGGCTTGCCGCGACTAGGGTCAAAGGTGATGTTCATCGGCTCGCACATGACTGGCTGCGACACCTGCACATCGATATTGTGGTTTGGAGGTGCGGTGGCAGCAATTTCGGTGGAGACGCCCTCAGCAGCGAGTTGCCTGTACCCGTCTAAGCCAGAAAATTGATAGGGAGTGGGCGTTGGCAGTGGGAGACTGCTTGCATTGCTAATACCGTACGATGAAGTTGCAGCAGGTACCGTGGCGGCAACCATGGTGATGAAGGAGCAGAGCAGCAGGACCATTAGAAGGGAGAATCTGCCGATGCCGCGTGGTGGACGAGAGCTCTTGTTCAAGGCGAAGTGGGTCTGGACGTGAGCACCGTCTTCAGAAGCGTCGTCGTCGGCTGGCAGACGAGATCGCAAGTGTTTCTGATACGTGCATCCTTGAATTTGATGACAAGCAAAGGACTCGATTGTATGAGGTCGCCTTTCAGTGCGCGTTTGATGTGGGCGAGTGACGACACAAGCTGAGTTGGTGATACCAGCTGAAGACCGACTTGAGCTGGCAGCATTCAAGCCGCAGCCACAATGGCACGGTTGATCGCGCATGCTGATGGTGTGGTGACAGGGACGCTTCGAGATGAGCTGGTCGGAAGCAGATGCTAGAGCGATGGATCGCGACTAGATGAAAAGCATGCGTGGTGATGAGAGCTAGCAAGCGATGGCGCGTTGATGGGACGAGCGTTGTCGAGTATTGATCCGAGCGACGGATGCTGCAGCTTATAAGGCGAACTAGCCAAGAGGGGACCGAGAGCGAGCTGTTGAGAAGTGGTTGATTGGCAAAAGGTGGGAAGCACGCCGACGCTAGAGAACGGAGATGTCGGTTTTGAGCAAGGAGAGTTGGGATGAAGCTGAAAGGATGGTAGATCACAGATGGTAGAGAGCAAGTAGATAAGGGAGTGCGACGAGGATCATATCCAAAGTCGAGGACAGGGGAAGGATGGGGATGACGGATGAGGAAGGAGCGATGTGAGATAGAGGGAGTATGGAGCAGAAAGAACTCAGGGTTTGCGGGTGATCAGGGGCAAGGTGCGGCGTAGTTCGAGGACCGGCGGCGTGGAGAAGGGCAGGCGCCAGCCAGAGAGGGAAGGACAGGCAGGGCAGGGACAGGGCAGGGATAAGCAGGAAGAGGGCAGGGGCAGGCAGGAAGAGGGACAGAACAGGCAAGCCAAGAGCAAGCCAAGTCCGCGCAGCCAGGAAAAGCTTCTATCGGAAACAGAAAGAGACAGACATGGGCCGCCCAGCAGGCAGCCAGCCAGCAGCAAGCCAGCACTAACTTTAGCCAGCATCAGGTTGCATCTGTGTCTCAGCTGGCACAAAAAAACGGTAAGAGGAAAAAGGCAGAGAAAAGGGTTCGAGGAACAGAGCCTGGAAGCGAGCAACGAGGCGGACGGACAAGTATCAGAGACAGCCGAGGCAGCTGCCGAGTCAATACCGAGCGCCTTGCTTGAATCCAAAAAGAAAGAGCGTTTGTCATGCTGGCTCTCAGACCTACATACAGGCGAGTCGCCGCTGTATTTCTGCTGTTTGCTGCTTGCTGCACAGTAAACTTAGCGTTGACTGCTGCAGAGAGTGGTTCGGCAGTCGAGCTTGGCATGAAAAGAAAAGAGGGAAACTTTTGGAGTAGAATGTCCGGCCTGCAGCACAGTTTGCAGATGATCAGCAGGATCATCTCATCATCAATGAGAAATCCTGCGCAAAGTGAAATCATGTCACTGTTGCGGATCCGTACTTTGCATTTCAGCAAATTGTTTTCGACCAACTTTGCTCCAACAGACGAGTACGTTCGGATGAGGACTGTGAGATGCAAAAGATCCCATGTTTCAGAGACTAAAAAAACCCTTAGCGAAAATGCGCAGGACAATAAGAGCGCATACAATAACTAAGACTTTTTTTCTGCCGAGAACCAAACTTTTTCCGCTGGCCAGAAAAGGATCAGGCACAGACAGACAAAGTCGGTCGGTGTGAACTGTACACGTTGTTGCACAGACCCCGAGAGATCGAAAGAAGCGAGACCCCATGAGATAACTAAGTTTAGGAACCGGCGAAAACGACGAAGATATCATCATCACCACCAACCCTTCGTTAGCGAGAGATAAAGAGCGAGACCGGTTGGAAAGCAAAAGGGTCGAAAACGAAACAACGCTCCGAGCCAAACACCGCGGCAGACGAGCTTCCGGGATCGGCGGCTGAGATATCTAAAAAGGCAGAGCGGATGAGCGGAGTTGTATGGCACAAAACGTGACCCATCCGCATTCTCTCTCTCGGCCCCTGTTTGTGTTTTGCGGCTGAATCTACTGGTTCTGTAGAACAGATCGCTGCAACTTTTTCGCATTGACACGTCTAGAATGACGGATGTAGCGGACCACCGCTCTGGAGGAAGATGCGCGAGAGATTATCGGTTCCACCTTCACTGCCTTGTTCTCTCATTCATAAGCACTTGATCGTGTGACTCTCAATGCCGCACAACGCCGCAGAGGATGCGAGCCAGACAGACATCAAACCAAGGCTGTATCGGTGACATGTTGCTGCGATTGTTTGTAGTATAGAGCGAGATAAAGAGAGAGAGGAAAAGAGCGACAAAGTAGTCAAAGAAAAAGAGCTAAGGGTGATGATGATGCCAAGAATACAAAGAGTGAAAGAAAGAAAAGAGTTTCCATTAAAACAAGAGTACGAAAGTCAAAAAAGAGGGATGAGCATGAATCTAGCTGGGAAGCTAGAAGTTGCAATCTTTGGATCGAGTACGGTTGACGCTGAGGTGAGATAGCTGTAAGAGTGCATCGCCTGGTATCATAGATCGCAAAACGTGTAGCTGCGAGATGCTCTTCACCGAGACCGCTTCAGGCGACATTCATGGATGCTTCAGCTCCAACACAGGTTCGTCGTGCGTCCGAGTCCACTGGCCGACATCCTTCGCTGACCCAACATCCTAGAAAGCGGTCGCCGCACGATCACAAAATACCACTGTCCTTGAGCGCATTGGTCAAAATCGTCTCCTTGACAGCCGCAAAGACGAGACGGATATTGCTGGTATCGGTGGCCTGTGTGAGATGTGGGTAGATGCTGAGCCGCGCTCTGTTCGTCTGTGTGAAACGCCATAGAATGTATTTTGCTGCCTTGTTGATATCTGGTCCGCCGCTGTACTCTGGGAAGTATTTGGACAATGGTTGCTTTGGAATCTTTTGCTTGAAAATGTCAATCTTGTTGAGGAACAGGATGACCGAGGTGCGCAAGAACCATCGACTGTTGACTACCGATTCGAACAAGACGAGCGACTCAGCCATACGGTTTTGACCGCTCTCCTCGAGCAATACTTGGTCATACTCGCTAAGCGCCACACAAAAGATGATCGAGGTCACCGCTTCGAAGCAGTGGATCCACTTTTTACGTTCTGATCGTTGTCCTCCCACGTCAAAGAGGTGTATTGAGAGCTGACCCATGTTGAAGCGAGTCTCGCTGATGCCGGTGGTCTTGGAACGCGCTCGAAGCACATCGTTTTCGTTGGGGACGTAGTCGGACTGGCCTATGCGATTGACGTTATCGAAAAAGTAAGCGGCACTGTCCATAAGGTAGAATTCGCTGCTTCTCTCCATAATGGCAGGGATGATGGGATCCTTCCACAAAGAATCGACTTTCCTCGCCATGGCGTGATCGAGTGTTGCGCCTGGATCAGCATCGACTCGGTATTGGAGGATAGCATCGACATTTTCGCGGTTCTCGGGCATCTCGGGCTCCATCTTGAACTTGCGGAGTGCAAGCACGATGGCTTGTGCCGAGTCGACCAAGTTTTTGATGACGGTGAGTCGGTAAAGGAGCAGTTCGTCTTTTGAGTAGCCATTCTGATGGATGATCTTCATCTGCTTGACGATGGTCGACTTGCCCGACTCTCCTGAGCCAAGGAGAAGAATCTTGCATTCTTTCTTGAATTTGCGGCTGTCCTCCTCGATCTGCTTGTCGATGGCGACGCTCCTGTCCTTGGCTTCCTTTTGGTCCGTTGATGAAAGACAGTTACCCATTCTTGCTGTGTGAGAGGCTCAAAATGAGCTAGATAGCGGGAAAAAGAGAGTACGTGTGATGTTTTAGAGGTATGACGGGCACCTGCACGCAAGGAATGGTCAGCTCAGTCGACCAGAGGCGATGTTTGTATCAAGACGCGATTGCAGACACGATCGAGACACTGCCGAGGTGAACCATGAAAGGTGTGGCTGCTGTGTGCACTGAGAAGAGAACTCTCTGAATCAGCCTTCGCTATCGCTGCTGCGTCGATGGAGATGCTGTCGGCGGATGCGATGGAGTCAGCTACAGTAGCAAGAGCCGATTGGAGGATGGCGGTGCTCGTGACGACCAAAGAGCAAGGTTGCTGCGCTTTGCCAGATGCGCTAGCCTCGTAAATGGCCGAGTTGAAGAGCACGTCCGATGCTGCAGCAGCTGGCTCGAGGATAAGATGGAAGAGCCGATGCTGCCGTCGATCCGAGTCGAGCGAGCTGAGGCAGACTCGTGAGAAGAAGCGATGAAATGTGATGGACCAGAAGCGAGTGTCTAGTCGGATGCGTGCCGGAACCGTGAGAAAGAATGCAGGGCGTAACAAGCTATAGGTCGTTGTTGGTCCAGACGGATCGATCGAAAGTTCGGATGATCCGAGTGGCGCCTTTGCACGCAACAAACAGAAACAACTGTGGGCGTTACGCGGTGCGGGGTAACAGAAGTTGGCCCGGCGAAACGAGTGTTGAAGAAGCTTGGCGTCGCTGAACAGAGAGATGGAGATCCGAGCGTGAGATCGAATAGACGTGCGAGCCGGTAGAAAGGAACAAGTGCAAGGATCAAGCAATCGCGGCTAGACTACGAGTTGGACGCGGAATTGGCAGTTAAAAAGGAGATCGAGATCTAAACGTGCAGCTGACGACCAAAGAGGCAGGAGAGAGAAAGAGAGACGCCGGTGCTGATGGCCGTGGTGGTGATGGTAGTGGTCGTGGAGGTGATCGCAGGTAAAGAGGGTGGAACGCAGACGAAAGACAGACTAGGAAGTGGGCTTACACAAAGAGAAAGCAAAAGCGCGACCGGATGGAGAAGCTTGGTTGTGCCTGTGTGTGTGTGTGTGTGTTGTGTTGCTGTTTGGCTGCTGTCAAAAGATGAAAAGCTGCTGACTTACTCTAGTCGTCACACACACACTGCACGCTTTTTGCCTTTATTTTTTTTTTTCATCCGGCGACTGCTACAGTTGACCAAGCCGATTTGTAGCGGACGGTCGGGCAAGGCACACACCGAGCGGAATTCATTTGGAAAGCAGAGTTGCAGCAATTGCAGCAGCAGATGGCAGCGGGAGGAAGCAGACATTATTAATGACAGCAGCAGAGACAGAGGGCGGCTGGGAGATGAGCAGACGACTGGCTTGGGTGAAAAATAATTGAGGCGCTAAACAGAGAGGAATTGAAGCAATTGGGCAGTGTGTGTTCTTGCTTGCTTGCGTGTGTGTCGATGGATTTATTTTATTTTTATTTTTCGAGAAAAGGCGTCGATGTTAGGCGAGCTTCGCAGCAGCAGCAGCAGCAAACAAACGAAGCAGATTGGCAGGAAAGCAGCGAGGAACAAACAAGCCAAGCGCGAGCAGCCCACCACTCGCAGCATCAGCCCAGTCTGCTCTTCGGCCGCTTTGGAGAAAAATCATGGACAAAAGGCTTTTGCGGACCCTCAACTCAGTAGCCGCCTCGCTGAACAGAGAGGTGCATGAATTACTTGATCCAGCCATGTCTGACTTTTGGAGCTTTCTCACTCCATAGGACCACATGCTTCCGACTTTGCTTTGGTCGCTGTCGAAAGGAGCATGACTTTGATTGAGTTACAGTTGAAATGATCAGCCAAGAACTTGGAACGCAGAGTCAGCTGTGAATGACCTTTGAGTCAAAAGAAAGCACCAAGGTCTCCACCCACCCTTTCATGTCGACCTGGTGGGTTTCGGATTTGCGTCGGGCCGGTCTGATTTCACACCTTTGTTTCTGCTGTACAGCAACCTACAGCAGCATTGCTTTGCCGACCATTGTGAATCGAACAATGTAGCATGATCTGCAATCCAATGCAAACTTGTAAAGTCGATGCAGCAGGACGATCCCATCCGAATCAGTCAAAAGCTGAGGCTGCCAAGAATCAAATTTCTTCGCCCACCCCATTGCGCTTATCACCAAAGAACGAGTGGGAGAGCCAATCCTCAACCTCCCTTCGCTATCTCTTGAATGTGTCATCCGGTGTGTCCTCAGCGTGTTGTGGGCTGATCTTGTGAACACCATTCGACAACAAAGGGACTATCCTCGAGTAATGAGCAGTCACGGCTGTTGGTATCGCGGCATTTGCTCGACTCTGTGCGAAACGAGAAGCGATGCAAGCCAAAGCGAGGCGCGCCAGCTGCAAACCTTCGCGGCCAAGTGCGTCTCGCACAGCATCCAACACAGTTCGGCTATAGAAATGGTTCAGGGTTTCAGCCTATTGGAGCTGGCGCTTCGCTACCAACTCGCGACTAGTTCAAGCATGCCGTGTACCGAACAGAGCAATAAAGCTTTTTTAGCGAGAGCTCACCTCTTCCTCATCCGATTGGTGTTCGCTCTACCGTGCTTTCAAAACCAATGGCCAAGCGTAACCGAACAGCATGCTCATCTCGTCCAGCGTGCGGTTCCGGCAATTCACGCCACTCTTTGTCTTCTCGCCCAAACATACGAGTGCCGGCCTCGGAACCGATGGCCTTCGATCTCGAAATGTATCGTGAATCGCATTGAGGCCGCAGAAAGGGGTTTGCCGGTACTCATCATCCGAATGTGGGACTTTTTTGGCATCGAAGGATATCAAGTCAAGACGACTAGAGGTGGGCCAGGGTCGAAAGGTCGAGATCAGGGTCAGGGTCAGATCGCTAAAACCACAGCAAGGGGCTTCCATGGTTCCTGGTTCCTTACTCAAAGGGACTCACTCCCTTCAACCCAAAAGAGCCGAATTCGGAATGCTGATCTTGAACGGCTTTTCTCTGTTGCCGTGCAAGGAAGCTGCAACGGCGTCTGAATTGATGCGCTGCGCATGGCTTGATTTTCTTTTTCTTCTCGCTCCTGCTTGACCTCGAGCGGAGTATCAAAACAACAAAACACCACGCTTGTTTGCGGAGCTGCAAAACAAAAATTCGGCCAGAAATATATCCACGCTAGTCTCTGACACACAATTCCGATGCAGACCTGCTCTCGACGATCTCGGCCACAAGATCAACATAGAGACTTCTTGATAGCGGCTTTGGATGTTGACCAGACCATCAAAAAAAAAGGGTTTGCTCCAAACTCCGCTTCACCGTCACACAGATTGCCGCTGATCTCACTCACACACTGCGTTGGCTTCAACCAAATGTCCGGATCGGGTTTGCCACTCAGCTAGCAGCAGCGTCTAGACCAACATGTCTCTTCGCATGCTCCTCCTCCAGCATTGTCTCGCATGTGATCATACTCCCTCCCCACACGCCGGCGTCCAATTCAGGACCCTTGCATACATCTAGACCTACGCATGCACGCTCACCACTCACAGGAGTCGGTCAAGCTCATATTCTCATTCCAGACCAATGATCGTGACAATCGATCTGATATTTGTTTGCTTGTCCAATGATTGAGATGTCGATCGTTCATAAGCTAACCGTGGTCTGCTGTCGTGATCAGTGATCGTCAACAATCATGACGAAGCTTGGACACTGCTCACTGCTTGAGCGCTGCAGCATCACCTGCTTCATCGCCGACTGACTCCTCCACAAGCTGGTAGATAGTGACCAGCCCCATCTGTCTCCTCTTCTGCGTCTCTTTCAGCTTATCAATCGCCAACAGCGCAGCAGGAGCAGGTAAAGAGCCAAGCAGATCCACATGATGCGCCAGATTGCCACTCTGCTCTTCGCCATCACCACCTCGCTCTACACTTCCATCTCGCCCGCCGCCAGCAGCTCCACGTATGGCTCCAGGAGTCGACGCTCCACTGCCACTGTAAAACCTCGACGAGGCAGCTTTCTGTCTCGCTACAAACGCATCTTTACCAAGCGGCGTAGCAACCCCGCCTTTAGCAGCCGAACCAACATCGGCACCAGCATCGCCAAAGATGTCAAAGAAATCCTTCTTGCGTAGCAAACGGCGTGCGAAAAAGTCGGTGCTCATCAACTGAACCACATCTGAATCGCGTACCGAGTATCCCGTCGCCGCACCTTCGCTCGCCATCCTCGAATAGCGTGCCAGCGAAGACATAGCATTCGACAGAGCCGTGTACGAACGCAGGAAGCGCGATTCGTCATCGCCAGCTTCTGCTTCTTTGCCTCCTCGTCCGGGACTCTGCTGACCACTGCCTCCTTCGCTATCTCGCTCCGAGTCACCTCCCAGACGACTCCTCGACTGCGCACGAGAAAGTGCAGAGACAGACTTGCTCCTCGCTGCAGCACGAGTGCCAGGTGCCTGAGATGCTGAACGTGAAGCTTGGCGCGAGATCTGTCGAGATACCTGGCGAGATGAATCTCGCGATTGAGGATAGTGGTTGAGAGATCCACCAAATACAACTAGCTCGTTGTTGGGACCGAAACTGGCTCCCATCCTCCTCGGTGGCATCTTGAGCTTAAGCTGAGTTGAGCCTGGAGTGATTGTCGCCTTTCGCGCCGGACGGAACACCATCAGCCCATGGTCTGAGTCGGAATCCGACGTTGCCGAACCTCCATCCCTGCTTGTGGTCACATCAGCTTCGCCTTCTTCTTCACCATCATCATGATGACCGTCGTCGTCCAGCAGCTTGATCGGCTCTCCGATCAAAAAGCGAGCGCACACCTCTAGACATGGCCGCCCCGCTTTCGCCGACTTGGTCGAGAGACGAGACAATCCACGCAGCAGGTAGGCGCGTGTCTTGATACTGATGTTTGCGCTCTTTTCCAGATCGAACAGCGGTGGGCGTCGCGGGTACGCTGTGGGGAATTTGATCTTGATGCGTAAGAATGCAGGTTCGTGATCTGCCCACGGCCCGTACATGGTGAGCACGCACATGCGGCGGGTGAGCTCGACCTTCTCGAATACGATGCGGGGCAGCTTACGGTTGATCCCGATGATCTCGTCTCCCAGCCCTTGAGCAGTGTAGCCCGGCTCGGCATCCGTTTCATCTTCTGTCGTGAGTCCGTCTCGACTTAGACCAACGCCCATTCGAATACCCTTGTTCGCAGCCAGGCGCGACGGCATGTTGCCATCCGAGTCGCGTGTGTGGCTCGTCTCGCCGCCGGTCTGATCTTCGGACAGATCCCTGTCGTGGTCTTGTTCCTTCTCCAAACGCACGTTGGCAATCCACTCGATGGGGTCCACGGCAGGTGCGGCAGCACGACCTCTATCGAGCCGCATAGCTGCACCAACCGCCTTCTTGCTACCGTGAGCATTCGATGCCTTGGCAGCCTTGCGCTTCTCCTCCTTCTTTCTCGCCCTGTCCCTGTCTTTACGCTCGCGCTCCGAATGCTTCTTAGAATGCTTATCTGCACCGCTGCGTTCCTCTTGGATCGGCAGTGGACGTCCTGATGACCTAATCTGGTTCAGAGACCTCTGCTTAGTCGCACTGCTCGCGCCCGGGACATGCTTGCCTCGCAGATTCGCAGGCACCTTGAACGATGACTGGCCGCCACTGTGCTGAGAAGCGCTGCCACCTCCGTATTTGGAGCTGTGATGCGACGTGCCAAATCGACCCATGTGTTCCTCGCCAGCTTGCTTTGGCAACGATCGGGCCAATTGCGCCGCATGAACACGGCCCATCCCACTTTCTGATCCTTTCTGCGCCTCTACACGGCCCCACGAACGAGGGAATGCGTCGAGTGGGCTGCGAGAAAGCTGGTTGAGGTCGGCGCCAAGATCACCGTGGCTCGAACTGTGGTTCAAGCTCCTTCGACCCGTGCTGGTCCCGAATGGTGCGAGCGGGCTCGTCCTGCCATCGCGTATGACACTCTGGAAGCCCGACATGGAGGAGCTGTACGGCGACGTGGTCTGAATCTTGCTACCACTGCCCTTGCCACTGAGGAGCGAGCGTGTGGCATGCTCCGGTGGAAGGATAGACGACGTGGTGATGTTGCTTCCAGATGCCTGGCTGGCGAGCATGGCAGCATCCTCGCCAGCAGGAGGCAGTGTAAGAGGAGGATCGCGATATGAAATATCGGGTGCATTGGCTCGAGTGAGCAAGACCCGAATAGGTCCGCCAGGTTTGTGACCCACTTTGCGAGTCTGATCGTCGCTAACGGGCCAGAGTCGCAGCGTCTGATCTTTGGACCAGGTGATGAGCTGGAATTGTCGATCATCGCTACCTCGGTCCTGCCCGCCTTTGGTGCGGAAGAGGTACTCCTTGACGATGTCGGTATGACCGGCAAACTCTGCTTTCGGTTCCTCTGGCTCGTCTTTTGCCCACATGCTGAGAGTCGTGTCACCGCGCTGGGGCAAAGTCATGACGCCGTTGCCGAAAGGAAGGTGACGTGCTCGCCAAACAGGAGTTCGGGTCTCGATCATGGATTCTGCTTCGGTGACGAGCTCTCTGGCGCCGATAGCAGCTTGCGAAGTATCCGAGGCCAAGTCCCAGAACTTGACGGTGCGATCGAGGGAGCAAGTGACGAGCCTGTCCAAGCCGAGGCTGGTGTCTCGACTCCAATCAATGCCGTAGATCTTGTTCTCGTGCGCTTCGATAGTGGCAAGCGGTAGGGAGCCTTTGCGGTCGTCCCAGATGAGCACCTTGTTGTCGCAGGTGGATGCAAGACGATGTTCGCTCGCTCGGTTGAACTTGACTTGGGTGACGGCTGCATTCCAGGCCGAGTAGCCTTGAGCCGGTTTGTGGCGACCTTCTCCATCGCCTCCGCCGCTCATGCGCAGATCCCAGACCCACGTCCACGTATCGATGGAGCTGGAGGCGACAATCTCGGGATGGAAGGGTGACCAGTTGATATCGGTAATGGCTCTGGTGTGCGCGTGGAGCACATGCTCGATGGCGGAAGATCTTGGTGCGGCCAGCTGCAACTGGGACGCAGCCGACATTGGTGTCTCTCCAAACGTTGAAGTTGCAGAGATGGCGCCAAATCCGCTTCGAGTACCGCCAGTGAGACCGGAATGCAGGCTTTGACTGTTGTAGACGCTTTGATATGCGCTGCTGCGTTGAGTTGCAAAGTGTGGATTTGAGGGCATGACGGGACTCGAGCTGCTATGAATGGAGCCTCGATGATGCAGCATCCGCGTGAGCGGGGGTGCTGCACGTGGGTCGCCGGGTCTCTCGAGATTCCAGATGAGTAGCTTTTGATTCGAGGTACTGGCGACCCAGTTGCTCCTTGCAGGGTGCGGCGACCACTGAATGTCGACAGCTTCCCAAGTGGTCATATGCGCCAAGAAGCGAGGCGGAGCGAATGGATCTTCGAGGTCGATGATGAAGAGGCCTTTGCGTGCAGCCAGGACGACATCTCGACTGGCGGGGCTGATGGACATGGAACCAACAGGCTCCATGAACGAGATCTCGCACGATCTATAAAAGGTGTTGGATGGATGACGCTGAGAGATAGGCTGCTTGCTAGGTTTCTGCTCTGATGAGGGGATGGGTATAGGAGCAGCACCTGCTGTGGTGTCTGGGTCGACCTCGCCAGCGACGGCGCGCTGTGCATCTCTACCATCTTGGCCAGCTGGAGGAAGTGCGATAGGCGGGGAAGAGACAGCCGCCGAGATCTCGGTGGAAGGCAGTGCTGGGCTGTCGGTCTCTGACGGCATGATGAAGAGTCTCTCCTGCTCGTAGGGATCTGATGTTGATAGGGGAGGGAGGACGGTGTCGACCTCAGATGGGCTATAGATAACGCATCATCTTGTGGTTGAACTTCACCTTGCCATGCTAGGCAATTTTCTATCTGACCGTACTGGCTTGGCCGATGATTCCTGCTTCAACCGCTCGTGTTGATGTTGATGGTAGGATAGAAGACTGGGCTGTATGCGATTGTACGGGAAGGTTGAGATAGATAGTCAAGGTCAAAGCCACCAACCCCGCATATGCTGGAATGTGCGGCAAGTGCATTGCCCGATCGATCGGGTTTCTACGTGAGTCCGACTTCCGAATTCTGTTTCAGAATTTCAAAAAATCAAAAACCAAAAACCAAAAAAAAGCAGTTTGACAAGAGCGGACAAACTCTGTTGCAACTCTTCTGCTGTCATACACCTTCTATCACTACCGAATCGACCTCTCTCACATACAGCCGCCAACAAGATGGGATTGTCAGGACCAAAACAGAAGCAGCGCCTTGTTGGCTCTGCTAGCACGCGCAACACAGCTTGGCTCAACGATTCATCAGCACCGGGTCAACGCATGCTCGCACAGATGGGCTGGTCCGCCGGTCAGAGTCTGGGTCTCACCATGCCTGGTCTCACAGAAAACCTCAAAGTTGCATACAAGATGGACAACAAAGGTATTGGTGCTCAACGGCACGAGCGCGAGGCTAGAGCCAATGGCAAGGATATTTGGGTCGGCGGTGGTGGCGATCTGGGCAGCCTGTTTGAGCGTCTCAACGCTGCAAATGCCGCTTCCTCGTCGTCTTCAGCTGTAGCGTCGTCTTCATCTTCTGTCGCTGGTGACGATGCTGATGAAGACAAGAAGAGCAGCAAGAAGAGCAAGAAAGACAAAAAGGAAAAGAAGGACAAGAAAGAAAAGAAAGACAAAAAGGAGAAGAAAGAGAAGAAGGACAAGTCGAGCGACGAAAATACCTCCAAGAAGCGAAAGCACGACGACTCGGAAGGAGCATCGTCCTCGGACAAGAGCAAGAAGAGCAAAAAGGAAAAGAAGGACAAGTCCGAATCCAAGAAGAGCAAGCGAGCTCTGGAGAAGCAGAAGGCCGACGCCGTCGCTGCAGTAGCAAGCGCAGATCCAGCGCTGGCCAAGGACCCAGCAGCAGTCGACGAGATCAAGAAGGATGTCGTGCAGGGTCGACCAGTCAGACTGGCGCATCGAGCCAAGTTCTTGCGCGCCAAACGTATGGTCTCTGCCAACGACCTTGCAAGTGTCAACGAGATTCTGGGTATCGCATCAACACCTTCTTCCTCTGCAGCTGGTACACCTAAAGCGACGTCAGGCACCTCTACACCGACGACTGCAGCACCCAAGACCTACCCAGGACCTGGAGGCAGCGAGATCCCATTGATGGATGTTGATCGACGATTGGAAGCAGAGCAAGATGTCAAGGTTGACTCTGACGACAAGGACAGCAAGAAGAAGGAAAAGAAGGAAAAGAAAGACAAGAAGAAGAAAGACAAGGAGTCCAAGAAGAGCAAGGCTGTCGAAGAGGCAGCTACACCCACGACTAGTGACGACAAAGCTGCTGCAGATGCCGAAGAAAAGGAAAAGTCGACACAGATCGGTACCAACTCGCAAGGCCTCTTTGTGTTCGAGTACCTCAACCGTCGTCTCATGATCCGCAAAGCGCAGATCCAAAAACAGAAGAAGGCAGAGCAAGAAGCCATCTTTGCACGCGCTGCTCGTGTCGGTGCATAAAGTTTCGTCGCCATACATCAGACTCATTCACGCCTCATGCGTTATACCCTGTGCATTCGTACCAATGACACTGTCATTATCAAACATGCTCGATCAGTGTCTGTTTGAGTTCTCCAAGGGGGGAAGGTTTCTCGAGTAGAGAATGCCCTTATGAGCTTCATTTTCTGCTTGCTTTTTGTGTCCTTCTTTTTGTCCTAATTTTCTGCTACCAAAAAAAATCTGACCGGAAGTCGGCGACATGTGAGCCCGTGTGGAGGTGAATCATGGTCGTTCTGATGCTTCCCTCGTCTTCCATCACCTCAGCACAAGGCAATTTCAAGCTTCTCAACCCTTGTCGACCCTGTTCACCATCCTATCGATCGTAATATCACTCTACATCACTGCCTTCCAGAAGCAAAGTCTTGCTACAGCGCGGATACCATGTCTTCAGCACCAGCGCCAAACCACGGAGGTGGCGTCGCACCCGACTCTCCCGCTCCATCCCACTCTCGCGTCCTGCTGGGTCGAAACGCAGGCAAGCTGGATCCTGTTGAGCATCCGCCTCTTCCCGTAGAACAAGTCGGCGCTGCCAATCGAGCGGCTCAACTTCGAGGCATCGCTCTAGGTCTAGGAGGCGGTATACTGTCAGCCTTCATCTCGAGGAAGGCGCTCAACTTGTCAAAGAACGCAAGCTATCTATCCGGTCTGCTAGCAGGAACAGGAGTGGCGTATATCACAGCAAGACAGCAGCTCGAACACAATCTGGGGGCTGTTGAAAGCGCAGAGAAGGGCTTGAGAACGTCGCTGCGTAATCCGGGTGGAAAATCGACAGGTGTAACGGATGACTTGTCAGCGACGGATCAAGAGATGCTCAAGTACGACTTACAAGCTGGAAGCACAGGAGCGCACGAAGGGGGAGTAGCAGGATTGCACGACTTCAAGGACAAGTATGCTTCCACTCGAGGTGATCATTGAGTCGCAATGATTTCGGCAAAGAAAAACTAATCGCCATGTATGATAGCATTCTTCCACACCACTTTCGAAAACTCGTCATCACCAAAATCACTACAACGTGCTGAGCTGTGAGCAGATATGAGTTTGAGTGTGCAGAGTGACAGTGTGTCGTCACTTATCACAGCATTCGAGCAAGATGCATGCCTTGGCCAGCATTGGTCGGGGGGAAAGGAAAGGTGGTGATGAGGTAGAATAGTGCAAAAAGGATTGCCTCCTAGCCGACTCGAACGACTGACCTCTTCATAAACCAATTCAAGAACCGATTACTAGTGAAGTGCTCTACCGCTGAGCTAAGGAGGCGAGACATGCGACTCGGGGCGGGTATTGCATACACAACCTATTGTTGAGACGAACACAAGACAATTCTACATCTGTGTTCTCCACGCTCACTCGGGGTGTCATCGACCAGCAACTTTGAATTCCACACAATAATCCTCAGACTTCTCGATGTCGGAGCAGATTCGGCTGCTGATCTGTCAGCTGATATCAGGTGCTAGTTCGGTACTCACAGTACGACGGGGAAATGGACGAGCGTCTTGGGTTCATTGTTGCACTGATCGATTAGAGGATGGGCCGTATCGAATTTCGAAGGCGTGGGGGAAGACGGCAAAGGAAAGCAACGGCGAATTTCTGCATTTTGTGATTCGAGCCAAAAGCCATGCAAACCTGCAAAATGCACGTTGAGAAATGTCAGCCAGTCCGGGCCAGTGCAAAGTCCAGATGCGGGGGCCCAAAGTTTCTCAAAGAATTTCTCGGCTTTGTGATAACAGACGCTCGCTTTCTTCTTCTTGTCGATAAAACGAACGCACGAGGCAGATCATCCGTGTCTGAGTGGAATTGAGCACGAGCCAACTGATGCTCCACCCAAACAGTTTCACTCTTGGCTTTCCAGTTCGTATAGGGTGGCAACAAACTCGGCGGTCCTTCTCCTCGTCATATATCACCTCCGATTCGCATTCACTCCTTCCACCATCACAACCGAGCACTCCCAGACATCTCGACCCGACCCGGCAAGTGCGTCAACTGTCTCACCCACCTCCACCATACACAGAGCACTGCAATCATGGCAGCTGCTACCACTTCCGCCGCTGCCATCGACTACTCCAAAGCCACCGATGGCACCGGTGTCGTTGCTGGCGACCCATGGCTCGAACCTTTCGCCGGCGCACTTCGTCATCGATATGCCCTCTACTCTGAATGGCTCAACAAGATCAACGACTCCGAGGGCGGTCTCGAGGCCTTCTCCCGCTCCTACCGCAACATGGGTTTCCAAGTCGACGACAAGTCTCAAGCTGTCACCTATACCGAGTGGGCGCCCAACGCAGTGGAAGCCTCGCTCATCGGCGACTTCAACGGTTGGTCTCGAGATGCACACAAGATGAAGAAGGACGACTTTGGCAAATGGCACATCACCATTCCACCTCTGGCCAACGGACAGTGTGCCATCCCACACGACTCCAAGGTCAAGATCTCCATGGTGTTGCCTTCGGGTGAACGCATCGAGCGTCTCCCAGCATGGATCCTGCGTGTCACTCAGGACCTCAACGTCTCGCCTGTCTACGACGCTCGATTCTGGAACCCTCCCAAGGCTGAACGCTACACCATGCGTTTCGCCAAACCTCCCAAGCCGGACAACATCAAGGTCTACGAAGCTCACGTCGGTATCGCTACTCCGGAAGCGCGCGTCGGCCAGTTCAAAGAGTTCACAAAGAACGTTCTTCCACGAATCAAGGAGTTGGGCTACAACACCATCCAGCTCATGGCCATCCAAGAACACGCCTACTACGCATCCTTCGGTTACCAAGTCACCAACTTTTTCGCCGCCAGCAGCCGTTACGGCAACCCTGAAGACCTCAAGGAGCTCATCGACGTAGCTCACTCCATGGGTATCACTGTTTTGCTGGATATCGTCCACTCGCACGCCTGCAAAAACGTCCTCGACGGCCTCAACATGTTTGACGGCACCGACCACCTCTACTTCCACGAAGGCGGTAAAGGACGACACGAATTGTGGGATTCTCGTCTGTTCAACTACGGCCACCACGAAGTGTTGCGTTTCCTGATGAGCAACTGCCTCTTCTGGATGGAAGAGTACGGTTTCGATGGGTTCAGGTTCGACGGCGTCACATCGATGCTCTACACCCATCACGGTATCGGCACCGGATTCAGCGGCGGCTACCACGAGTATTTCGGTGACTCGGTCGACGTCGAAGCCGTCGTCTATCTTATGCTTGCCAACCAGATGATCCACCAGTACCACCCGAACGCCATCACCATTGCCGAAGACGTTTCCGGTATGCCTGCCCTCTGCCGACCCGTCTCGGAAGGCGGTGTCGGGTTCGACTACCGTCTTTCCATGGCTGTTCCGGATATGTGGATCAAGTTGCTCAAAGAGAAATCCGACGAAGATTGGGATTTCGGCAACATCTGCTTCACCTTGACCAACCGTCGACATCTCGAGAAATCCATCGCCTACGCCGAGTCGCACGACCAAGCGCTCGTGGGTGACAAAACAGTCGCTTTCTGGTTGATGGATAAGGAGATGTACACCAACATGTCCGACCTCACCGAACGCACTCAGATCATCGATCGTGGACTAGCGTTCCACAAGATGATCCGTCTCATCACGCACGCGTTGGGAGGTGAAGGATACCTCAACTTCATCGGCAACGAATTCGGGCATCCTGAATGGCTCGATTTCCCCCGTGAAGGCAACGGCAACAGCTTCCACTACGCACGTCGACAGTTCAACCTCGTCGACGACCATCTTTTGAGGTACAAGTATCTATACGCCTTTGACGCGGCGATGAACAACGCCGAATCCCAACACAAGTGGTTAGCCGCTCCGCAGGCGTACATCTCGTTGAAGCATGAATCGGATCGAGTGGTGGCGTTTGAACGGGCGGGGTTGTTGTTTGTGTTCAACTGGCACGCGAGCAACTCTTACACGGATTATAGGATCGGTGTGGATCAACCGGGCAAGTATAAAGTGTTGTTGGATACGGATGAGAAGAGGTTGGGTGGACATGGAAGGTTGGATCATGGAACAGAGTATTTCACGACGGATATGGAGTGGAATGGGAGGAGGAACTTTGTGCAGGTGTATTTGCCGAGTAGGAGTGCGATTGTGTTGTACAGGGCTGGTTAGAGAGATCGCGTGTGGGAAGGTTTTCAATGATGGGTTTTCGACGAGCAATTGCAATATGATTCATGAAAGTTTTACAGATTTTGATTGTGTGCGACGATGCTTTGCGAGTACATGTTTTCCAACAGCGAGATTCTTGCGGTGACAAGTTCACGCCAAATACTCAAACAACCAACCCTCTCTTTTCCGCCTCCTCCCCCTCTCACTGGGAGATTCGAAAAACCTCGACTGACCAGCATACTTCTTCTCCATATCCAACACCATTTCCCTCTTCGATAACGCACTGGTTGAATCGAGCGGTACACGCGGATTCAGATCGGTGCTTGGCTGCGAGAGTGTCAGAGTGTGAGGTGATGTTGTTGGATAGGACGGGTGGAGGGGGAGCTGTGTTGGGAGGCACTCGGAGGGAGATGTGAAGAAGAAGATGGTGAGGATGAGAAAGAGCAGATCTAGTGCTGTGAAGATCGATAGTTTTGGTAGCATGGTTTAGAGAAGGAGCGTGTTGCCTTGTGGTCGTGTTCGAGTGGAAAGCGAAGCTGGTCTAAGATTGAATGGTAGTAGTGGTAGAGGGACTGATGTCGATCAGATCCTGAGACGGTGAGGATGGTGCCAAGGAAGCGCTTTTCGTGTAGAGACAGACTGTATCGTTGAGAGATTACTGTGAATGAGCGACGACGATTCTTGAACAAGCAGTATGACGGTGTAAAGGACAGACTACAGCAGTGTTGGAATTGAGAGAGAAGTCAGCTGTGAACGAGAGGTGGAGAGATGGAACCAGATTTGTGATGGAGTAAAGACAGACGAGAAGGGGTGATCGTCTAAACGATAATCGTCGACGGTGAAGATACACAAAGGACCAACGGTCCTGATGACCACTTCTCAAGCTTCCCTTTATACCTTCCCCCCTCCCCCTTCCCCTCACGCAGATTCTCCCATCACCGCCAACGCACACGAAAAGAATCTTCGGCATAAATCCCAGCCAAGCGGCTAACTCAAAAAAAGGGCACGGCAAGATGTCTTGGCATACCTCTCTGCCTCTCTACCACACACACACACACAGCACCGTTCTGAGTTATGCGACTTCACGGCATCTTGTTTTTCTGCTGCACTAAGTCGTGCGCGTCCCTGCATGAAAACGACAAGAACCGCGCTTGTGTGTGTCGGTCGAAATCTCAGACAAGTGACGATCCGCGAATGCTTATTTGACTATGCAATGTCAATCCCCGGCAAGAAAAATTGTACATCCCGCGTTCCTGAGATACATCCCTTTTCTCTTTTTCCCACTCTCGGCACGCTTCGCAGGTTATCTCTCTCTCCTTGCCGCACCCCAACACAGCTCGTGATCCTCTTTCTGCTGACTTACCTCGACAACAGGTAGGACGAGAGTATTGCAACGAGTCGTTGCGGATCCAGCTAAAACTGAATAAATGGTCGGGAAAAAAGGACAAAAAGAAAAATTTGCCTCCTAGCCGACTCGAACGACTGACCTCTTCATAACGCAAACTGTCAAAGTCGAGTACTAGTGAAGTGCTCTACCGCTGAGCTAAGGAGGCGAGATATGCGGTTATGAGCGGGCATTGCATACATATAGCATCAAACCACAACATGGATCTGGTCCTAAGCTTCATCCTCACCCTCACACATACACCTCACCTACCTCACCTCCAGACACTCTCGCACACACAACCATCTAACACAAGCGCACATACTTCCAACATCATTCTTCCTCTTCAAAATCACTACAAAAACCCCGCCATCACTTCGCAGCATTATGCCGCAACCGCTCATGCCTCAACATAGCGTCCTTCCTGCTGAAATTCGCTCCGCACGTTTTACACTTCCATTCCACCACAGCTGTACTCTTTTTGGGGTCGACCTCTTTACCCAACACCACACAATCTTCGAGTTTGAGTTTGCCCTCGCGCATGAAGCCGGCTTCTTCTCGGGCGTGGATGGTTTCTCGATGGCGCGCTAGGTCGTAGGGTCGATGGAAGGCGGTTTGACAGGAGACGCCGGTGATGGGCGAGACGTAGTCGCATTTGGTGGTGCCGTCGGGGGCGGTTAGGGCGCTGGCTTTGGTTGTACTGCTGGTGCCGTTAGTGCCACTACCGTTAGCCGCAGCAGCAGCACTAGAGGAACCATTGCTACCAGCACCACCAACTGATGTGCGCGGCTTGGTCGTCTTCGGTTTCGCCTTCTTGGTCGCTGCAACAGCATTTTCAGGCGAATCTTCGTAGTCCGACTCGTTTCCACCAACGCTCGCACTGGTAGTCCCAGTCTCCGACTCCTCGTCTCCTCCGCTCGGTTCAACGACATCGTGTTTGACGGGCAGCGAACTTCCCGAGCTAGACGCACTAGCTGCTTCAGGCCTGCCCGCGCTAGCACCCAAGCTCGGCCGCCTCGATGTTAACAACGGCGGGGGAGCCCCGATCTCCGCTGCTCCACCTTTTCCTCTTCGATCACTCGTCTGCGCCGACGATCTGATCGAAGGACTGAGACTATCCTCATCTTGACTCCCACCCAAACTTCCCGCTGCCCCCTGCGCATTCGCAGGATCCACACTCAACCCAGACTCTTGACTTCCAGGAATGTAACCATACCCACCCATCACACCTGGCACATTTCTTCGCGGCGGCACATCATGCATCCTACTTGACGGGTACGAAGGACGACCATATCGCCCATCTGTATCGTCCACATCTTCAGACGACGATTGATGGTGACCCAAACTCGGTCTCTGCAAAACAGGGCGCGAATCGGGCTGCGAGTAGCGCGAGTGTGGAGACTGCGAATGACTAGGGTAACCGCCACCATGTCCACGAAGAGATCCTGGACTGTGATGCGGGTAATGATGATGTCCATGCGACGAGTGAGGGTGTGAATGACGCGAATAATAGTCTGCCTCGTGTCGTTGCAGATATGCTCCTCTTCTGCCATTACGATCGTCCTCCGAATCGCTGCTAGATGCCGACACATCCGAAAAGCGAGGCTGATTCATGTGCGCCTGTCGGAATGCCCAAGGCTCGTTGCGAACATGCGACCACGCTCCGCTTCCTGTGCTTGAAGTTCGCTCCTTGCCCAACAGCGGTCGAGATGCCAACGATGGCGACGCAGACACGCGGCCGTCCGATTTGCTTGGGTAGTTGAGGTAAAGACTACTGGGACCGCCACGAATCATGTTGGGACGCATGTTGGGCGGATAGTAGGGTCTCTCATCCTCATCATCGTCCGTCGAGATGGTATCGCCACTGTCAACGGGACTAAAGAGACTGCTCTGAGAGCCCGACTCTTGACTTACAGATCCACGCCCGTCGCTCTGTCCAGGATAGGGAGAACGCGCATTGGGAGGCTGTTGGGCAGTAGGACCAGGCCGCTTCTGATTCTGATAGTGATGCGGCCTCGCCGTGTCGTTTCGGCTCATGGGCACGGGTCGCGCGCCGTAGCTTGGATCTCCGGTGGACGATCTGGCGCGTGGAACATTTTGTTGAGACATCATCGTACGAGGCGTGCTGGTCCCACTGCGAGCACTAGGATACCCTGGCGCACCTGGCTTCGCATCTGACAAACCTGGTGGCACTGTCGCAAACAGACTGGGCATCTTGCCAAGCCCCGAATGCGAAAGGGCGTTCTCGACATCGTCATAATCCAGAAACGCTTCCTGAGGACTGACGGTGAGACCACTGGATTCGCGCTTCAACGGCCTTCTTGCATCTGGACTGTAGCCGTTGACAGGAGCACTCATGGGCTCGGTCGAGGGCATTGATACAGGGCCTCCACGCTGGGCAAGTTGACTCTGGGACATGATGGGTGGCGGCATATGCGGTCTGTGCTGCTGCTGTTGTTGTTGTTGCTGTTGCTGCTGAGAGTAGGATTGCTGCGAATTTGCGTCGCGAGAGCCCTGACTGGATTGAGACTGACGAGCCCAGTCCGGCAAATAGTTCTGCGAGTGACGAGCAGGAGGATACGACATGGCGCCGAAACCGCCGTCAAAAGTGCTGCTGCGTGTACGCAGCTCGGCAGGTCGTTGTGGGTGGGGAGACATGTCTTCGTCTGCATTGGTGCGGTCTTGCGACTCTCTCTTGATAGTCTGGCTGGACGGACGCTGAGACTGAGACTGACCACCGAGCTCGTAGTCAGGGAAGAGACTGAAAGAGGGTGCAACACCAGCCTGCATTGGGTCCGAGGATGCAGATAATGGGGACGTTTGCATGTCGTTGGTTGCAGGCGTGTAATCGTGTTTTTGAAGGATATCCCTCAAAGGACCTTTGAAGGCACGAGTGTCGACACCTGCCAGCTCTGCTCGGATCTGAGCCTTGACTCGTTCCTGCTGCTCTCGGGTCATTCCAGGGGTGCTCGGCGATGCCAAAGCAGCAGCCGACGTGCCTGGGTCGTACTTTCGAGATGGCATCGAGTCGCCCAGACTGAGGTCGTGCATAGGAGCACCCAAACTGCCACTCGGAGGGTCAGGGGGAGTGATGCGCTCGTTGGAAGCCTGACCTGACGATCCAGTAGTGCCTTCTCGACTGGAACGTGAGTAGGCTGAGGACGATGCATACACCTCACTTTTCTGACGCTTCCGTCTTGGTCCACCTGCATCGTCGAGCGTATCTGGCAATGGCGCAGCGGCATCGTCAAAGGGTGATTGCCGTGGTGAACGATGCTTGCTGAATGGGCCAAGGGTGGGTAAAGCGGTGCTCGAAGAGGTAGGCGACAATGCCTTGCCGCGGGGAATGGACGGAGTGGGATCGTCAAAGAGGATGAAATCTTTTTGTGGGGTTGTCATTTTGGCGATCGAGGTCATGCGTCGGGGTGGGCGAGTGCCGGAGCGTTTGAGGTAGGGGGTGTTGACGGGTTATGAGATGTGCAAGCTGGCAGCCAGCGCGGCGGCAGCGACAATAAAATAGGCTGAGATGCGGTAACGAATCGTGCGTATTCAAGGCGATGACTGCTTTCTATCTGTCGAGCAGATCGATCATGCGCTGCAGTTGGCCACGAGTGTCGTTGCGAGAGCGCGCAAAGGCGGTGAATGCGAAGCCTTGCTGAGCGTTGCTGGACGGTGTTGCCGACAATTGATGAAGGTTGGAGGTGAAGCTGTTGCGAGTCCTGTAATGATGCCTCAGCGCGGAAGAGTCAGTTGGCTTTGGGTCAATATCATGCACCCCGTCGGGCCGAAGGTCGAAGGTTTGCTGCGCGGTGAGCGATCGCAGCGCAGCCGAGACGACTGATTTCGGATTTGCCTAGGGTGATGAGGCTTTGCTGACAAGGTGTGTCTGCGTCTTTGTTGGGCCGAGATATCCTCGAGCTTCGGATGTCAACGCGACAGTGCTGGAAATGTCGGAGAGCTGGCTATTTGTCGAGCCAAAGAAATTGTGGAGGATTGTGCTGACCTAAACGCTCCTCTGTGCTGTCAATCTGCGAGGCCGTCTTGCAATGCTATGCGAACTTAAGTAGGATGGTCGAAAGATGAGGAAGGATGGAAGCTGGAACGTCGATTCTTGATGACGAGAAGCAAGCCAAAGAAAGCTCGAGAATGGTTTAGAGGACTGCGCGTGTTGCGTTCTGCAACTGGCTATCGACATTTCAACAGGCACACAGAGAGAGAGCGGCTGTGCAGACATGCAGAGGGGTTGCAGAACAATTGGGCTCAAAGAAAAAAAGGTGGAGGAAATTCTCTCACTCTGCAGACGTGAAAATAATCCTTGCTGAGCAGAGCGTGTGAAATGTGGTCACTTTACAGTGAGAGAAGCGACACGCGAGCAGGTTCCCGCTCTCTCTCTCTTTCTGTTGCTTCCAACTCTATCCTGCTTTCCATGTTGCGAACTAAGCTTCCGATTGACAACTCGAACCTTGTCTGACACGCTTCGAAGCCGTTGCAAGAGCGTTGCAATTGCTGGACCCACATATCGACACCGCAAGCTTCCGTCGGTGCCTTTTTCTACGGTAAAAAGTGGGCGTTTCGCATCAATTGTCGGTGCAGATCGCTATGCGCATCTCCTCTGTTGTCCGGATGTTTTTTTTTGAAAGACAACGTAATCGAGCTGCACCTCGCTGACACTCTTGCGTCTTCTTTTTTTTTTATTTTAAAAAAACTAAATTTAGCGGCAACACAAGCAAGCAGCTCGGATGCCCTCCGATGCTGGTGTCCAATCGCGACGTCACCGCTCACAGCTTTATTTTATTTATTTATTTTTTTATTAAAAAAAAGAGAAATATTATGCTGACCGTCGACTTGGACACCTTGCTCTTGCGTAGAGCTACAGTATACTGAGCGAGGTCATCAGCAAAGAGCCGCTTTCGACTCACATCGACAGCGCGTTGAGTGGGGTTGCAACGGTGTTCCTGACCGTCCCTGCGTTGTGGATCCCGAGCGGTCTTGGACAACCCCCACCGCCGCCCATCGAACAATAACGTTGTAGCTGGGGAATCATCTGGTTGTCATTGCAACAGCAGACACACACAGCGCCTTCTGCAGCTTCATACTGTAACTCAGCCACAAAACATTTGACAAGTGTGACAGTTGGGTATCATTCGACTCTTTGCAGGTAGCAAGTGCATACATGATGGCTGTGCCCACGCCTATTGCGACAGATCCGCATCGTTGAACAAGGCATTGAGAGCCTTCAATCCTTTAGCAACACCATACGATGCGCTCGCCATCGTCGACTTGGTGCTCTTGTCAAACGTCTCGTGGCTCTGCATCTCGCTCAGCTTCTCGCAGTTGTCTGTCAGCTCGTCCAAGATCCTTCCTCCCTCGGCCTTGCTCTTGGCAGGCAAGTTGCCCTTGGAGATGGCCACGATCGACGATACAATCGTCGTGATCTGCGTCAAGTTCTCGCTCAGCTGCACGCCCTGTGCACCTTCGCGGATCGCAGACAGCAACGCCTGGATCGAGTGCACGATGGCTTCCGTCTGCACTTCAATGTAGTTGCGCAGCTCCGACCAGTTCTCCTCGCCGTTCTGGCTGCCGAATCCGCTGCCACTCGCCGATGTCACCGTGTGCAGGCTGTCGTATGTTTCGGATCTCTGCACCTGACTGTCGCTCGACACGGGCGAAGGCGACGCCGCTCCACTGCGAGGTCGAGCGTCGTTGGGCTCGGTGGTTCTGGCACCTGAATGTGTCGATGAAGAGTTGCTCACGAATCGCTTGACACCGTGCAGGTTGGGCATCTCCGGTACGTTGCTCATAATGGGCGTGATGGCGTTGGCACTTCCCACCGACGAGATCGAAGTTGCCCTACTGCGCCACTGCTGGTCTCCGCCCGAATCTTTGCGGATGGTCTCGGCCTTGTAGCCGATGGGCGAGTAGCGGCCCATGGTGGGACTGTTGCGAATGCGAGGCGAGAATCGGTCGTCGCCGGCGGCTGAGCTCGGGTTGAGGCTGGCAAAGCTGTACGAGTTGGCCGTGTTGGGCGACAATGTGGCGCTTGCATCGCGGTTGGCTGCTTGCGCATTGATATGCAAAGGCTTCAGACGCGCCGCTACCGTGTCCTCGCCAAATTTTGCCTGGAACTCGTCGGTCTCGACCTTGCTCGCCTTGCGCACCTTGAGCAGCTTGACGAGATCCACAATGGTCGCCGATACGTGGCTGGCAGCAGCGTCCAGCAAGCTGACCGGTGACAAGCCGTGTGAGGAGGCGTGGTTGCGGCAAGCCGTCATGAGGTTGTTGAGCGTGGCCGAGCACTTGGACTTGAGCGCCATGAGCTGCTCTTGTTCTTCTTGCGAAAGTTCGGCTACGTTGCCGGGCACCTGTTCGTACTTGGCCACATCGTCTGTTACAAGCGTTGTCGAGAGCACCACCGTCTTCATCGAAAGGAGGACGTTGCCTGGCGTCTTGGATCTTGCGGCGGCCAGAAGTTCGTCGATCGAGCTCTGGAAGGCGGTAAGGTTGACGTCTGCGATGGCACCCTTGTCAGAGGCCGGCAAGAAGTCGTCCGCTTTTGGTGGCTGGACGTATAGCTGCGAAGTGGCTTTGAGGTTGCGTAGCTCGGTCTTGGCTGTTTCGTAAAGACGCTTGTAGTTGGCCATCTGTGCGTTCAAGTCCTTGATGACGACCACGTCGTTGTCCCTGTCGGCCTGCATCTCGTCGTTACGAGCCGACAGCTCGCGAAGCTCTTCGAGCAGGTTGCTGACTTCTTGCTTGAGCTCGTTGACCACCTCGGTCTGCTGCCCGTGTTCCTTCTGCAACGCTTCAAAGTCGGCCTGGCCGCCGACTTGGCTCAATTCCCTCTTGACCGAGTCGAGCTCGGACTCGTGCTTGGCGATGGCGCTACGATGGAGCTCGCGATCGTCTTCGTGCTTTTGCTTGGCTTCGTCGAGATCCTTGCGCAGCTGAGTGAGCTGTCGATCGAGCTCCTCGTTGCGACCAGCAAGCTCGTCGGCCTTGCGCGCTCGAGGACCAGCTTCGGCCATTTGGGATTCGAGCGAGCTGACCTGCTGCTGAAGCTTGGCGATGCGAAGCTCGTAATCGGATCGCATCTTCTCCATTGCGCTAGAGGAGGCGTCGGAGGGTTCAAAGGCACTTCCTCGACCCAAGTTGGGACTTGCGACGCTGCCAGTGTATCCGTTGAAGAAGCCGGTTCCTATGCTGCTGGCTTGACTGTACATGGTGCTACGGTTGTCTGGGATGCCATTGACGCCGTTGGAGCCGATCGAGTCGCGCAAGGGAGAAGAGACTCTCTCTGAAAAGCCGTCGTTCTCGTTGCTGCGATTACCGGCTTTAGAACCGTTTGCCGAGTAAGGCACTGCGATGTCTTCTTCGACAAGTGTGCTTTTGGCGGGAACGATGCGATCCGAGGTGGAAGGCTGAGGTTGACCCAGGGAATCTTTGCGTTGGAGCAATGCCTCTGCTTCTTGACGCATCTGCTGCTCGCGCTCCTTTTCGCGTGCGATGGCCTCTGGACGGAACTCTTGCTTGAGTTCAGGAAATCGTCGCTCGAGCTCGAAGAAGACGTCAGAAGCAAGGTCCTTGAACCGGTTCTTGGGCAAGGTTGCGAGTTTTTGCCTGGCTTGATTGCGTTTGGGATGGAACTCGTCGCGGACAGCGAGGAAGGGTTGGCTGTTGCCATTCTTGGCGTTGTTCTGCCGCCTCATGAGTTCGTCGTAGACATCGGTGGAGAGCTCGGTGAACTGCTGCTTGCTGAGGCGTGTGAGCTTTTCGCGTGCATTGGAGCGCGGCGCTGTCTGTTCAACTTTTGCGAGGTGGCTTTTGAGGAAGCCAAGCAGCTCGACATAGTGCGAACGACCGACGCGTTTGATCTCTTCGGTGTCGGGTCTCGCTCGTCGAAACCTGGAGCCGGAAGGTTGTGATGAGCTGGAGGAAGAGGCGAAGGAAGCCTCCTGGTTGTTGGAAGCAGAGTTGGGACTCGTGAGAGGAGCATCCTGCAGCTGGATCGTGGGTGCATCGCGAGGCGATGAGTAAGTGGGTTGCGCCGAAGAAGAGGGAGCATGCGATGACGAATACGAGTCGTGACCGTTGGGAGGATAGAAGCCCGATGCGGACCCACCTGCCGAGGCGGGATATCTAGCTCCGTTGATCGACATTGGATTTGAGTTAAAGTGCTGATGTGGTGGCTGAGGCGGTGGTTGCATGGGCATCATGACGACAAGCCGATAAGGAAGTCCACTCAGTCACTTTGATTGCAACTGAATCGCAGCAGCCGAAGAAGAAGGAGGTTCCGCAAGAGTCGATGCGAGTGCTCGTGTCTGAGGGAAGTCCTTGTCTGCTGATTGTACACAGCCCTTGTAGGTCGTGATTTCGCGGAATGTCCCCGATGTGCAGACGGAAGTGCCTAAGCGTCGTATGAGTTGCCGTTATCGTATTGACAGGTGAATATGACCTGCTACGACGATCTCGAGCGAAAGCCTGAAGAGACTGCAGTGGTGTTCGTAAAAGGTTGAAAGGGTTGCGCTTTCAAGACGCGGATGCAGAGTGTTGCAAGTCGTGGTCGAAAAGAATGAATCCTCGAGAGCGTGATAATGTTGCTGCCGTGTCCAGCACGCTGCGTGATCCGAACGGCGAAGTGAAAAGGAGGCTCGAGCTGGAGCTGAAATGAGATGATGGAATCGGGAAAGGAGGGAGAGATGAAGTCGTTTGAGCCAACGAGGGAGAAACCGAGGAGGGCAAAGCTGAACTCAGGAGGCGTAGACTGCCGGGATTGCGCTCGCTTTTGTTTGCCTTGATATTGGCTTGATTGCCTTGCTCGAACCCTGCTGCACCTGCCCGAGAATCACAAGCAGGAGCTAAATTATTGATCGAGACACACACACACGCCAAACGAATCCAACCCACTTTGCACCCTCGAATATTGAGTCACCCGAAAAGGAGAGTTCGACTGACCGAGCAGCACAATTTGTGGGCCTCTCTGAGCATGTTCACATGATCACTTGCTTGCTTGCTTGCTTGCTTGCTTTCCTTTCTTTCTTCCTTGGTTGAGCGGTCAACTCTTGCAAAAGCGAGGTCGAAGAGAACAACGGTTGAGTTGAGTGTGCAACGCGGCGATCCCTTTTGGTGGACCCCCTTTCTGAAAGGGACTAAATGACTGGCAAAGTGCCGCATGAACACAAAGCGCCTCGGCGTGCTGGCGGTGTCGGCATGGTTCGGAATTTGACCAAAAGGCGCTGTTGGGCTGTGTTGCCTGCCCTCCCTGCCTGCCTGCCAGCTTGCAATTTTTTCGCAATTTTTTTCAGAAAAAGAGCTCGTTGGCTGTCTAAATTTAACCGTGGCGTGAGTTTTCAGTTTGAAGACGCGTGTTTCAGAGAGAGACGTGATTTTTCAGCCTTCATTGCCAAACTGGCCCCGAAACCTGCTTGACGCGCGTAGCTCTTGGCGAGAGTACAAATGTCAGTCGGGATCAACACGGGCTTGTCAAGGCTTGTCGCGTTAGCTCTTCATCGCGGCTTGATGGGAGAATGCCAAGAGAAGTGTGCATTCGACTCCGAAGCTCTTCTTCTTCTTCATACTGTACGAGATCGGCGACGGCCTTCTTACAGGATGCAAAGGTATCGTATAAACAGAGAGAAGCAGGCGGCATTGATTCTAGCTCTTCATGGTTGAATACTGCTGCAGTCAAAAGCCCGAGAGACATCAAGAGAAGCATCAAGCCGCAAAAGCAGCTGATCGTCTAGCTTGCCATTGGCGACGTCAGCTGGATCGTGCCTTGCTTCGTGTTCTTCTTCTTGTTGATGCTCGCTTGTTGATTCGTGCCGAACCCGCGGCGAACGTCGTCGAGGCAGAGGAAGCATTGATGCTCGTCAACACGGTTTTTCGAGGAAATGTGAGATCGACAATCCTTCGGATCGGGCGCGGGGCGTCTACAGCATCTCGATAAGGTCCCAAGCCTCCACATTCAAAACCTGAGCTCAGCTGCAGCGCCGCTCGGTCCATGCGAGAGTCAAAAGCGCTTTTTCTTAGATTTTTGTGACGACACTCTGGGTTTGTGTATGACAAAACCTTGCAACTCTCCTTCGCCCTCCTCGACAGCTGACGGCCCTCGACAAAGCTTGTTCGGCTGAATGCCCAGCAATCGAGCTTGTTACTCATGGCGCCATGTGACTGCTGTTCTTGGGCAAGAGGCAGTGTCGGGATGAGATCACTGCGCGTTCTCTCCCGTTCCCGCCTGTCATTGCGCAAACACCGCGACGCTGTCCGAATGAATGATGTGATCCTGCGCTGACATGTCAACTTGACTGTCGACTGACAGCCACTTGGAAGACGCTGTCTTGGCGAGACCAGTTGATACTTATAGACCCTCTGTCCAACCCTTCTTCCCGGCCACCATCGCAAGACAAACACATACATACACATCTCTTCAACCCTTCCGATTCTCATACTCACCGATCATCACCATGTCGACCAACACTCAGGCTCACGACCCCACCGCCCAGGGTGCCCACTCTAAGGGCCACGATCTTACCCCTCAGCAAAAGATTGACATCCTTCTCGGGATCACCAAGCACATCGGCACTGGAATGCTCACCTCTCGCTCACCCGATGGCAAGCTCGCCTCCCGAGCCATGGCACCCGCCACCACCGAAGGTCTCGTCTTCTCGTTCTACATGAACACCGACTCTGGCAAGACCGACGATGTTGAGACCGACCCACAAGTCAACGTCGCTTACTTTGACCCCAAGACCACCGACTGGGTTTCCATCTCGGGCAAAGCGGTGCTCAACAAGGACTCGAGCAAGATCAAGAAGCACTGGTCTAGCTCGCTCTCCGCCTGGTTCGACGATAAGAAGGACGGCAAGCACACTGGTGACCACAACGATCCCCGTGTTGTATTGTTGGACGTTCACCCAGAGGAGATTCGTATCTTCAAGGCGGACGGCAAGTTGAGTGCTCTGGCTCAGACTGCAAAGGCTGCTGTTAGCGGTCACGCTGCTAGCCCCGGTAAGCTCTTGATCATCTCGAGCGCCGAGATTCAGCTCGCTTCTAGCGTCCACAAGCCTCTTCAATAAGCAATGAAACCTGCATCGCAATTTGATATCCCCCTTTTGTTGTCAATCCCCTGTGCTGTGATCTCTTGCTGTGATGTGCAAGAGGAGAACCCGAAAGCCTCATTGAAGCGAAAGCGTTCGTGCGCCAAGTCCCATCCGATTCTAGTGCCAATGCTGTAAAGTCATATGGGAAACAAGGATTTCACTCGTCACTACGCCCTTTGATAGAGTCAATTTGACCCGCACATGAAGCTTCTCTGACCCGCAACATCCTCGCGTGTATCCAAAAACAACGGCGACGCAGGACATCATCGATCACTTTCCCGTTCATTTCCGCCCCAGCGGCTAAGTTCGTGCTCAGACATCCTCGAATTTGCCATAAACTGTAGACGCGAGCGATCTCAGCTTTACACCTTCGCATCATCTCCCAAAATTGTTTGGGAACGTCTGACCAAGGTGAGTCGATTGAGCAACGTCGTTCGCAAGACCCACCGGCGGAGATTTCGAGATTTGCTTGCTTGCCGAGATCTCATAAAAAAAAAACCCCCCGACTGACACATGTTCTTGCACCTCACCAACCCACAACCATCATTTCTTTAGCGTTCGAGCAGCGAGACTCAAAGCAACATCCCTTCGACCAGTCGTTCGACCAATCATCCATCCAACTCTCCAGCTAACCCTCCAACCGCCAACCCCGCACCCAAAATGACCGCCCCAGCACCCTCCTCCGCCAACCCACTCTCGCACTTCGCCATCCCGCAACTCTTCGACGTCCGCAACCTCACCTGCGTCGTCACCGGCGGGTCCTCCGGACTCGGCCTCTACGCCGCCCATGCACTCGCCACCAACGGAGCGCTCGTCTACATCATCGGCCGCAACAAAACCTCTCTCGACTCTACCGTATCGCACTTCAACACTGTCCTCCCCGAGCCTGCCTCTCGCGGTGAATTGGTAGCGATTCAAGCGGATATCACTTCCAAAGCTTCACTCTCTGCTGCTCGGGAGACGATTTCCGCCGACCTACAGAACAGGTCTAAGCAAGGTATCCAGTTGCTGATCTGCAATGCGGGTATTGGGGGTCGATTCTTGCGATCCTACGGTCAAACGAACCAAAAGGAGACGGATAAAGACAAAGAGTTTACCGAGATAGTCGACGAATTGTGGTCGTTTGACGAATCAGAAATCGCTTCGATCCTCAACACCAACGTCAGCGGAACCTACCTCACCGCACTAGCCTTCCTACCGCTGCTCAAAGCCGGTAGCACCCCAACCTACCCTTCACAGACGATACTGATCAGCTCCAACGCCGCCTGGTCGAAACTGCCCATCCTCAACCCGGTCTACAACATTAGCAAAACCGCAGTCTCGCAACTCGGACAGATGCTATCGACGCTCTTCTGCGATCATAGTTTACGCACAAACGTCGTTGAACCAGGATTGTATCCTAGCGATCTGACGAGCACCGAAGGTAGAGATGAAGCGACGGGACATGGGAAATTGAGTCATACCAACGGCGCGGATATCCCCCTGGGTAGGTGTGGAGAGCCCAAAGAGCACGCTGCTGCGGTATTGTATTTGGCTTCGAGGTCGAGTGTTTTTGCCAACGGTGCGAGGTTGAGGGTGGATGGGGCAGCGTTGCAGAAGCTTCCTGCTTCGGATTGATGTAGGAGGCGGCGAAGGGTGGCAACAAAGGAGGAGGGGGTTGGTTCGTATCGACCAAAAAGGTGTCGAAGCAAAAAGATGTATTCTATTGCTCTCCTTTCATAACATACACGCTCGACCGCAATGAATTTCTTTCCGCTCCTTCTCCAATCAAGCAGCAATCCCAGCTCCATTTGTCTTCTTTCCCATCTTCCCCGCTTGCTGCTGCTGTGTCGCTAACCCCACCGCACCCTCCACCTCCCTCCACTTCCTCTCCGCCGCAGCACTCCACAACACCCTTCTCGGCATCTTGCCCGTCGGTGGAACTTTGTACCTCTGTTTCTCCTGCTCTTGATCCGGCAACGTATTCATCCTCACCACCGGATCCTCCTTGATCTCCTCCTGACCTGCTTCCTGCTTGGTATGCAGCTCGTGCTTCAACCTAACCCTATGCTCTCTCATCTTGTCCCCGTACCAATCTTGCAGTAGACCGATCTGGTCGCTGATCGCCGCACTCACCAGCTCCACCGGGGGTGGAGGGGGTGGGTAGGCTACAGCGTCGTCTTTGTTCGTCGTTCCTGTTTTCGTGACGTTTCTCGCCCCTTTACCGTAGAACAATCGAGTGGGCACGGTTAACCCACTCACCCCTTCTATTCCCAGTTCCTTGAACCCGAAATAATCATCACCCAACTCCTCCGCAAATCCACCAGCAACCAAAGCTTCACCATTATCGGCAAACAACGCTTCATCTTCGATCACCCCTCTTTCCGTCGACGCGTTGAACTGCTCCCTGTAGCTACTTCGCAACTTGCGCAGCAGATCAGATATCTTACTACCGTACCGTTCGACGTCGTTTCGAATGTAGTTTTCCAGCGATGCTACGTCGGATCCTCCGCATTCTTGAAGTGTGTGCAAGATCATCTCTTCCGATGACAAGGTTGAAGCGTAACGATCCGAGTAAACGCGCAACATTCGACCCATGTTACCCAAAAACTCACCGAGGGCGTCGGTGAGAACGTCGACCGCCGATCGGTGCCCTCCTTCGAATCCCTGGTGAGCGAGGGTGAGGCGGACGTTGTAGGCGGCGTGCTCTCGCGCCGATGCTGCCGAAATGCGTGCTAGCGGGTTTCGCATCGTCGACGTCGCTACCCCGTTCGCCTGCTGCTGCGACTGCTCTTCAACGTCCGACGGATAATCCGACTCCTCATCCGAAGACATCGAAGTCAAATACGCCGGTATGGGCGCTTCGTTCTCCACAAAGTGCGCCAGCGAAAGAAACTTGTTGTGCGTCGCTTGCACTTTATGCAGCGTTCGAATGTTGCGTGCTATCTTACCCTGAAGACCTTTTCTTCGTGTTGCGGGGACGAGATGGAATGGTTTCTTGCGCTTCTTTCCTCTTGTTCCGTCTGCTGCTAATGGAGATGTGGGGACCAGCGAGGACGAAGGCAAAGCAGGTAAAGCGCTAGACATGAGCTGCTGCGACGCTGTGACGGTGAACCAGTCTGCTGAGGCGTCCAGCCGCGTGATGTTCGTATCTTGTGTTGCTGGAGGAGCAGGGGTCGACGCTGCTTGCGATTGAGAGCGTGATACTGGTTGAGACTGCGATTGTGGCTCGGGTGTTGCTTTTTCTTTGCCCTTATCGCGTAGTAAAGGTGTGAAAATCGTGCCGAGTACAGCACTCAACGGGTCCTCGTCATCGGCATCGCTCTTGATCCGATCCATCGCTTCCACCGGCGCCATCAACATCGGTCTCGAGCTAGGGCCCGCTGCACCACTCTCCAGCAGATGCAAACCTGCATCGATCCGGTTGAACTCCATCATGCTCTGCGGGGTTCTCACGAACGCTTCCTGATCTTCAAACTTGATTTCCTCCCGTTTCCTTCTCCGTTTGCGCACATCTTCCTTTCCTTCCCCCACCGCTGTCGCCATCGCCGGAGTCCCAACCCCATCCCCCACCTTCCCATCCACCTCCGTACCCACCTCTACCGTCGCCGGTCCACTCCCCCACTGCACCAACGCATCCTTAACATCGCTCTTATCACTGATGAACTCCGACAAATGATCCGCCTTCTTCCGCATAAACGCCACGTTCCTCCGCAACGGATGCGACGGATCCGAATTGTACACCAGACAATTGTCCCAGATCAGATTCAAATCGTGCGCAAACTGCTTCTTGGTCTTGTACTGTCCCGATTTCACCTTTTTCTGCATCGTCCCCAAATCCATAGGGTGCTTGATCACATCGTAGTAATCGGGCGCATCGCGCTTGCTGACTTTGGAGAGGAAGGCGGTGGAGTGCTCGGTGTAGTTTTTGAGTTCGGTGATGATTCGATCGATGGATTCGAGGAATTCTTCGCGTTCGTCTCGGCCTTTACAGACTTCGGTGAGGAGCTGGCGCAGTTCGACATCGCCTAGCTTGACCGAGGCACGTTTTGCTTCGATCGCTTGTAGTAGGTACTGTTGTGGTAGAACGATATGGATGGAGGAAAATCGAAGTTAGTATAGGCTTTTGGTAGGCCAGCATAAAGCATCTGCTCTGATGGTTCGCGAATCTTACCTTCATTGCGGTCTATGTAGATGAGCTGCTTCGTAGCTCCGTATTGTGGACTGGTCCATGTGTTTGTGATGAGGTTGGTCAAGCGGGATTTGGGGTATACTGAGAATGCTTGTCACGAATCGTGAAGCTGCTGCGATCAGATGTTGGCTCAGCCGCTTCCGTCGTGCGCGAAATCCGATAGATGGTAATGTAACCGGAGGGTCGCGACTGTATGCGGTTCGCCGATCCAGCCTGTCGTTGATATCGATCCGAGCTACCCGGTAAAACCACCCTTGCTCCGATACGCAGTAAAGAAGCACCTCCTCTTCGGCCGTGGCAGCTATCTTACACGCCTTCCTTACACTTCTCCTTCGTTTGAGAATACCGACGATCCAAACGACGCGTCGGAGATCCTGTATACGCCGATCTCGGCAGGGTGGGGGGGAAAGGGAGATAGTGTGGGCTGGAATTGGATCCTTCCTCCTCGCTTGACACTGGCTTATCGAATACGGTTCCTGACGGCGATTGTCGTGACTCCAAATCAAAACGTTGAGCTCGTCGTTTATCGAGTCAACGTTGATGTAATCCGCCGGTCGATGCTGGTGAACGACGATGGTGATGGTGGAAAGAAAAGAAAGCTAAACGCCGGAAAAACAGGACGCGGGGTGAATCCTCTCATTTCGGCGTCGGTCTTCCAAATTCCGATTCCCGCGAATCTCTCTCCAAAAGTCACGAAAGGTCGCGCTTTCGCCGTGGTAACGCCTGGCTCTCACGGCAAGCTCAAACACAACTACTTCAAACAGATGGACGATGATGATGAAAATATATATGATTGGATGCTTTACAGACAATCACACCGCGGCCATTCACTGAACCGACTCACACCTCTTGAGACGACCCACCCTGACCATTCAACTGCGCCGCCTGCTGCGCCTGTTCCTCTTGCACCCTCCGCCTCGTCGCCTGCTTCTCCTCCAACTCTTCCAACAACTTCTCCGGATCATCCACCACAAATCCATGTCCAAACGTATGCCTAAACATGTTCTGCGGATCCACTCTCTGCTTGATCTGCAACAACCGCTTGAAATTGTTCAAGCCGTACGCCCCAATAACGCGATCCATCCGTTCCGATCTGCCAAGGAAACACGGATACGGCCCACCGACGCTGACTTTGTCCACCACCTCGTTCAGCCAGCGCTCTACACTTTCGATACACGTCCGGTCTTCCGCTTTGCCGCTCCACTGCTGCAGAGATCCGACGGTGAACTTGGCCGCACGCGCTTCGGGGCAGATACACGTTTCGTCCTCGGGACTATCTTCGACCGCTCCTCCCATCAACTCGAACAACCACACCGCTCGACTTCCCAGGCCTTGGAAATTGCGCACGCTCTTGGCAATCACATCATCCGTCAAGGTCGAAATGAGATCGCCACGTACCATCCACCTACGTCCCGTACCGCCCTTGAGAACTTTGGCAACTCCATCCTGCTGAGCTAAAAAGCTTCGCTCTTCGACGTCTTTGAGCAAAAGCCGTTCGCCAGTCCAGCTGCTGATGGCCTGTACGAGCGCCTCGCCGTCCGATTTGGGACCTAGGTAGCATACCTGAATCACAATCACGTGCGAAGTCTTGCTCGGTCCCGCGGTGAGGATGAGGTTGGTGTAAAAGTTTCGCGGCAGTCCGGCTTTGAGGCAGTCGCGCCAGTGTCGGATGAGCGAGCTGGCAGTGGCAGGGTTGAGCGGGTAGATCAGGTTGCCCGAGTACACCGAAGGCACAGGGTACGCTTTGGCGGTGAGCCTGGTCACGATGCCGAAGCAGGGTGCTGCACCTCGAACCGCCCACCACAGATCCTGCTCCTGCTGCGATTTGTTCTTGGACTCTTCGTTGAGCGTGACAATAGTACCGTCAGCCAGCACCATCTCCACCTCGACAATATTGTCAAGCGAAAGACCATACGCCCTCGTAAGATACCCGAAACCACCCGTGGTCATTGCTGTAGAACCAACCGGATACGCCGAAACGGGAACATGGTGAGGCACACCATTGACAACGAGCGGCGGGAAAACACCCGACTCGTCGACCTGCCTCTCTTTGCCTTTACTCTTCTCGTCCATCGCAGCGAGGAAGTTGCCTTCGCGTCCCGCTCGATCCGTGAAAGCGTCCAGCCCTCGAATGCCCACACCTGGACCGAAAGAGGCTAGCGCATAGCGATCCTCGTACACGCCAGGCGGCAGAATGGCCGAGGCAATGTGATGGTTGCCTTCGGGGCGCGAGTCAAAGTTGTACGGCACGGCAGGATCTGGTACCTGCGGAGTGGGGGAGGGCGATCCGTACTTCTGCAGAGGCGAAGGGATGAAGCGCGGTAAAATCGAGCTAGGGTCGTTGTTGCTATCCTGATTGACGGCCCAAGTTCCTGCTGGCCAAGCATCCTGCAAATCGCTCAGGGTCGAAGCGCCGAAGTAGCCGGATCCACTCGCGCGACCTGTATCCAGCTCATTCGAAGACCCTTCGCCCGACGACGAGCGGACACTGCGGGAGCCAGATCGACCAACAGCACCTTCAGGACTAGCTGCAAACGCTTCGGCGTCCCACGGCAGCGAACCAGGAGCAGCAGAGATACTTGAAATACCCGCATCGGCACCGTCGCTACGCCAGACAAAGCCACCTTCAGGAAGCTTCATCTTTTCACCCGGTGTTCCAGATGGCGGACGATGGTGACGATGCCATCGCAGATGCTCTGCGCTCGCATTGGTATCCCAATCATCCGGCGTTCTGCTGTCTGACATATCACGACGATGACGACCCGAATCGGAAGCTGAACCTGATCCAGAGTTCGACCCAGAACGAGATGCATAACGTCGCTGCGAAGATGACTGATCCCGCCTCGGCATAGCGATAGTAGACGGACGTTTGAACGGAACCGTCTCATCACCTACATCGTCCGTGGTAACGCCTCCGATCGCATCACCATCCGCCGCTTTGGCATCAGCATGCTCACCACCAGCACTCGAAGATTTGCCCGAAGACTGCTTAGATGTCGAAGTGAAACTCGAAGCGAGATGAGATGAGCTTCCGCCGCCATTGGACCCGGAATTGCTGCCACCGGGAGAATCGGATGCATTGCCGGACAGGTCGAGTTGACGGTCGACCCAGGACTTGGCGGGATTGGGTGTGGCGCCTTTGATTGATGAAGAAGCGGATGTTGAGCCGTAGGCCGAATTCGAGGTAGGGTAGAGCGGCGCGACATCACGTGGCTCGGAAGCGTTGAGGAAATCGCTTCTAGAAGCGGCGACGCTGCGGGTGGAGTGATTAAGGTTGGATGGGTCATCTGCGCTTGATGAAGTGAGACGATCTGCTCTACTGCTGTCGTTTTTAGCGCTTCGATCCTGCTGTTCGCCATGAGTAGAGCTCGCGTAGGAGCTTTCGCTGTCTGCATCTGCACCGCTCTCGTGGCTTCGACCCTGCTGCATGACCTGAGACTTGTCGTCTGCCTCTCTGGCTGCTTGCCGCAAATCCATCTTGCGTCTTGCTGCGGATTCGGTGGCCAGACTGGCAGCGGAGACGTCAGAAGGGGCAGCAAAGGCTTCATCCGACTCGCGAGCTTTGCGTTTGAGAGCGTTCTTGACTGCGTCCTGCGGATCAATGTCTTCGGAAGACTCGCTCTTGGACGTTTGGTTCTTTGTGGCCTGATCCTGAATGGGGGTGGCGGAAGGATTGTTGATCTGCTGCATGACGAGTCGATCCGCCGCGCTGACCGAGTCGCTTTGAAGAGTGATCGAGTTTGGATTCGTCTGAGCCGTGATGGGAGCGATTGCTGCTGAAGCGGCTGAAGCGAGTGGTGGAGGACCAAAGCTTCCGTCGAGTTGAGAGGACGATGGATTGGACGATGACTGCGAGCTCTGTGAAGCGGTGGCGCACATGCCAGTGGGGTGGTAGGAGGTGGTAGGTCCAACGGCAGGCACAGTCAAAGGAGACGAGTCTGGACCAAGCGAGGCAGCTCCATCAGCCGTAGATGCTCGTTTGGGCACAACCAGCTTAACGTGATCCATCAACGAAGTGTCGATGACGACCTCGCCCTGAATAGCCCAACCTGCAGTAGCAAAGCCACCGGACTTGATGGAAGGTGACAAGCCATGAGCGGCGCAAAACTTGACCAGTGTCGAAATGTCCAGCGCATCGACAGGCAGCGCAACCATCCAACCTCCGAGTGGAGCAGCATCGTTAAAGATGGTTATGCTCTTTGCAAAGAGAGGATCACCACGGATGGCGAGCTGACCACGGAAAACAGGCACGAGCTGAGATCGAAACGACTCGAATCGAGCATACTTATCCCTCACCTCTTCCTTGGTCAAAGGAGTAGGTTCAGGAATGTCGTACGGTGGGATGCGAGTTGTCATGGTGAATCAGAAAGGCAGTGTTGAGCCGACAAAGAGAAGTCCTGCGTGTGCAGAATGGTGCAGCAGGACGAAGAGTTTGTGGGGGGGGAGAAAAGGAAGGCCTGGGGGCCTTGATATGGGGACGCGCAAGCCTGGGGCTGTTTGGTTGGAAGCAGAGAGGATGGGAAGAAGCCGGCTCGGTTGCAGGCGAATGATGGGAGAGAAGAGGTGGTTGATGATGACAAGGACAGTGTGAGTGAGCGAGTCAAGAGTGGGTAAGATCCGGTTGTGTTGTGTTGAAGCTGTTGCTTGTGGGGATGCCGAAGAGAAGCAACGAGTGGGCCGCGGTGATGAAGATATGAGATCGAGGTTGTTCACGAAAGAGCAGTTTGTGAGTGTCGAGCAGAGAATGAACGCCGACAACGATGACAATTGAGGCGACCGATGCGCTGTATGCGTCGCCGAGTGGGATGAAGAGGGTCGGATGGTTTGAGTTTGAGGCGAAGGGCAGGAACGAGAAGGGTAAAGAGAGGAGCGCATACAAAAGCAACCTCGCTTGCTCTTGCTCTGAATAAACTCACACTCTGCGCTCGCTCTCTCACACACAAGTCGTGAATCGCTTCCAACAAGGCAGGAGAGAGAGGCACACAAATTCAATCAATAGTTACCGGCTTGGAATCGGGGGCAGAGCAGTTCAGTCATGCTCGCATTTTCGAGTTCCTGGCTTGCTCGTGAGACACGACAGAGAGCGAGAAAGAGAGAGAGAGGGAAGCCGCTGCAGCAGAGAGTGAGACCTAACGATCGGGTCGAGCCTCTTCCTTTTCAAAACGCCCAGTTTCGTAATCGCACATGCCCTCCTTTCCGCCAAAGACCGGCTCAACTGCGGAAGGAGGGGAAAATGATCTAACACAATTGTTCCTGTATTCTTACAAATCTAACACTTTGAACGCGACTCAAAAATCCACATCGTCAAACCTGGCTTGGTGGTGTGAGGTGAGAGAGACGTGGAAGAGAGAGTGTGCATGTTTCAGCCAGAGTGCTGCTGCTGCCAGCAAGCGAAGCGGTTCTTCTCGCGATTTCAAGTTGGCGCACCGACCTCTTTCTTTGTTGCTTTCCATCAAATTCACCATCGACTGCTTCTTTCGGGTCATCACTCTCCTCCCTTCTTGTGTTCAACATCGCACACGACAAGTTACGAATCCTCTCCTGACGCACACGCTCGTCTTGGCCACTGGCTGGTCACCTCACGACCACACACACACACACACACACGACAGCGGTGCCACCATGTCGTCTCCTCCGCACCCATCACCACCGCCATCACTCTCCCGTCATGCGTCCTCTTCCTCCTCCTCTTCATCTCGCCTCCTCACCCTCTTCCTCACTACCCTCCTCGCCCTCCTTTCCACCGTCAGCGCCTCCTCCAAAAACATCCAAATGCGCGAAATGGACTCGGACGCCATCGTCCCGCTCCGTTCCCACAGCATCTACGCTCCCTACGTAGATTCCAACCTCCAAAACAAGTTCTGGGACTTTGGAGCAGACGCCATCGTCGACACCAACCGATACATCCGCTTGACACAAGATCGAACTTCACAGATGGGTTGGTTGTGGTCGCGTCTACCCCTCACCGCAGATAACTTCGAGATCGTCTTCGAGTTTAGTATCAATGGTCATGCGAGTCACGTTGCAGGGGATGGTATGGCGGTGTGGTTGACCACCGACAGAGCCAAACCGGGACCTGTGTTTGGATCGGTCAACTATTTCACCGGAATGGGGTTGTTCTTCGATACCTATCCCAACAGTCGTCATCCCTATTCGTTCCCAAGGATTTCCTTGATGAACGGAAATGGCGTCGAAGCCTACGAGAACGACAAGGACGGCGCAAGACAGGAGGTCGCCGGTTGCTCGATCGACTATCGAAACTCCAAGATCGCTACAAAGGGCAAACTGATCCACGTCAAGGATGTCTATACCGAGCTGCAAGTGCATCATTCCGAATGGGATCATTGGGATTCCTGTTTCAAACTCGACAACCTCACTCTACCACTCAACCCTTACCTCGGCTTCTCAGCTCTCACAGGTGACGTATCGGATAACCACGACATCGTCTCCATCACCACTTCCAACATTGTCTATCGCAACAGAACCCCTCAGCAGCTGCGACAGGAGAGGATGAAGCACTTCCCCGAGAAGTTTGGCCAGAAACCGAAGAAGAACAAAGGCTGGTCGTTTGGTGGTAATACGAAAGGGTGGAGTAGCGATGTTAGTGAGAGCAAGGGTGGTGGTAAAGGGGGAGGAGGAGGGGTGGTGGGTTTCTTGAAAGGTGTTGTTGGGTTTGTGTTTTGGTTGGTCAAGTGGGGGTTGATCTTGGCTGCTGTGGGTGCGTTGGTTATGTTGGGTTTGCAGTATCAGACGAGGCAGAATATGAAGAGGTTCTAAGCTCGACAGGAAGAGTATAATTATCGCACAGCATCTGAAATCACAGACCATCAAAGTGTTTTTTTGTGGGCAATGTTGCGATTGCGATTTGTGAGTGTGTGTCAATTTAGGCGGAGTACGCCTGCAACTGCTGCACAAGCAACCGATTCAGCGTATCCAGATCCACCGCCAATGGTTTCTTGGTCACTTTCGATCCTTTCGCACCATCGGCGAATTGGACGCTCAACAGGCTGGGTTGAGCGAACGAGAGCGTGCACAGTAACCCCCCTCGACCGGTCTCCGCCGATCTTGCCAAGTACACCTTGGCGAATCCTTGAAGCGTGTCCATCGTCGATCCGTGTGTTGAGGGTACGGCGTCTACGATTGTGCTGAGCATCGTTGTCAAGTGGTTGAGCTTTTCCACCTTTCCTCCCGTAGTTGTGATGGGTACGAGTTGCACTGATACTTTGAGTCCCTTTGCTGCGAAGCTTTGCTGCACCTCGCCGAGCAAGCCGCCCAAGCGGTGGACGAAGGACCAATAGTGCAAGCCTACAAGCACCGGCCCTATCGAGTCCAGTTTAGACAGCGCTACACTGGTCGATCTACCACCTGCCGCAATACCGCCCTTCTTGACGTCCGTAGCAGTCGACTTCTTGGGCGCTGCCAGCGAAGCGGCTTTGATCGCTGCTGCCCGGGCGTTTGCGTCGTCTCGTCTGGCTAGGTCGGTGGCGGATACGAAAGCTTGATACTTGCGCAGTGGTCCCATTCGTAGGAAGGCTAGGAGGAGTGCTGCGTGGGGTGCGTATGGGATCTGTTTATCTTCGCTCGAAGAGGAAGAGGGGGTGGAGGGGACCAGTTCAACGACCAAATCGAGCCTCTTGGTGAGTACAATTCTCACCGAGGTCGGGGTCAACCTCACACCAAAGCTAGGCGGTAGGCGACGTGCTTGAGCGACAACGTCGCCGAAAACCAGTTCGTCGGTGGCTTCGCTCGAGGCTTGTTGAAGTTCTTGGTCTAGAATCTGGCCGACTACTACTGCTTCACCGTCGCCTTCTGTTGCTTGTGCTAAAGGAGTGTCACTAGACCACTCGACCCTCTCCTCCTCACCGCCAGTGTCACCACTCGCAGGCCACAAAACAAACCTCACCCTCAACCTTCTGTACATCCTATCCGGAAACACAATCTTCTTCTTCACCTCTTCCACACTCCCACCTCCCGCACCCCAATCGGCCCAATACGCCAAACTCCTCCGCCTCAACTCCACCGGCGCTTCCGGCAACCCAAACCCAATCCACGCATCTCTAGCACCTTCCTCCTTGACCTTTCCATCTGACGTAACGATCGGCGTGCCAAACCCTTGCAGCCCAGCCATCTTTTTCTCCTGTTTCCTCTTCACCTCTTCCCCCACCTCCTCATCCTCATCCTCGTCGACCCCGAACCGCTCAACATCCAACAACGGTCTTCCAGGGGTCAACCCCCACCCCCTCCCATGTAACCCGATCAACGCTCTCCACCTCTCCCTATTCGGCGCGTGACTAGCCCTCAACTCCGCCGCTGCGCTAGACAGCAACTCGGCAGCATTCGAGATGGCTTTGCGTTTGGTTTCGAGTACAATTTTAAGTTCGCGAAGTTGCGATTTTTTGAAAGTGGCAGAGGATTCGATCTCTCGTTGCGCCTGTTTGAGGCCGTACGCTGCGCTGGTGGTGTCGGGGAAGTCGTCGTCGGAGGAGGCGTTGGAGGCGTCGTCCGAAATGATGGTGTGCCGGACGGCGGAGGACGAGTTGAGGGAGGTTCGGGAGAGGGAGATGGCGAGTGGGTCGAGGACGAATTCTTCTTCTCGGTTGGTGGCGTTGAGGTGGGAGAAGATTCCGAGGGGTGCTTTGGAGGGGGCGGTGGTGGTGTTGGACGAGCGGGTGGATTGACCGCCTACACTTGGTGCTGGTGAACCCATTCTCCCAGCCGCCGCTGTTGAAGTTTGTGTAGCGGATCGATGCTGTTTTATCAACATACCGAGCAATTGGTGCGCATGGATCGAGTTGAAATGCGCTACATCCAGATTGCCCAGCACTTTATTGCGCAGCTCAACGAACTCGCTTTCACCTATCGTCCCACCGACCTTCTCCCCATCCTTTCTCAACAGCCCTTCCATCGCGTCATCGTCATCCTTCTTCTTCCCCTCTCCTCCCTCCTCCTCCTCTTCCTCATCATCACTACTCTCAACAGCCTCCTCTCGATCACGCTTCAACTGCGAGCTTCGAAACTTCGAAAAGTCACCCCTTTCCGCCCAGAGCCTCCTAACATCCTCGCCCAGTTGCACCGAAGCAGGTTTACGTGTCGCGAAGACATTGGTTCCGTCAGCGGTAATATCTTGCAACTTGCGCTCGCGTTCGAACAGGTCAATAATAGAGGTGGATGTGGATGGATCCGGGTCGGTGTAGATATGCACGGGTTCGATGGAGAGCGATACCTCTTTAGGCAGGCGAGAGGGTCCTGCGGTTGGAGAGGTGGACATGGTGGCAAAGCGAGCGAGGGCTAGTTTTTTTTCTATGGGTGTTGCATTGTCGTGAGGGGGCGGGATACGAGCGTGATCTTGACAGCGTCTGTCTATGCGGGGCGATGAGGAGAGTGTATTGGCTGCGAATGGAGGCGTAAGGAGAGCGAAATATGGTAGTCAAGAACCAAGAAAAGGAGCGAATATGTTCGACGTTTCTTCTCGACAGAACGAGTCCGTGCGAAATTAAAATTTAAATTTAAAAAATGCTGCTCACCATCAACACTCTCAACTCACACCATCTCGACAAGCTCAGCTCGAATTCCCTCCCCTCGCACTCTCAATTGAGCCTCAGACTAAATCTATGCGATTCATACTCTACAATTAGACATACTCTGCACTCACGCCCACTCCCCACCACCCGCAGCCGGCACCTCCCTCACCTCTTCCTCACTAACCCTCCTCTCCCACGCCCTTCTCACCTCATGAGCTCCAAAACTCATCGCCGCGATCGCCAACAACACTACCAAATCGCCTCCCGCCAACCCCGTCGTCTGAAACACACCCTGCAGAGGCGGCAGATAAACCATCCCCAACTGAGCTACCAGCGACACACTTACCGTCAGCCCCAACATCCTGTTGGCCGTCAAGGGGGTATACAACCCCCTGTTCTGCACGGCAGAGACCAGATCCAAAAACACAAAACACGTAAAAGTCATCGTTGAATCCCTTTGATCTGCCACCTTCCCACCGCCCGCTTCGATATCGACAGGTACCAACTCGTGAACGTACACATACAGCGTACCCAGCACCACCATCGTCGCGCTAAACGCGATCCGGTAGAACAACCGCCTGTTCAACACGGGCGCATTCTTGGCACGCGGCGGTCTCGACATGACGCTCTTCCTGTCGACCGGATCCACTCCCAAACTCTGACTCGGTGGTCCATCCATGAGAATGTTGATAAAGAGGATCTGCATCGCGTTGAGCGGCAACTTGAGCCGGAAAGCCGTGCTAAGCGTAATCAGCGTTAACGCAGCAACGGCGGTGGACAGCTGGAAGGAGAGAAAGTTTTGAATATTGTAAAAGATTCCTTTACCTTCTTCCACAGCTGCTAGGATGGTAGCAAAGTTGTCATCCACCAAGATCACATCGGCCGCTTCTTTAGCTACGTCCGTCCCACCTTTGCCCATACTAATTCCGATATCAGCCATCTTGAGCGCAGGTGCATCGTTGACGCCGTCACCCGTCATAGCCACCACAGCACCTGCAGACTGAAAAGCTGAGATGATCGACATCTTGTGCCTCGGTGTAGTGCGTGCGAACACCGAGATCGACGGGATACGCTCTTGCAACTGGCGTTCGGTGAGTGCGTCGATCTGTCGTCCAGTCAGCACTTCCGACGTCGAAGCAGACGGTGAAGAAGACAAGATACCAAGCTGTCTCGCCATAGCCACTGCAGTGACCTCAGAGTCGCCCGTGATCATGATGACTTGCACACCACCACGTGCGAGCGACGCAATGGCTTCCTTGACTCCTGGTCTGGGTGGATCCTGCATCGCTTGCAGTCCCGAAAAAGTCAAAGTGCGCTGATCCAGACTGCCACTGGGACCAGAAGCGAATCCGACCACACGCAGACCTTGGCTCGACAGTTTCACCGCTGCTTCCGTGATCCTCTTCCTCCACCCTTCATCCAATCTTACCGGCGACCCATCTGCACCCAACACCGTACTGCTCTTTGCCAACACCACCTCGAACGCCCCTTTGACATACACTGTCTCGGCCGCACCCGCTCCTCCTGTACTTAGCACGCCCGTCACAGCCATAAACTTGCTCTCTGAATCAAACGCAACCTCTGCACTCCTCTTGAAATACGGCCTTCGATCCTCCAGCCCAAACACCCGCAAGATGTTGACCAAAGCCACATCCGTCGCCTGCCCCACATTGGTGCCCAGCTCGTTCCTATGCGAATTGTTGCAAACATTACCCGTAAGCAGCACCCTCGAAAGCGCCTGCGTATGCTTGTGCGACATATGCTGTGCAACGTCAATGATCCCATCCTCGGCAGTCCAGCATTTGGTGACCGTCATCTCGTTGGTGGTCAGCGTGCCCGTCTTATCCGAACACACGACCGAGACGGACCCAAGCGTCTCGACCGAAGGCAGCTTCTTGACAATCGCCTTGCGATGAGACATGCGCAGCACACCAAGCGCCAGCGTGACCGTGACGACGATGGGCAGACCTTCCGGAATGGCAGCGACAGCAAGAGATACGCCGATCGTAAACATTTCGAGCCACGGTCGTCGTTGCCAGATACCCATGAGACAGATGACGGCGATGACGGCAAAGCTGATCATGCTGAGCTTCTTTGCTAGTTCGTCCATGCTGAGTTGAAGCGGTGTGCGCTTTTCGACTACTTCATCGACCATGCTGAAGATCATACCAAACTCGGTGGTAGCGCCTGTGCCAACGACGATGCCTTTGCCGTGACCAGACTTGACGAGCGTGCCCATGAAAGCGATGTTCTCGCGCTCGTTGATCGACGTCACATCTGGCATATCGCCATCCGAGCCGTTGCTGGCATGACCGTTGATGCCATTCGCGGTGCCATTTGCTGCTGCTGCTGCTGCTCCTCCTCCTGCCGCTCCTGGCCGCGGCACAACATCAGCATGCTTCCTCCTCGGCTTGATCTCTCCCGTCAACGTACTCTCATCCACCTCCAACGAGACGCACTCGCAAATCCTAACATCGGCTGGAATCCTATCACCCGTGCTGAAAGTCACCACATCACCAGGCACCAGCTCGTTAGCCAACACGCTCGAGGTGACCCCATCGCGGATCAGATGGCAATAATGCGGGACGAGCTTGTTAAGCGCCTCGAGCGACTTTTCCGATTTCTGCTCCTGATAGAACGCAACGCTGATGACGATGATGATGGCGATGGTGATACTGACAGCGTCGTCGATCTGACCTATGAGCAAGCTGACAGCCGCACTGCCGAGAAGGAGCAATATGAGCGGTTCCTGAAACTGAGCGAGGAACTTCTTCCATGGGTCGTCGCCAGCACGTACGGCGAACTCGTTGTACCCGCCCGCCTCCCTCCTAGCCTCATGCACCAAGAGCGGCGAAAGACCCGTTTCGAGCGAAGGGCAATGCAAGCTCTCCAGACACTGCGTTACCGAAAGATGCGTATACAGCGCTGAAGCAGACACATTAGCCGACCGCAAAGACGAGGAAGGTATCGAGCCGGAAGAGGACGAAGACAAAGCATGCTGAAAGTCGATCGACGTCACCTGACGCGAAGAAGCATCGGAAAGTTTTGGCTTATGCTGTTGCGTCCTCGGCGGTGACGAGAAGGGTGGATACGCATTGTACTCTGCCGCTGCACCGTTGGCGTACGGATCGTCGGGGTTGGCTTTGCGAAGTGTCGTGCTGAACGCGAACTGATCTGATGGCGGCAGTTGAGAATTTGATGGCGGTATTGGTGCTGTGTTGAGATCGTATTCCGAGTTGGGCACAGCGCGGTACCGGTTGGCCGCAGCCATGATGGAAGGTCTGTGCGAGGGGATGGCGCTACTTTTGCTACGAGGTTGCGCTGGTGTGAGTGATGTGCTTGTGCATGGTATGCGGTGGTGGCGTCGTGTATCTTGCAAGTTCCTGGTTGATTGGAAAGGTGTAGGATGAGGTGGGAAAGAAAGGCAAGAAGAATGACAACCATTAAGCTTTCGTGGAAGGTAGGAACCAGTCCGCGCTCAAAAGCACACACACAACGCACACCGACACCGACACCGACAGACACTCCGACACGACAGCGCAACAGCACAGCAAGAGCACACGCCTTTCGCCAAATTGCGGGCCATGTGGATTTTTAGCATTCCTTGGCTTGACAAAGGGCACGTGGCTCACCATCCTCTTTCACTCTCAAGTCGTACAGCAGATCGACATATACTTCCGACGATGCTCTCACAATCATCGCTCAAAAGCACAGAGGCAGACAAGCACAACGTCGAACGGAAGTCTTGCTTTGTGTGTCGAAACAAGCAGATTGGCTAAAAGTACAGAAAATTTTGAAAAAGTCGCAGGAAAAAAAGGTGCGCAAAGATTTGGCGCTGTAGGATGATATCCACAAGTGAAAGGTTGAAGGATGAAGAAAGCGATATGATGGGAGAAAGAATGCTACGAGTGTGATAGCCTCGAAGCAGACGGTATGTGGATTGGTAGCGTAGCTGACCAGCTGCTAGATTCGGTGGAGGGTCATGTCGTTGACTAGGACCGCCAGATGCTGTCTAGACCGATACAGTCGGGCAGCAGTGCATTGCCATTCTTTCACTGTACGCCAACAGGATTCCATCAACACCACCTCTAACCCAGCCAACTTTCTCCCACTCAACGCATAAGCAAATACACATTGGACCCAATCGTAATGTTGCTCATATGCCTAAAGTTGCCCGTCAACGCCATCATCAATCCACCGAAAGACCCATAAACCGTCACTTCATCATGCGTCTTCTCGTCATACCTGTAGATCTTGCCGTACATCACGTAGTCGAAATCACCGGCGATACCACCATTCCCAGGCTGGTCGAGTCTCCACGCATCACGTTCCGCCGCCTGCGCTGCTGGATCCTGCGTCTCTCCATCTAGGCCGTCGGTCTTGACAGCTGCGGTTTCCTTTTTCAACGTCGAAGCGAGTTGGAACGTGAGTTGCTGACCTTCTGTGACGGGCCAGACGTCGGTTGCGATGTCGATGGAGAGGGTCATTTCGAGTGATGCTGACGAGGCGATGATACGCGAGACTGTAACAAGGGGGAGATTGGACACGGTCAGCCAAGAAACATTCAACAGATGCATGCCAGCAGCGGTCCAGTATCGATGCACCCAGGAGTAGCATCTTTTGGAGATCGGTCTGAGATCTCCTCACTCACCTCGGTCAAACTTCTTTCCATCAGGGTCGATCTGAGTGACGACAAACTGCGTGTCGAAGAGGTTGGTAGGATCCATCGTGTCGTGAGGCTACGTAGCCAGTTGCGTCGCTTGATTTCGAGATGGTATTGAAGATCCCGCAGGATCGTCGTCTGCAGTTCGAGAGTGGCCAAGAATGAGGGTTGCGCGAGTGGTGATCAATGTCGATGATGATGAGGAGGAGGACGGTCTGAAGATAGCGTCTCTAATTCTTCTTGTTCGAGATTTTTGTGTCTCTTTTCTCGGAATTCGCTTTTCTGAACAAAATCGGGCAAACAGATCAAAAAATCGGGATGAATGCAAAGCTTTCCGGAAACGGCATTTTGGCAGAGGACCCTGAACAGATCTCGGCTGTGGATCGGCAATGACGGCTCGCAAGCATTCCTTTCCTCCACCTTTACTGCGGTCGGACTTGAATCCCCTTTCGACACTCTTGCCTGTCATCATCATCATTCAGTGTCAGCATCGTCATCTGCATCCCTCCATCTCACAGCACAACCACCCATCACCACCGTCCTACACCCGACTGCAACGATGGCAGAACCAGGCCCTTCCATCGCCAACCTCTCTCAAACCCCATCATCCACCTCCGGCAACAACCCAGCATGGTACGATTCGATGCTCACCCATCTCTCCTCCCAACCCACCTGGCCTTCGGATAAGGAGAACGCCATCCTCGAGCCTTACACCTACCTCGATTCCAACCCGGGCAAAGAGGTACGCACAAAGCTGATCGAAGCGTTCAACGTCTGGCTCCAGGTTCCCGATCGCAAACTCGATGCTATCTGCAACGTCGTCCGCATGCTCCACACAGCCTCGTTACTCATGGACGATGTGGAAGACAATTCGGACTTGCGTAGAGGTATACCCGTAGCACACAAGATCTACGGCGTTCCTCAGACGATCAATACCGCCAACTATGTTTATTTCTTAGTGTTCAGTCAGATCTTCTCCATGAACGAAGACCATTCCACCAGCGGAGGTCCTCCACCCCTCTCACCCTCCACAGCAGCATCTAGTACAATGCCCAAGGCGACAGTGGAGAGACTCGTCGTAGACGAACTGATCAACCTCCACCGCGGGCAGGGGATGGATCTGCTCTGGCGTGACAGTCTCATATGCCCGACCGAGGAGGAATACGTAGAGATGGTCAACAATAAAACGGGAGGACTGTTCAGGATCGCTGTCAAGCTGATGCTCTCTCAATCTCCCACTGCGAGGTCGGCGAGTTTTCCGGATCTCATCCCCGTAGTCAACTTGATCGGCTTGCTTTTCCAGATCCTCGACGACTTTATGAATCTTCAAAGTAGCAAGTATGCAGAGAACAAAGGTTTCGCCGAAGATCTGACCGAGGGAAAGTTTAGTTTCCCCATCATACACTCGATTCGAGCGAGTGTGGGTCAGGAAGGTGGCCATGCCTCTTCCGCATCAACCAAAGGTAAAGGGGAAGGGGTCAACGCTCCCAATCCAACCGTCGTTCCTGCCGCATCAAGCAAAGGAGCAAATAGGCAAATCCTCAACGTCCTCAAACAGCGTCCCACAGATCTAGCGACCAAACAGTACGCCGTATCCTACATGCGCAACGTAACCAAATCCTTCGACTACACCATCGACGTACTCGAACGTCTCGATGCTCAAGCAAATACCGAAATTTCCCGACTCGAAGCGTCGATCGGTATCCCCAATCCACGACTCAAAGCTATCTTGGAAGCGCTAAAGACGAGTTGGAAATCTGCATGAAATGTCAAAAATGCCTCGCTACAAGTCGTACATGTGTGTGTGTGTGTGTGTGCGTTCAAAGCTTCGCCTTCTGCTGCTCATCCTCCTCCTCCCTCCTCCTAACCTGAGCCATCTTCAACAACGCATACAGAGTCTGCAACCTCGGCATCTCCAACCCTTCCCTTCTGGCGATCTTGATCGGATTGCCCAAGATAACCTCCAACTCCATCGGTCTTCCCGCTTGCCAGTCGAGCAGCATGCTGGGTTTGCCGGCTGTGTTTCTTTCTGTAGATTTGAGGATTCGTTCTGGACTAGCGTGTTTTTGGAGGTCGAATTGGATGCCTAGGATTTTGGGAGCGGTGGTGAAGACTTCGTCCATACATGCGTGTAGGTGACGGCGCAGTTCGGGGTCGAGTGACATGCGAGAGTTGGTCGTACCTCCGGAAAGGACGGAGGAGGGGTTCATGGATGCGTTGATGCAGAGTTTGTGCCAACGTGTTTGTTGAAGTGCTAACTCGGAGGAGTGTTCGGCGTCTTTGATGCCTGTTGCTGTAAACCAGTCGACTAGGTTTTTGATGTGTTGGTCTGTCGTCTTTGTTAACCTGTCCAACAGCGTCGCATCCGAAAGAAGGCTGTTGGGTTTAGCTTGACCATTCGTATAAGTACCCATAGTAATCCTCGTCCATCGATTTTGCCGTATCACCCCATGCCTAACTTGCTCTGCACTGATCACCGTAACCGCACTAACAATGGGGTTGTCTGGAAACTCTTCCCTATGCACCTCCTCTATGCCCACCCCATTCTGGATCAGAACTATACAACTCCCATCCACACCTCGAGTCACCAACGGTCGAATATCATGCGCATCATTCGTCACATCCGGCAACGCTTTCGTAGTCACCACCACAAAATCCCATCGAATACCTGCTTTAGCCGCTTCGTCAATCGAAGAAAAAACTCGATGCGGTGTGAAATGGTAGTTGCCAAAAGAATGAGTTTCGAGCGAAACACCGTTAGCCGCGATGGCTTTGTAGTTGGATCGACACACGAGCGATACGTGGATGGAGCGACCTTGGTAAAATTGGTGCAGCTTGGAGGCGTAAAAGCAGCCGACGGCTCCGGCGCCTACGATGAGGATGTGGACTGGGTCGCCCATCGTTGCGGTTGAGTGTTGATGAAAACAAGGTCGAGCAGTGATGGTGGTTGAGGGTGGATAGAATCAAGGATAAAAGGCGCGAAATCAATCCGGGGACGTGCGTGCCTTGCCGGTTACTCAATTTGCCCTTCTTTATAGCCGAAGCGCTGACTTTGTCTTTTTTACGCCAACCATTGCTGATCTGTACGTATCATCGCCTCGACTCATACTGCCGATTCAAAGCAGTGGCCGAATCTCTGGCCAAAGCACAACGCACACTTGCACCATCAAACATTTTCACCTGAATCAAAAGGAAACAGAATCGCTGATTGTATCGTAATGCCATGACAGAGAGAGGAAAGAGTGAAAATACGAGTATGTACATGCAATGAAACCAGCAATCTAGCTGCACAGAGTGAACAAGAATGGACGGAAGGGACTCGTGACGACTTATAGGCCTGCAAATAGGATTGTCGGCCTTGAATAGAATTACTCTGCCGAGAGGATCGCCCATGATCGATGTTCGCTTGCTTGCTCGCCTTCTTCCCCCCATCAAAGCGTCAGATTATACTCGTACTCACTCTCCGTATTCTGACTCAACCAGAGCAGCACGGTAGAGCTCATAACACAAGCGTTCTGAATCACATTAGCCACGCCATAATACTCATACCCCTCGGGCAGATACGGCACCAGATATTTCACCGTCAGCACTGTAATGCTTCCCGCCAGGCCACCTGCCATCAGCGCAAATCCGATGAACAAGAACAGCCTAGCTCTCCACTGAACGCTGTCGCCCGCAAACCCGCCTCCCCCTCCGCCGCCGAACGAAAACGCAGCTCCAACGTCGGTCAAGTGCTGCTTGTCGATCAGGTTGACTACGATCATGCCGAGTGTACCGCAGAGACCGGGGACCCAGTCGGCGAAGGTGATGTAAGTTGCTGGTGGTTCGTAGGGGATGGAAGGATCGGTGGGAGCGCGTCGTCGCATGGAAGAGATGATGGTTGCGTCGAGAAAGAACCACCAACCGAGAGCGAAGAGGGCGCCGGAGAAGTAGATGCCGAATTGGCGCTTGCTGGTTTGGAGGAAAGCGGGGAGTTGCGGGAGGGGGATGAGGCATACCCGCCTCGGGTCGTACGATCGTCTTGGAAGCGACATGGTGTTTGCCTTTGTTGCGTGCGTGTGATTGCCTTGCGTGTGATGGATGGATGCAAGTCGAGCCTATGGATGGAAGTTGCGTCCTCGAGGGGATCCTGCCAGGTAAGTTGGGTTCGATGAAGGATAGCTCGACCTTTCCCCTAGCGATAATGATGCTCTTTGAATCGTACGTTGACTAACCTTTGTTTCTTGATGATGGAAGATAGCCGCGATGACAGAGGATGGATCCAGAGATGGTGGAACGAGAATGGCGCACGGTGACGGCAGCGTGTGGAGGGAAAATGACGCTTTCGCAGGCAGCAGCTCAGTCTGTCATTTCCATGCGACTTGCGGAGCCGACTGCGCTCCATCCCAATTTTTTTGCAACGGCCACTCCAAAGTCGGTCTAACAATTCGCATATTTTTGGGCCAAAAGGTGGCGCGTGCGCTCCCATCCTCCGCTTTCGGCGGCTGCTCTTGTGAGCCAGACTCACAACTTTCAAGCCACCTCTGTGGAAAAAAATGCAGATCACAAGTTGGATAAATGCGGCGGCGGTTCAAAGTGGCGCTTCTCTCTTTGTAGCAGCACCCTGCCAAATGCCGTCTTCTGCCAAAGTCGGATAAGAGAGAGAGAGGCTTGTGGACCGTTTCTCGCTTCCAAAAGTCCAAGCCCACAAAAGCATTATCGTTGTGCAGCTGCTTACTCTGTATGGTGGCTTCATATGATTATACTTTGGAGATCGACCTGGTTGATGTCAAGTGCGTGTATGTGCGTGTGATTGCATGTGGTGCCTGACGGCGAAGCACGGCGAAGCACGGCGTTGCAACAGTAAGTTGCAGCTGTATGTAACTACACAGGATGCAGATTTGTGCCAACTTGTTGTTCTGGCGGGGACAAAAGGACGATTTTTTCATTTTAAAATTCCATCAGCCTAAAAGCGGAGAGAGATGATGAACAGAATTCTGTCGCCGCACAGTCCATTTTTTTGCAATTCCAATTTCCAGTCAGCGAGAGAGAGAGAGAGAGAGAGACAGCAGCCATTCGGAACGCATACGTTTGCCAGCCACCGCCGCCTCTTTTTGCTCATTGAGAGACACGCGCAACACGGTCCACCTCTTTCTCTTCCTTTGGGCGATATTTTCATTATCCTTTTTCGGCCTCCTGTGCGATCCTTCCTCTCTTCCCCATCAACCATCTCAACTTCGCTTTTCAACACCGTCCGTCGTCTTTCGAACGCTGCGACCGTCATCCTTTGTCTTCCTTCGTCTCCTAATCTCCTACTCGCCCGCGCGTCTTTATCTCGATTCTTTTGCTTTTGCGCTTCCAGGCTGGACGGCATTCCACCAGCATCCTCAACATCCGCTATAGTGACCGCAATCAAACGCAAAGCTTCTGGCGATCTCGCATCGACCCAACAGCCTCCCACCAAACTCGTCGCTACTTTGCTTCCGCCTCTTGCTCCGTCTCATCACGCCAATTCGGTTCACATCCCCACCCGTCTCAGCGCCGAAAGGGAATTGGAAAAGGAAAAGGAATACCATCATCAACAGCATCAACAGCAACGACAACCAAGCACCAGCTCCACCGTTTCCGTAGACATGTCTGCGATCCCACAGCAAGCCGACTATTCGGCTACACACGAAGCTGCCGTTGCAGCAGCAGCAGCAGCGGCGGCCGCCGCATCTGCTTCGGCGTCTTCATCACATCCTATTGACGCAAAGCAACAGCAGGCAGGCGGTACACCGGCCCCCACCCACGTCGCCAGCGCCAACTCGGCAGGCACCTACAGCTCTGCTTCGCTTCCCCTTGCCATTGCTGCTCAGCAGCGCAAGTTGAGCGGAAGATATGCGCTCTCCGATTTCGCTGTAGAGCGAACTTTGGGTACGGGCAGTTTCGGTCGTGTCCACTTGGTCCGTTCGCGTCACAACCATCGCTTCTACGCTATCAAGGTTCTACGCAAGGAGCAAGTGGTCAAGATGAAGCAGGTCGAGCACACCAATTCCGAACGAGCTATCTTGAGCATTGTTCGGCACCCGTTCCTCGTCAACCTGTGGGGCACGTTCAAGGATTCCACCTTCCTATACATGGTGATGGACTATGTTCCAGGAGGAGAGCTTTTCACGCTTCTGCGCAAATCTCAACGTTTCCCGCACCCCGTCGCCAAGTTCTACGCAGCAGAAGTGGCGCTGGCTATCGACTACTTGCATCAAAACAACATCATCTATCGCGATCTCAAACCGGAAAACATCCTACTGTCTGCTGATGGACATCTCAAGATCACCGACTTTGGTTTCGCAAAATACGTGCCCGACGTCACCTGGACTTTGTGCGGTACACCCGACTACCTAGCACCCGAGATCGTGAGCAGCAAAGGTTACAACAAGAGCGTGGATTGGTGGGCGCTCGGCGTTCTGCTGTACGAGATGTTGGCCGGTCACCCGCCGTTTTTCACCGAAGACGGCAACCCCATTAAGCTGTACGAGAAGATCATAGCTTGCAAAGTGCGATACCCTCCGTACTTTGAAACCGGAGTGAAGGATCTGTTGAAGAACCTCTTGACGGCGGATCTGAGTAAGAGGTATGGAAACCTGCATAGGGGTAGTAAGGATATCTTTGGCCACATGTGGTTCGCCGAGGTCGATTGGGATAGGTTGTATAGGAGGGAGATTCCGGCTCCCTACTTGCCCACGGTTACGGCGGATGGCGATTCGAGCCAGTTTGAGAGGTATCCGGAGAACGATGTTACCGAGTATAGTAGGACGGATTTGCCGGACAATTCGGGTCATTTGTTTCCCGATTTTTAAGCAAGGAAAGGAACACTACCTTTTTTTCGGACTACTTTTTGTTGTGTTTGGATTTGTCTTTCTGGAACTTCACTTTGCATTTTTTGTACACCTGATCGATATGTATGTGTCTCTCTCTCTAGAGCTCCGAGTGACCAGTAGCTGCTTTACGAGCAGCTGCACGAGGACCTTTGATCTCGAGCAACTCGACTGCGGAAAATGTTGAAGGTCAGTTTCTCTTGTTTGTGTTTAGAAGAAGAGGGAAAAAAAAAAAGGTGGGGGAATTGGCGTACCTTCGAAAATCAAATGAGCGTTAGGAGGGATGGTACCACCAGCTCCGCTCGCACCGTAACCGTCCGAGGGAGGGATTTTGAGTTTTCGCTTTTCGCCGACACACATGTCTCGAAGTCCCTTGTCCCATCCTTTGATGACTTGGCCGATTCCGACTGCGTCGAGCGATGGCGAGAGAGGCCGTGAGTCGAGCGGGAGCGTGGGTTGTCGAGAGGAGAACGACGTGGAAGCAAGATGAGGAGTGACAATCAGAGAGATGCATTTCAACAATGTGTCAGTAGGGACATGATGCAGAGACCATGTCAGGTGCAGCGTAGGGACGCGCTACTCACGAGTAAACTCAAACGGCTGTCCACGGTCCAAAGAGCTATCGAACTTCTTGCCATCTGCCAGGGTTCCTGTATAGTGCCTATCAACCACCGCAATCATCAACATCGTCAAAGCCCGTCAAGGTCAGTTCTTTCTTCTGCCACAAAAATAATATCGGGCGCGGCGGGTTTTACTTACATAGCCAACAAATCACCAGCCTGAGACTTATCCTCGCACACCTCGGGACGATATTTCACGCCAACTTGAAGTTTGTCTGGCAACGAGACGTCGGCTGACACTGCCGCTGCGAGGGTGAGAGCTGGAAGGATGGTTGAGAGCTTCATTTTTGAGTGTCTCGATGGTGTGGTTGAGTGAAGTCAAGGTAGAAAGGTGTGGGAAAGGGTTCAAGGGTGTCTGTGCGCGGGGGGAGTGCTACGTGGAGAGAAGTCCGAGATTCTTATCGGCCGGAATAACAAGAATGTGGAGCGGCGACTTTGATATGAACCTTTTGACAGCTCGCTCGCTCTCCTCTCTCTTTCTCTATCTCTCCCGCTGTCTCTTTCACCACCATTGCGCTCATCCAACCATCACCGTACGAGCACTCCATAGCTGTCAATCTCCTCAACACATACGCCCTACGCGCTACTCACTCTCGCTAGACCCTCGCATCTCTCTCTACACCTTATACCCCACCGCAGCTCTGCAAACTTATACCCTGGATACAACTCACCCTCCAAAAGCAACAACACAATGTCCACCGCACACCGCCCCAACTTCAGCGCAGCCAAAGCGCGCACGCCCAATGCTCAACGTTCGGTCCAAACGAGCGTATCAAACTTACCGCAGCATTCCAAGTTGAAGTTTCGTACACCTGCTGCTGCTGCTGCTGCTTCCACTTCTGCTGAGGGTGGGAAAGATTTGAAACGAGAGCTGGAAGAGGCGGAGTGGGAAGCGACGAATAGGAAGAGGTTGAAGGATGGATTGGAACCTTTACCGAAGGTGGAGGGGAGGGGGGATAGGGAGGAGTTGATGAGGAAAGCTTTGGAGATGGATCGTGATTCTGACGAAAACTCTTCTTCGTCAGAAGAGGAAGATAACGACGAAGAAGAACACAAAGATGCAACGAACGACAACAAATCAACATCCTCTTCCTCCTCCTCCTCCAACTCCGACAGCGAATCCGACTCCGAAGACGAACAACAACAGCTCCTCCGCGAACTAGAAAAAATCAAACAAGAACGAGCTGCCGAAAAACAACGTCTAAGCTCTCTCCACACCCACCAATCCAACCTGACGAGAGAAGAACAAATCGCTCGTGGAAACCCTTTACTCAACCTTCAACAGGCTTTCTCTTCCAACCCCACCCCGCCAGATAGAAGTGACGAGGTGAACTTCGCAGTGAAAAAGAGATGGGACCACGACGTGATCTTCAAAAACCAATCCAGCGGCGCCGGTAACACCGGTAAAGACGCTAAAGCAGGTTTCGTAAACGATCTGACTCGCAGCGAGTTTCATAAGAAATTTATGAACCGGTATATCAAGTAAACAATTGCAACTTTCGCACACAATCACACGGTCTGAAAAACAGTCTGACATTCCAATCGAGTCTAAACACCTTCCCGCTCCAAATCCCTCAACAACCCCGCCAAAACCGCCGAATACACAAACACAAACTGTCGACCCGTCTGAATCAACGACATCCTCTGCTCCCTCACTCCCTCCACAATAACCTTGATCACATCTTCACCTCTCACCCACGCTTCATCGGCTACCTCCGAACCGCCGCTGTTGAGCTTGGTGTGATCTCTAGCGATCAACATCTGCGAATCGTTCGAGCTCGAATTGCGATGGTTGGCGGGTGTCGAATGAGCCGATGTGTTAGGAGTCTGGTTGGAGGCGAGCACGTCGTTGAACGATGAGTTGCTACCAGCCGAGTTGGAGGCTGACATGCTTTCGCCTCGTGCAGTCTGAGGCGGCTGAGTGCTGAACCCAAAGACGTTGGAAGTGGTGGATGAAGAAGCGTCGAACGGTGTCGGCTCGTTGCTGCCTGTGATCGTCGAGGTCGAAGTGTCACCTGCGGTCGCAGTAGCAGCAGAGACACCATCCCCGCTCTTCTCGTCACCACTCTGCCCCTGACCCTGCTGAGAAATCGCCAAGTCAAACGGATTCATAGCCGACATCAAAGCCTCGTCCATGGAACGACCGCCTTCATCCGATCCACTCGGCGACAGCCCTTGACCGCTCGACAGACGCGAGTGCACGCCTGCAGCCGAAGAGAACGACGACCTGGCCGATCCACCACCACCATGGAACGACGGCGTCGAGACCTCCGAAAATGGAGACGAAGCTTGACGCCAAGCATCCTGCGACGAAAGCTGCAGCATCGCTGGACGCGTAGGCGACAGCACGGGATCCGATCCGAACGCATTGGCGCTCAAACCGCCATCATTCTGTTGTCTTGGCGACGTGAAAGCCGAATCGTGGCTCGAAGCGTTCTGCATCGCACTGCCCGCATTCCGCACCCTGGCGCTAGCGAGAGGATTGAAACGGAAGGTAGGCGAGGTGAACGGGTTGATAAATCCACTCGTCGAGCCCGGATTGCTGTTGCTGTTGCTGCTGCTGCCGTCGCCTCCGCTACCAGAAGAAGGCTGCATGGATCGAGTAGAACGCATGGGTGTGTCACCAGGTCCATTCTTGCTGCCGCCTGCTGCATGGGAAGCATTCGCGCTACGATTGCCAGCGCTGCCCGTGCTACCAAAGCTGCTGCTCAGGACGCTGGCCGTATCTGCACCAATGCCACTCTCGTTGGATCGAGATCGGAACATGGGAGGCGGCGAACTCAAGTCGCGCGCCGAGCTGCTGCTTCCGCCGTGGTTGCTTCCGGAATCAATATCCATGCCGGTCGGAGAGAGCTCACGCTTGAGACTGCGTCTGGGCGTGCGAGGGAACCGGCCCGCAAGAGGCGAAGATGGAGGAGCCATGTCTACCTCGGGGGTACCGTCTGCCGTGGGTGAGCGATCGACAGGGGTGATGAGATTGTTCTGCCAGGGTGCGGGCTCTGCCTTCAGGCTCGAATCTCTTGCACCTACTGCAAGCATCTTCTGTCGTCGTCGGACTCTGCGAAGAACATCAAGCGCTGCATCAATGACAATGAAAGCACCGGTACGACCGACACCAGCCGAGCAGTGCACCACCATGGGTCCAGCAGCGGGATCGCGTGCCTGCATCATCGAGCTGCGCAACTCGGTATCAGCAGCGTTTTGCAGCGAATCGGCGAGGTCCATGAGCGTCAAGAGCGACTGAGGAGTTTCGGGGATGTGGTAGTCAGGCCATGCAATGTACTGCAACTGAACGATCTTGCGAGGTGCCGCTTGTGGTTCCGAGAGGTTCTTGAGCAAGAAAGTGCGGCGCACAGTAGTCGGCTCACGCTTACCTTCCGAACCTCCTTGGCTCTGCTGCTGTGACGACGGCTGCGATGGCATGCATGGGAAGAGAGCACCTCCGTCTTGCTGTTTGTTGAGCACACCATTGCAGTCTTCCGCGCGCATCTGTTGGCCAGCCTCGTCGAGGACCACCTCTTCGAGCTTGGTGAGGCGGATCGAGTCACCATATGCGGTGTTGAGCCAGTAGGGATGGCTCTGCAAACGACCGCTCTCGTGCTCACGGGTGAGCATCACAATGACACGGCTGTTCTGCTCCCACACGGCGGTCCAGAAAGCTTCAAAAGTGCTCGGCAGCGGGGCCTGCGTGGCAATGTAGCGGCGTTTGCTGCCGAGTCGTGGCGGTGGGTTGACGAAGGAGCCGTTGAGGTAGTCAGAGCCTGCGTCGTGAGCGGACTGCGGCTTGGCGAGGCGGACACGACTGTGCTCGTATGTCCAGATGTTGTTATAGCGATTGTCGGCGCCGCGTTCGAGCGCAGCAGCAATGCTGAAAGGGAAGGCATGGTTGCTGGGATCCAGATTCTGTCCTGCGTTGGATCCAGATTGTTTGAGCAAGGCTGCTGCCTGTGCGCTGGCAAAGTCCTTGGAACGAGGATCCTGATCCGATTCAGCGGAATGCTGCTGCATGGTCGCGATGAGTCGATTCTGCTCAGCCTTCTCTACATCGAAGAAGGCTTGAGCAAGAGCATGCGCGCGATCTGCTTCGGACATAGAGACCAGTTTCTGCAGGAAGGGCGGCAATTGACGGGTCTGCGACTCACTCATCTTCGGCAATTCCATGGGGATCTTTTCGGTGATGCCGTGCTGCAACTCGCGATTCTGACGAATGTTGTCGAAGAACGGATTAGCGCAGGCAGCAGCTGAACGGTTAGCACCACCGGCCTGCGCTGCAAGGTTGCTGTCGCTGTTGCCAGCATTCTGGTTTTGAGTTTGCTGGCGACCAGCCAAGTTCAATTTGAAAGCGTCGCCGCCCCCGCCCCGCTGGTTGCCATCTTTTGATGGCGATGTCGACTGGCCAGGCCAACCGGCCACTGTGCTCTGACTCTGGAAAGCCTCCATGGGTAGCCCTCTTGGCTGGACAAGCGACTTGCGCTCATCAGCCGAGTCGGCGGGGCTACCGAAGGACGGGCTCGCCGCGACGCCGTTGAGCTTGAGCGTAGGCGGTTTTCGGCTGGGCACGCCGGCAGCACCTTGAGTGGCGGTCGAGTCAACATCGCTCGAAGTGTCATCTTGATCAGCCTTGACAGGTGCACCGGTGTCTATAAAGTCCTGAGCTTTCTTGGAGCGGGCAAGCTTGTTGAAGCCACCCACGAGCCAGCAGAGCTCACCGGCAAAACCAGCGGCTTCAAACTTTTTGAGCACGCCAATCAAGCAAGGGCCGCCGCCACCAGCGGTGGCATTGCCTGTGCCATCGATACGTGACGTGTCGGTGTCAAGCACAATGATCTTGTTGATACCAGGCCCCTCGGGCAGGCTGAGGGTAGCACCGCGCTTGCGGACAGCATCGTGCGAGTGATCGTCGTTGGAGTCCGGTTTTGCGTCCGCGTCCGGTTTGGGCTTGAGAGGACCTTTGCGCCATCGCATGAAGCGGCGTCGATCGGTAGTGCTGCCGAGCATTTCATCCTCGATGCGTTCCACGGTGATGGCAGGACGCTTGAGGAGGGTGCTCGGTGCACAAATGTTGATGCTGGATGCGATACGAGCCATGGAATACGAGGTGGAAGGACGGATATCGAGGATGAGGACATCTTCGGGCGTGGCGGGTCGAGAACTGGATGAGGACTGTTTGCACTGTTGCGTCCATGAAGGTGGCATGAGCGCTTGAGTGAGGCCATCGATGTCCAAAGCCTTGTATTTGGCAGGATCGTGTACGGGTGAAGCGGCTTTGGTAGATGCTGAGGATGTGGGCAAAGGCAGCGAGGTGCTGGAAGGGCCTTTGAACTTGCCGGGCAAGTTGAGGTTGCGTCGGAAATCTGCCGGCGGCACAGCTGAGCTTGAACCGGGGAGCTTCAAGTTGGCCACGCCGGAATTGGCATTAGCAGCGGGTGTGGGTGGCACACCAAGCCGTCCCATGCGAAAGCCATCTGGCAAGGCGGTGGCCATGCCATTATCTGGGAACAGCTTTGCCCATGGATGTGCATCTGCGTCGTTTGCATCTGCGTTGTTGCCATTGGGCCGGGAGGGCACGCGCGCACCTGAAGAGGAGACTAGAGGTGTGGCAAGCGAAAAGGGACTGGCGATGCGTACGGCGCCTGAGTTGGGTGCGTTTGGGTCAGGCACATGGATGGTGGCAAAGTAATCTGGCTGGGCGCCGGATGAGGGTGTGGCCGAGGAAGACATTGGAGCTCGAGAAGAAGGCCTGGCAGCTGTGTTGTTGGAGGACGAAGAAGAGGAGGAAGATGAGCCAAAGTTGAGGGACGGGAGCAACGAGCGCCGCGACTTTGTCTTTGCGGTGGCTTCTGGTGGTTGGGTCGACATCATGACGGTTGTTGTGGGAAAGAGGATTCCAGGATTCTAATGCAAATCGCGCTGATTTTGACGAGGAAGGTGGATCAAAAGTGAAAGAGATGGACCATGACGACGAGAAGTCAAGCTGCAGGGAGAAGCAGATGAATTACAGCATGTCCGGGTGGCAACACGTGGAAGGGCGGTGGATATGAGGAACTGTTCCGCTGGAAAGGGATGGCGAGAGGGCTGAAAAGCTGTGCTGATGGACCAAGGCTGTCAATGTCGGTCGGAAAGGGCGGGTGAAGTTGAAGCAAGTTGGTCGAGAAGAAATCAGAAATGTAGCATGCAGTGAATTGGACGGTGCAAGAGACAGTGAGCTGCGAATGGTGGGACGATGGTGACTGATGCTAGATGGAAGGAAGGATTAGCGGCAAGACTGCTTGGTGGCGAAGGATACAGTTGCAAGAGAAGCAGCGAACAGGAATGTAGGATTGACGGGATTCCGGGCTAGAGGGCAAGAGCGAGGACGAAGGAAGATGTATATCACCAAGTGGCGTTTGAACAATGCTGAGCGATGGCGTGTGCGAGGGGTGCGGAATCAGAGAAGAAGAGGCGTCGAAGGTCGAGATGATGATGATGCTGCTGATGATGGTGATCCGGGATCCAGATTGATGGCGGAGACCGACAAAGCAACAAGAAGCTTAAACAGCTGATCAGTGGCTGGACCAGAAGCGAGTGAAGCGAGTGAGTGGACGAATGTGGCTGAGCAGGCCAATACGTAACCCGAGCGTCGGTCTGTGGGTGCAACAAAGGGTCGAGAAGGGAGAGCAAGAGTGGAGAGAGAGGGTGATAGAAGGAGAGAGAGCGGGGTGACGAGATAGATGTCGGTGAGAGTGCGCAGCCGAAACCAAAGATCGCTTAGAGAGACCGAGAGTCCGACAAAGAGACTCGACCAGAGACAGCGCCTCACTCTTTTCACTCAACTCTCTCCCAAAGCGAAGTGATGCAACAATGCAAAATTAAAGAGCTCAAAATTACAGGAACAAAAAAAATGGACACGATGACGATAGACTTTGAGTTTGAAGCGGCAAATCAGTCTCGAAGCGACGGAAGCGGGCAATTTTTTATGTGCAATTATTGAGAGCCAGCCAGCCAACCAGCCAACTAACCAAACGGGTCAAAAATGTGCGACGCTGAGTTGCTGAGCTGCTCAGCTGGCATTTCTTTTTTGGGCCTTTTCTTTGACGCGCGCTGCTGCTGTTGCTGACTCTGCAGCCGGTGGCTTTGCAGCGCGCGGTGCAAAGCAGCAGCAGCAGCAGCAGCAGTCACGCCTTGTTGGCAAGAAGAAGAATCTGTCACACGAGTCAGACGCACATCGTCAGTAGGCGCGCGCGGCGCTTCGGAACAGCCTTGAAGCAACATGCATCAGCAGTGGTAGCTGGCAGAGGCAACCATCAACTTAGTCGTGAGCAGAGCGGACAATGATCTGATCTTATGACAGACTGAAGGTGGTGGTCTAGTTTTGAGAACCAGGACCATGCTCGCTCATCTCTCTCGGGCTTTGCAAGGTTGACAGGCAAAGACCAGACGAGCTTCAATTTGCGCATGCAATACCCTACGTCTGCTCGCTGTCTCGCTGGCCCGCATAGCTCTGAGGCGGGTTGAGCGGCACAGCGGCAACCAAGCACCGGTCAAGCGGCGTATCTCTGTACAAGGACGAGTGCGAAATGATGAACAGGTACAGATCGCTTAACGACTCCTCTACTCAGCCAAAAGAGACCCTTGCCCATGAGTGTGAATGCCAAGCCCCGGTCAAGTCAGCCTGTACCAGTGCCAGCGCCGATCCCAACTTATCGTGATTGCGTTGTGCAGCAGCAACCTGCTTGCATCTTTGCCGTCGCCCATCTCCGAGCCCTGCTTCAATCAGACGCCGGCCTCTCCGCCGCTTGATCTTGATACTCTAGCACTGTCAACCAGCTGCTCGATACTTGCAGCGCCGATGGTACGGAAGGAGGAAGCCACATATGCTACAGGCCCATGGCTGGTGTGAATCCACCAAACACCTCACGACCTTTGCAGCGTCGTGTGCGTCAAATCTTGTTGCATGCAGATGACGTAAATGCCGACCTGCTGCTGCCAGCAGGGTTCGTCTGAACCCTGCAGCATCTTCTCTCACAGGCGAAGTAGACGAGCTCGTGCGGGTGCGAGATCTTTTTTCAATGTCAGACCGTCATTAGCTCACACAATCTTCGCGATGATCTGCATCGTGCAGATGCTCCTACTTCGCTCGATTAGATTCAGCCTAGCTCTGGTTCGAGAATGCAGCAGCCACTGCACTGTGGTTTCTGGGATCACTACCTTCAGCAGCCAAGCTACAGTAGCATTGCATCCATTGCGCCGCTTAGCTCCTGGACAGATTCAAGATCAAGGAAAGAAGGCGCGCGGATGTCTCCGTCTTGACATTTCCGCGCGCTCTGATTTGCAGCGCGGTTTTGGCGTGGCTGGTGATCGACCCCACGAAATTTCAGCGCTCACTCTACAGCTTCTGACGCGCGATGCTTTCTTCCATGCTGGCTGTCTTCCTGGCCCAAGCCTGTCTGCTTTGCTGCTGACCTGGAGCCTGATCCTGCCCCAGGGTTGCTAATTGTAAACCATATGAAGGTGATAGCATGCTGCCAGGTATAGTAACCTAACGCTGTCGTGTGGAATGCAAGCGAGACCCGATCGAGCAAGGAGCTGATCGGGCTCAAAGTCCGAATTCTCACTCCGCCTTTTTTGGACGAGCGGAACATTCCGGCTCAACCAACACCTCAAGCTTGTCGGCCAAAAAGCGAGTGAGACGCTCACAGACAGGCGATCCATCGTAAAGCGTTCCAAAGCCACATGACTCGTCGGGTGGAGACCGGTCAATTGTCTTGTTGTTCTCTGTCGCCGTTCCCTGAGCTTGGAATGGACGATTTCGCTTCTTTCCGGCTCAACTCTCTCTGCTAAATTGATTTCCAGTGAGAGCCGTTCAATTCTTCTTTCAAGACGATCAATTCGTGTCGCTCACGCTTGTCAGCCCTTTCGGACGAGCCGTCATCATCAGCAGCTGTCTGAGTGCAACCATACGGCAACAGAGCTGAATCACAGCCACAGCAAAGACGGTCTGTTGTGCTTTGCTGGCTCTGAGTCGGAAAGCGTCCGAATGCCGAGTCTGGTCAAGTGACGAGAAATGACTTTGCTCTGAATTTCGGAAGAAAAGGCGAAGAAAACCCTTGTCCCTCTCTCTCTGCGCCTTTGTGTGTGTGTGTGTGTTTTTCTTCGCTTGAATTCGGCTCTTTGTGGCTTTTTCCTCGTCTCTCCGCCAATTCCATTTCTGCGCCTTGGTTGGCTGCGACTCAGTCTCAGACTGCCCAAGGCGCGCTCTCGACAAACAAAAAGTCTCTCATCGCCCTTCCCAAGAGGCAAGAATCCTCCACAACTCAGCCCGGCCCGTCGCCTTCTCCTCCTCCTCGTCTCGCCACTTCCCTCACTCTCTCCACCATCTCGACTTTTCCTCTGCGTCTAGTGTGATAGCGCATCACCTTGGAATCCGTCCTTTCATCGACATCGGTGCTCGCCTCGTACCACGCGCACCCTTTCGTCGACTCGGATCCCCACACGCCCCTTTTTACTTCTCACACAATTGCCAGTAGATCGAGACGCCTAGTCTGGTTTACTTTGCAACACTCTATCGTCCATCATGCTGCGAAGCATCACCTCGCGATCCATGCACCGCGCGGCTTGGAGGGCTTCCACCCTCCCTTCCGCCTCGGCTCGTATCGCAAAACCTAGCTCCTTGAGCGCTTCCTCCAGATACTACCAATCCTCGTCAAAAACCGAACAGGCCAGCCCCGCTCCTGCCAAGCCCAACGCCCCTTCCGGAAATGACACCTTCATCAACACCACCAACGCCTACTACGCCGAGGAGATGCACAAGCTCTGGAAGCAGGACCCAAAGTCCGTCCACGCTTCCTGGGACGTCTACTTTAGCGGCCTCGCAAAGGGTCTTCCCAGCGAGCAGGCTTTCCGTGCTCCTCCTACCCTCATGCCCTTGCCCATGGAGGCACCTCCCGTCGATGTCTCTGGCTTCAGCGGCTCCACCGATGCCGTCGACGACCACCTCAAGCTCCAGCTTCTCGTCCGTGCTTACCAGGTTCGTGGTCACCGCATCGCCCGTCTCGACCCTCTTGGCATTCTCGACCCCGACCTTGACCCCAATGTCCCCGAGGAGCTCAAGATCGAGCACTACGGCTGGTCCGAGAGCGACCTCGACCGCAAGATGCGTCTCGGTCCCGGTCTCCTCCCCAACTTTGTCAACAACGGCATCCAGGAGCTCACCATCCGCGAGATCATTGATGCCTGCAAGCGCATGTACTGCGGTTCCATCGGTGTTCAGTATGTCCACATCCCCGACCGCGAAAAGTGTGACTGGCTCCGTGAGCGCATCGAGACTCCCGAGCCCTTCAAGTACACCGTCGAGGAGAAGCGCACCATCCTCGACCGTTTGATCTGGTCCGACTCGTTCGAGCGCTTCATCGCCTCCAAGTACCCCAACGAGAAGCGTTTCGGTCTCGAGGGTGGTGAGTCGCTCATCCCCGGTCTCAAGACGCTCATCGACCGCTCCGTCGAGCACGGCGTCGACAGCGTCACCATCGGCATGCCCCACCGTGGTCGTCTCAATGTGCTCGCAAACGTCATTCGCAGGCCCATCGAGGGTATTCTCCACCAGTTCGCCGCCAAGGAGGACGACGGTGAGGGAGGAGGAGATGTCAAGTATCACTTGGGTGCCAACTACGTCCGACCCACCCCTTCGGGCAAGAAGGTCGCCCTCTCGCTCGTCGCCAACCCTTCGCATCTCGAGGCCGAGGACCCCGTCGTTCTCGGCAAGACCCGTGCCCTCCAGGATTTCGCCAAGGACAGTGAGCACTCCACCTCCATGGCTCTTCTCATGCACGGTGACGCCGCTTTCGCCGGTCAGGGTGTCGTCTACGAGACCATGGGCATGTACAACTTGCCCAATTACGCCACGGGAGGTACCGTCCACATTGTCGTCAACAACCAGATCGGTTTCACCACCGACCCTCGTTTCGCCCGTTCCACCCCTTACCCCTCGGACATTGCCAAATCGATCGATGCTCCCATCTTCCACGTCAACGGCGACGACGTCGAGGCCGTCACTTTTGTCTCGCAGCTCGCTGCCGACTGGCGCGCCACCTTCAAGAAGGACGTCGTCATCGACCTCGTCTGCTACCGAAGACACGGCCATAACGAGACCGATCAGCCCTCGTTCACTCAGCCCCGTATGTACGCTGCCATCGCAAAGCAGGACCCTACTCTCAGCAAGTACGCCGCCCGCCTTGTCGAGGAAGGCAGCTTCACCCAGTCCGACATTGAGGAGCACCAGAAGTGGGTTTGGGGCATGCTCGAGGAGGCCTTCGACAAGAGCAAAAACTACCGACCCGAGGAGCGCGAGTGGCTCTCGAGCGCCTGGGAGGGCTTCCCTTCGCCCAAGGAGCTCGCCGAGCAGATCCTCGACCACAAGGACACTGGTGTCAAGGAGGAGACGCTCAAGCACATCGGCAAGACCGTTTCCACTTACCCCGACGACTTCACCGTCCACCGCAACCTGGGCCGTATTTTGAAGACGCGTTTGAAGACCGTCGAGGAGGGCAAGAACATCGACATGAGCACCGGTGAGGCGCTCGCTTTTGGTTCGCTCGCTCTCGAGGGTAACTACGTGCGTCTTTCCGGTCAGGATGTCGAGCGTGGTACCTTCTCCCAGCGTCACTCGGTGCTCCACGACCAGGAGAACGAGGCCACTTACACCCCCTTGCAGCACGTCGGTGAGGGTCAGGCTCCCTTTGTTGTCTGCAACTCGTCGCTTTCCGAATTCGGATGCATGGGTTTCGAGCTTGGCTTCTCGCTCGTCTCTCCTCAGAACTTGACCATCTGGGAGGCGCAGTTTGGTGACTTTGCCAACAACGCCCAGTGTATCATTGACCAGTTCATCGCTTCCGGTGAGCGCAAGTGGTTGCAGCGAACCGGTTTGGTGCTCAACTTGCCCCACGGTTACGACGGTCAGGGTCCCGAGCACTCGTCGGCACGTATCGAGCGATTCCTGCAGCTCTGCGACGACCACCCCTTCAAGTTCCCCACTCCTGAGAAGAGCAACCGTCAGCACCAGGACTCGAACATGGCCGTCGTCTACTGCACCACGCCTGCCAACTACTTCCACGTGCTGCGTCGCCAGGTGCACCGTGACTTCCGTAAGCCGCTTATCAACTTCTTCTCCAAGTCGTTGCTGCGTCACCCTGAGGCACGATCCAACCTCGAAGACTTCCTGCCCGGTACTGGATTCCAGCGATTTATCCCCGAGCCTCACGCTTCCGAGGGCAAGGACGAGCTGGTAGCACCGGACCAGATCAAGCGTCACATTTTGACGTTCGGTCAGACCTACTTTGAGCTGCTCAAGCACAGGAGGGAGAACAACATCAAGGATGTCGCCATCTCGCGTATCGAGCAGCTTTCGCCCTTGCACTACGAGGCGGTAGTTCAGGCTCTGGACAAGTACCCCAACGCCGATCTGGTCTTCTGTCAGGAGGAGCCTTTGAACAACGGTGCGTGGTCGTACTTGCAACCCAGGTTGAGGACGGCTTGTCGACACACGGAGCACCACAAGAACGACATTGTGATCTTGGCTTCGAGACCGCCGAGCAGTTCGGTTGCTACTGGGTCTAAGGTGGCGCACAAGGCTGAGGTGGAGGCGTACCTGAGGGATGCTTTTGATTTGAACAGGAAGGCTTCGGATGAGCATCTGTAGATGGTTAGCTTCTTTTCCGTTCATGTTATTTCTCAGAATCGATTTCTTTTCTCTCTTTTGTCAATATCAGTCTGTCGTAGTGTGAACTCGGATGCTACACAGGCTCTTCGAAAGTGTGTCTTAAGATTTACCAGCGTTTCACTCAGCGATACCTTTCAACTTGTTCCCCAACAACAGGAAGCTTTCGTAGCTCGTCTCCGTCCCCGTATAGTTGACACTAAACCTCTGCACACCAGCATACGCTTTGATAGCTTTTCTCCAGTAACAAGCTGCCGAAGCTGGGCTGACATATCTCTCCCTGAAGTAGCTCCATTGGTTGTCTGCTATTCGTTTTGCTTTAGCGTCGTCGTTGAGGAGGTCATCCATTACTTCGGGTAGACGCATCCAGGTCGTATCTCGGAAGACGTTTCCTCTATCGTCTTCTACTTCGGTTCCTGGTTTGTCGCCTTTGTATTCGGGGACGAAGACGATGTTCTGATCGGGTGAGGTGGGGTCTGGGTTGTAGAGGTGTGTCCAGTGTTGGATCCATCGTGGTTCGTGGGTGACGATAACGGAGCGGCAGTTTTGCAAGTATCGCAAGCGTCCAGAGTAAGTCATGCCTTCAGGAAACGCGTGGAACTTCCATTTACAGTGATCTTCCATCGTCACGAACCCTTCGCGGTTGCCCCAATCGAGTGGTTTGACGTCGTTCCATTCGTGGTTCTCTGCTGCTGCGAGCAACGCTTTTCGATCGGCTGTTCCGACTCCCATAGCACCACGCCAGAAGAGTTTGGGAATTTTGGAGCTCCAGGGTGTAGCGTTTTCGACTTGGAGTGTTTTTTCGCGGTGTTCGGTGTAGGATCCAATCCCAGGCTCGGGCCATGAGTAGAATCCGTAATCCGGCATCAACCAAAGATCTTCCAAGTAGGGCGCACGATCGAGCGAGAATTTCCCCATAGATCCCCAATCGTTTGCAGAGAGACAAAACTCCGCATCTGGAAGCTTCTCCCTCGCACCCACTACCGATTGGAAGAGTAACGCCAGTGCCGAGTTGACCCTCGTAAACGCCGACTGTTGGAAGTATTTCAGATACACCCTGTTGTTATGGATGATGACTCGTGCATGAGACCAAATCCCATCATCGCACACCTTATCGAGGTACTCCTTTGTCAACGGATGTTCCGTGAAATACTCTTTACTCCTATCGATCTCCTTCCACAGCCCAGGGAAGAATGCGTCGCATTCATCCTCCGTCAACGTCAGGTCTTCCGGGTTGAAAGGTGCGTCGTACCGCAAATCAGCACGACCTGAACCGTTGAGCCATCGGTTGAATTCGTATCCGTCCACATTGTGCGTGCTGGAACCCGTTGATGTGGCAGTTGAAGGTTTGGACCAGGGGAACCTCCCCGCATACTCTCCGGCCTTAGCCTTCCACGTAGCAGACGTTTCAGAGTCGGACGAGGCGAAACCGAAGAATATCAGAAGCGAGAAGAGGGCCAGACCGATCAAAGCCCAGCGTGTACGTGCTCGACCAAAGCCGGTTGCAGCAGAGGTGGACGGAGAGCGGGTGTCGGAGTTTGTTGTGGGCAGGGTTGCGTTTGTAGGCACGCGGGTGTATTTGAAGAGACCCGACATGGTTGACGGAGCCACAAACGGTGCGATGATAGTGCGATGGGACCAGGGAGCGTTGGTTTTGAGTCAGAGGATCATGAACTCATCGCCACCCCTTAAAAAGAAAGTTGGCGGTGCAGGAATGCAGCTGCTATGCCGGGAATGCGTACGCGCTCTTCTGCTGTCTGATGATAGCGCTGAGTCGATTGCCAATGTTGTGCTGAAAAAGGGGGTATGATCGGAAGCACCGTTCGAGCGTATGTGGTGGATGTGAAAGGTTGTGATGGAGGAGAAGGTTGCGATGATTCACAAAGCTTAACCTTGAATAGTTACCTCGAAAAATGACCGTGCCTTTGCAATTTAAAATCTCGGTGGTGCTGTGGGAGAAATTCCGGTCTCGCTCTCGCTCTCTCTCTCACGCAGCACGCAGAGAGACGCAGAGTGGCAATCGTTGCGAGAAAATGTTGGCTGACGTTGCGGTGCCTGAGCGTTGATTGTTTTTTGGGCATCAGGGCAGGCAAGTTGGTCGTGGTAGTGAAGCGTGCTTGGCGTTTTTGTGAGAAATTCAGCTGGAAAGCGAGAGGATCGAATTTAACATGCAAGAATTTATGGCGTTCACGTGGTTGAGACCATCAACAGCGATTAACACCTCCACAACCTTTTGATGCGCATACACACCACCACCTCTTCTCTTCTTCTCATACGGCGCGGACAAGTGCTCAGCCACTGGCTCATCATCACCATGTCTGCACCACATCAACCCTGTCCTCCCAAAGATGGGCCAGACGCCCCTCCAATCCGCAGCATCCTCGACACGGACCTCTACAAACTCACCATGCAACAAGCCGTTCTTCGACACTATCCTTCCACACGGGTCGCTTACAAGTTCACCAACCGTTCTTCAGCTACGATGAAGTTCACACGCACCGCCGTCGCTCGTATCCAGTCGCATATCGATCAACTTGTCCACCTCTCGCTTACTGCTGCTGAACGGTCTTGGTTGGAGCAAACGTGTCCTTACTTGCGCAGTGACTATTTGGACTATTTGCAGGCGTTTAGATTCCGACCTTCTACGCAGGTGGTTGTAGAGTTTGTACCGAGCGAGGGTAAGGGAGGAGGAGAGTGGGGAGATCTCAGTCTGAAAGTGTCGGGTATATGGTCTGATGTGATATTCTACGAAGTTCCTCTGATGGCTATTGTCTCAGAGGTGTACTTCAGTACAGTGGATACAGAGTGGAGTTTGGAAGGCCAATTCGAGCAAGCGAGACGCAAAGCTGAAGAGCTGTCCTCTAACGGTATTAGGTATTCCGAATTCGGTACTCGCAGAAGAAGGTCATACCAGACGCATCGCATCGTAATCGAAGGCTTGATCGCTGGCGACTCTTCGTCCACCACCGGCAAGTTGTTAGGAACGTCCAACGTCCACTTTGCGCAGCTGTTCAACCTTGTTCCCATCGGAACAGTCGCCCACGAATGGACTATGGCAGTAGCAGCACTCGAAGGCTACGCACAATCCAACCTGAAAGCGCTCCAACTTTGGGATTCAGTCTACTCGCCACCCGATTTCGTACCCAACAGCCCGACGCACGACCTCACCATCGCCCTCACCGATACTTTTTCCACAAACGTCTTCTGGACCGACCTCCTAACGCACCCATCTGGGATCGAAATCGCCAAACGCTGGCGTGGATTACGGCAGGATTCAGGCGACTCCAAAGCTTTCGCTGCAAAAGCACTCCAGTCGTACCAAAGTATAGGCGTGGATCCAAGCACCAAAGTCGTAATCTACTCGGATGGGTTGGATGTACCAAGATGTTTGGAGCTCGCTCGGTACTCGAAGGAGATAGGCATTGGTGCAGGATTTGGGATCGGTACGTCGTTTACTAATGACTTCAAAGGCACAGGGGGGGAGAGAAGTAAGCCATTGAACATCGTCATCAAGTTGGACTCGGTGGAAGATCGACCAGTGGTGAAGATTTCGGATGACTTGACGAAGAATACGGGCGATCCGACTGAGGTGCTTGCCGTCAAAAGAAGGTTTGGGATTCCTACCACCAATGACCCTGCTGCAGCTGTAGGCGTGGAGAACGAGGTCGAGGTGGAAGACGCTTAATCACACTGTATCACACTGCATGCATAGACAAGATATCTATTTCAACACACATTCACCTAAACGGCGCTGGCGTCGACGAAACACCCCCGCCCATGGACGAACGTAAACTCCTAAGCGCACGATCCACTTCAAAGCTCTCATCTCCCAAAAAACTACCCTCACCCTCCCCTGCATCGTCGTCAAAGCTGAGATCCACCCCACCGTTCACCGCAGGAGTGACGCTCCTCGCGCGCAGAGAAGACGGGGAGCTCGAAGAAGCTCTTGACGCGTGTCTTGCTTTGAAAGCTGCTAAAAGCGATGACGATGCTCCTGCTCCTACTCCACCATAGTCTACGGTGGTAGGTGTACCCATGCGATTTGTCGCACCAAAACCACCATTCTGACTACCAGGCGAAGGAACGGGGTTCGACGACCGCCTTACACTGGGCGAAAACTGCGAATAATCCACCGTCGCTGAACCGGGCGAAGCCTGCGTCGGCGACGCTCTCTGACCGCTCGGCGAGCGCGAAATCGGCGACCCAGCACCGATGTTCGACGTCCTCGTTTTGGGCGACCCTTTCAACCTGCTCGCGGCTACAAAGTTGATCGACTTTGCCACTTGCGGAGAATGAATCCCAAGCACTCCTCCTACTTTGTTCGCCGCTGCTGCCGGAGCACCCGAAGCCCCTCCCTGCGGCACTGTTACCGGCTGACTGGCTCGACGAACACCAACCGCCGCTTCCACAGCATTGAACAGCAGCACCACACTGATCGCCCACATGATCCACCCTACCACCCCATCAACAAGTTCATCCGTCTCTCCCCCAACATGCAGGTAGATCTGATCCAACACCAACCAATACAAGTCTCTCGGTTTAGTCGTTAGCGCAGGGACAATCCACAGCAGACCCAAAGCGCTTAGATTCCACTTGAGCCTTCGTTTGAGCGCGATACTCGACTCTGTAACCGCTGGCGTCGAAGGTACGACCATCTTGGATGCGGTGGTTGCAACCGCAGCTCGAGACTGTACCGCAGCCGAAGGCGTCGACTGTGGAGGTGCGGGGGCTGCGTTGTGATAAGGAGATCTGTTAGGCGTAGCTACAGAAGCTTGCGATTGTGATGGCTGATGTTGTAGTGATTGCTGCTGAGGAGGGAGTGGCTGATTCTGAAATCGTACAGCTTTGGCTGATGCATCGGCAGGAGTCAATGCTTGCGAGTAAGCGCTGTAGGAAGTGGAAGGAGTTCGTACAGGAGTCGCAAAGCCGTACGCTGCCGAGTGAGGGGTGCTTCGACCGGGTGAGGGAGCGGATTGAAACATGTTGAAGAATTGCGGGTTGTTGTGCAAATGAAGGCCTTTTGCAGTGGGTAATTAGACGAGGTGGACCGTGACCGAGTTGAGCACAGAACGCGCTGTGGTGGCCTTTGAAAAAGCAGGGTGCCGATCTGTGGTTGTTGCAGCTCCTAAGCGGTGGGTCCTTGTCTTCTTCTTTCTTGACAATGATGGTGATGGTAGCGGAAGGTGTTGATCAACAAAATGCTCAATCACGAAGGATCTCAGTCGCCCAAAAATTATGCGACTGGCGCGTGCGGAAAAATACAATCGCCGATCTACCAGATGCCAGATCGGGTTGCGTCTACGACTTGCCAGGCAGGCACGTGAGCAGTCGACCCCTTTGTGTGTTGATCTTTCCCCTCCACCACAGCAGCGCGCATAAAGCTCAGAAAGCCCCTGAATCGAGAAACGCAGGCAAAGTCAGAGACCAACACTTTTAGGACGCACGCTGTGCAGCTTTCAACGCTCAACGCTCTTTCTTCGTCATCACCATCACCATCATCGTCACTTTCCTCTCTCTGTCGCTTTCTGTCTCTCTCTGTCTCTCTCTGTCTCTCTCTCTCTCACAGGGCAAACATGGCATCACGTAGCACCGCCACCTCTTCGGCAGCCGCTTTCCTCAACGGCGGCTCTTCTTCCTCAATTCCTTCCGGTCCCGGTCGCAAAATGGGCAACCACCCACGTCAATCGTCATCCGCACTCTACACCGCCTTCTCCCCGAAACAGATCCAAGGCTTCAAAGAGGCATTCAACATGATCGATACAGACTCGGACGGTCTCATCACTCAAAACGACGTTGCTACGATGCTTTCCAATCTCGGTATTGATTCTTCACCCTCGACACTGCAATCGTACTTCAAGTCTAACTCAGCTTCCGGCGGTGGTGTAAACTTCACACAGTTCTTGACAATGTTCGGCGAGCACTTGGCAGAGTTGGACGACCAAACTGTATTGATGGAAGCATTCGAGTGTTTTGATGAAAAGGACGTGGGGAAGATCGATGCTCAGGAGTTGAGGTTTTGGTTGAGTCAAGTGGGGGATAAGATGTCGGATGAGGAGATTGATAGGTTATTAAAGGGACCGTTCATGGATAAGTCAGGGAAGTTCTTTGATTACAAGGCTTTCGTGGAGGCTGTAAAGATGTCGGAACCTGCAGAGGTTGAGTGAACGGGGAGGCTATCGGTTGATGCTTCGAATGCTGAGGTTGCTTCTGCGCCCGTGCGAATGCTCTTTATGTATACTATAAGTTTCATTGTGTCTTTCTAGATTTTCTCCTCTCTCTCTCTCACCATAGTCGCTCTTTCTCCATCTCGAATACATTGCATATCACTCCACCTCCAGCGTCCGCTTCAGCTACGTTTCCTCACCGCCTGCTACGGTTGCCAAATTCCAGCCCTGTTCCAGCGAGATTGGCAGAAATCCGATCCAAATGCTCTTGAGCTCGTTCCCATTCCGACCTGATGACGCCGAGAGTCGTTTGAAGCGTGTGAACCTCGTCCAGAATCGCATGGTTCGGTGTCGGATCGAAAGAGCTCGAAGCAGTTGCGTTATGTCGGAACGAGTGTGAAACTGTTCGAGGTGCTGAGGAAGAATCGTCGTCGAGAGGAAGGATGGAGGCCAATAGCGCCTCATCCGAGAGTGCCCATTCATCCGAGAGTGGAGAGGAACTGCGAGGCTGTTCGGCCAACCTGGGTGGCGAGACTCTTTTACCGGAAAGTCGAACGTAGAAATCTTTGTTCCTCTCGAAGTGTCCACGGATGTCCACAAGGCCCGTGTATCCGGGAACCCGAGAAGGAGGAGGAGCCGAAGGAGAAGGAGAAGGAGCCGAAGGAGAAGGAGAAGAGGAAGTGGGACCCGAAGGCGCTGTTCCGACTGGGTTCGAGCTCCTGCGGATTGGCGCATCATGATGAGTCGTGATGAAAGTGATGGGCATTGGTGAATGTGCGGGCAGTCCGGTGGTGGTTGCGCGGGCTGGACGACCCCGTTTTGACTGACCCTGAGTCAATCGTGCACGCTTCACCGCCGACATCTGCGCCATCTGACTACCTTCCGGTAGGCTCTTCGTCCTGGTCCATCTGCGTCGGACCCGATCGCGAGTGGGCCTATAAGTCCCATCTTCGCTGTCGTCGTTCTCCCAACGCAGACCTTCTGTCGCCTCGTTCAACTCCCGATACGGACCATCGCTATCCTCTCCAGCACTGATCGTGCTCTGCTCGACACAGCGACCTTTGCCCTTGTCGCGCCGCTTCTGAGAGCGGACAGCCTCGTTACGATCCTCGTTACGATCCTCGCCACGATCCTCGTCATCATCGCCGATGGTGATAGCGTCTTCGACCATACGCTTCTTGACATTGCTAACGATCGGCTTGAAGAAGCCTGCTGTATCGTCTACGATGGTATAGAGCGGTCTGACGTCGGGCGCGAGCGTTGAAGCTTCAGCAAACGCTGTAAGCGAAGCTTGACAGCTGCTCGACTGGGATGAGCTTGTTGGAACGGCCTTCGAGGTAGCAGTCGAAATCGAGCTTGCTGGCTGTGATCTAGTCGGTGTCTGTGGTCTCGGTGATGTTGCTTTTGCACTCTGCATTGACGCAGTTTCCGCCTTAAAGCAGGCGAGAAGCATCCCTCCAGCCATCTCTCGACTTGTTTCCTCCTCGCCCACCTCTTCAGCAGCCTGCGAAGCTGTAGTATCACCTCTCGGCTCGGCAGCTTCTTGCACCACCAGCTCCTCTTCTCCAACTTGCAAGTTCGAGCGATCGCCTGTATCTCCCGCTTCGACTTGCACTGCTTCGATCATCGTAGCGAGCTGTTCTGCTTCGCTCATCGTAGCGATCTGTGCAGCTTCGCCCACCTCAGCATCCACCTGCGGCTGTTCATCGGACAATGGCTGACCCTCGACCGCTTGCTCTTCTACCGCATCGCCCTCCTGTACCGTACCACCCTCCTGTATCGCATCACCCTCCTTTACCGCATCGCCCTCCTTCTGTCCTCCCATCTCCTGTCGACCTTTACCAAGATCCTGCGTCCGACTCGCCATCGCTTGCCTGGCTTTCGCTTCCCGAGCCCGACCCTTACTTGCGCTCTTGCGCCTGCGCTTCTCCTTGGTTGAGGGCGTAGGTTTGCTCGACTGAGGGGCGACGGGCTCGACTGCGACGGGCCGGGCCTCCTCGACTTTGACCTTCGTCGTACGCCGGCCCATCTTGCAGATCTTCGATACGTTCTCTCGACCGTTTAAGAAAGCCTGGCGTTTTTCTCTTCCTGGATTGGCCGGCTCCTGAGTCGATGCTGCTTGGACGTTATGGTTTGCGCGATTGGTGGAACGTAGCACTCGCCGCGTGGGCATGCTTTGATCGACGTCGACGTGTCTGGAGGAAGGTGACTCGATGTCTTCGACGTGCTCGGTAGGTGGTTCGACGTCTTTCACGTGCTTGGAAGAAGGTGGTTCGACGTCTTCGATCTGCTTCGATGGCGAAGAGGGCGACTGACCTTCCTGGACCGGCTTCGAAGGCAGTGCAGTCGACAGATCGTCTTCGGCGTCCGATTCTAGCTCGTCTACCTCTGAAGCCGGAGGCGATCTGCCGAGTGCAGATTGACCTGCATGACCGGGAGATGCTTCGTCGGATACCGGATCCCTTTGAGATGAAGGCGAGCGCGAAGTAGTGGGCTGATCGAATTGCTCTGCATCCGGTTGTGGAGGAGCGAGAGCATCGTGAGGCTCGATACCCATCTGAGCCGCCGTCCCCTGCCGTCCAGAGAGCATACCGAATCTCTCTGGTGCTTCCAGGCTCTCTAAGTATCTGTCGAGACTTTCTGATGACCACGGATCGTGACTCATCGACGCGCCAGAACTTGCTTTGATATAGAGCTTTCGAGAAGACTTGGGGATGATGGAAGAAGCGAGACAAGTGAAAGCCTGCTTCGTGAGAATGCACATCCTCGGAGCGCGGAAACATAGTTCGAAAGCGCAGAGTGAAAAAAAAGTTGATTAGGAAGTCGACAGCTCTCAAAGGTTCATTTCGGAAGCTGCACGATGTGTTGCTGCGCCAGCTCGGGCACAAGTCTCGTCGGTCATTTCCACACTGGCTTAGTCATGTGATGAAGTCGAGCGTGCCGTTGAAAGCGCACGAGGAGAAGGTGGTACAAGGCCGAGGAAGAGAGAGAGAGAGAGAGAGAGAGAGAGAGAAAGGCGCCGGTGATCCTTGTCGCGCATGATGCTTGGCGACACGCGCTGTTGGAATAAGGTTACGACGGATCACGCTGCGCAGCGTGGGAACGAAGTTGTGTTCTCTCTCTGTGTTTTCCTTTCTGTGCCGAACTCAGCTTTTTGACGAACAAAGGTTTGCGCCCTTTTGTCCTTACCTTTCTCGAAACGAAGTGAAACTCCTCATCACACGTCTCCTTCCTTTCTTTCCACCACCACTTCACTCTCTTTCTTCCTTCCACTTCGAACACCTCTCTTCAACCACCAATCATGTCCGCTACCACCTCAACCCCCGCTTCTTCCTCCTCCTCTGGAGCACCTCCCAACAAGCCGCGCAAGATACTCTTGATCTTCTATAGTACGCGTGATGCACGACGTTCAGCTAAATCTGAAGAGTGGTGGGCATCCTTTTCTCGTAGATCTCTCGAGCTGTATGACCAACTTATCGACCTTCCTGTGCCGAAAGAACCAGTCGAACTCAGGGTCGTCGATCGTAAATGGGATTTTCTAGATGTTGAGGCCGAACTCAAGGCTCTGGAGAAATACGTCGAAGATGCCCGAAAGCAATCAGTTGACTCGAAGCTGAACGGAGGAGTGCAGAAGGACGAGATTCTACGATGTTTTGGAGTGATCTGGTGGTATTCTCCTCGTTCTGATTCAATGTTGTTGGTAGTCCCTGACGTTCCTAGACCGTATGATAGATGGGCTCATGGCAAATGGTGCAGATGGAATCATATCGGTCCCCGATTCCTTATTCCCTGGGCTCTCGAATTCCATGAATCTCGTGAGCACATCCATCTTGTCTACTTTGTTGCCGACCGCGAGAGTTCGAGCTCGTACAGCTCACTCGCTCATGTCCGTAAACCTACCATGGAAACGCCTCCGTCAAAACAAGTGGTTGTCGAGAATCTCGCAGCTAGAAGACTCCTCAACGAGCCAAAGCAAGAAGCACACCATTGTAAGGACTTTCAGTAGTTTCGCTGCAAGAACGATCGAAGGATTCCTCCTTACACAGCCACGCGCAACCCTAAACCTCTCGAATCTCCCACTCAAAAAGTCAAATGATCCCAAACAAGCTTGCGAAAAAGTGTCTACGAGTTGACTGTCCCCTCAAATGGTACAAATTTTTAAATCAAGTTTTAGCATGAGAGCGTGTCAAGTGTGTATAAGGATGCCTGTCGACTCCTCCCCTCTCTAAGCACTCAAACTGACCGCCCCCGCCCCGCCTCCTGTCGCAACCACACTCGCCGGCGAGCTCCTGACCGTCTCCGAACCATCTCTTTCCCCCTGCTGCTGCGCTTCTCCAGGAATGATCCTCTCCATCTCCTCATCCCCCTCCGGCGCACTCTGCGCGAAGACATGTAACCTGTTCGACGTACCCCCACCATTCACAGCACGCTCACCCGGTGGGTGGCTGAAATAACAATCCGCCCTGGTACAACCCAACCCGAACCTACACGGAGCAACACCACCTGCCCTTCCAGGAGGGTGTGAAAAGAAGCAATCCGCTCTCGTACAAGCTGTACCGAACCGACACGGTCGAGACGAAGTTTGGCTGGGAAGCGCTGTGTCCATCGACAACGTCGTCGTCTGCGCTGCTGGCGCTGAAGCGACCGGAGTAAAAGAAACAGGCGCACCAGACCGAGCCTGAATCCTCGCCACTGCAGGACTAACGTGACTTCGCGTACAATCCTTGTTAACGCACCGAGCGCCGTATCGACAGTTCTGCTGGCTGAGCACGAGTGCGTTGGGGTCACCGTTGGGGCCTGCGTTGGCGGGCGACGCGTGCGAGTACGGACACATGGGGTTGGTGCAGCCCACGTTCCAGCGGCAGATTGAGATTTCGGTAGGCTGTGTGGGGAAGTTGCTAGAGTGCACGGTGGCTTCGGGAGCGGCTGCAGGAAGCGGCTGGTTGTCGGGCAGCATCGGGTCGATGCGTGCAAAGATAGAGGCGGATTGCGCAGCAGCATCCGATGCAGCTGAGGAGGCAGTGTCAAGAGCCACTGGTTGAGCAGCTGCTGCTGCCGCCGCAGCCGCCGCAGAAGAAGAAGGAACGAACTCTGCTGCTCGAGGATCAGGAATGCCAGCGCGGCCAAAGATGCTGAGACCGCCTGACTCTCGATATGGTGGCACCGGGTCGTCAACCTCTTCAGCTTTGGGAAACAGTTCCCTGCCCGAGTTCCCATTTGTATTGCTCGACGAAGCCGTATTCCTCAAAGCCTGACCATATGCAGCGTTGAATATCCTCGTCTCCCTTGGACCTCCAGTCCGATTGATTGCCGGTGGTGGTGGATTCCTTCGACGTTCTTCCGCTTTTGAACGCCAGAACGCTTCTCCATCAAAAGGTGGTTCGTCGTCACGGCGCAGTGAAATCGACTTTCTCCAAGCTTCGTTACTGCTATAATCTCTCAACATGCGGTCGGGACGCCGCAAAGTGGAAGTGCGTGTTGGTGGCGACCTGCTCCTAGACCGTCTCTGATCATCTGCGCGACGTGCATTGGACTGCATAGGTGATCTGCTTCTCCTCCGCTCTTGAGCGCGCGGTGCCGAACCGGAAGCCTGAGGCGATCTACTGCGCCTCTGTCTCGTTCTTGTGCGCGCCTCGAACCTGCCATTAGCAGTCGACGACGTTGACGCAGCAGCGTCAGCAGAGCTGCTCGCCTGAGCCGCATTGTAAGCGGTATTGGCAGCATGAAGATCAATACACGCCTGCGTGGCCCTATAGACCCAATCCGTAAAGCTAGCATCGTATTCAGCACCTATGAGGTCGTTCATCTCCGCGGTAATCTGATCTGGCGTCTTTTGGTTGGCCAACATGACCACAATGTACTCTGCCATGACGGGATCCTCTTCGGAAGAGTAGTTGCGTTGAGCTAGCTCGCGCTGCAGTTTGAGCTGAAGCTGTTGTATCTGCGGAGCCTTGGGGTCGATGTTGCGAAAGAACGACATCGTGACGAATGGTTTGAGAGGAGGGTGATGGATGGAAGAATGGAAGAAAGGTCTCAAAACCAAAAGAAGCTCAGTCGAAATCTGCAAGAAGACTACATTTTAAAGCGCAGAAAGGTGGAGTTTCTCTTGAGGTGCGTGTGTGTGTCTTCCGACTCAAGCGTGTAAATTGGAGGTGAGATCGGGGGAGCGAAATCGGTCGATTGGGAAGGAGTGGAGTTGACATCGCAAAACGAGCACAAACCATCAATTCGTCGTTGCACCATCGACTTGCCTTTCTCTTTCATCCATCGTCATATCCGGCATCATTCGCGCCAACGCACGGTTAGATCTTGCGCAAATTCAAGACGCTCTTCAGCAGCGAGAACCATCTTCATCGCCCAATCCATAATCGGCTAGCACAGATTCTCGAGGGAGCCGCAGACAACTCACTCGTCCGGTCGACGCAGAAACACGCATCTCAGGATCAGCCATACTTAGGAAACGAGCTTTACCCATTGAACATCGTAGCTCAATATGGTGGGTCTCATCTCGGTCCAGTAATCTCTGCTTAGACTCATTAGCTGATCCCCTTTCTCTCTGTCTCTCTCTCTACACACAGTTGCCATTGTCGTTGCTTAACGCAGCCCAAAACAAGCCAATGGTAGGTTCACCACATACACATACTCTCTCTCAAACTCCGTCAGAGGCTCTACCTTTGATCCGACATTCAGACCGCTGACCCGTCTTTCTCGCCATCTACTACAATCGTCTGCACCATCCGCACCGTCTCGACCAACCTACACTCTTTCGCATCTGTTTAGCTTGTGGAGCTCAAAAACGGATCAACATTCAACGGTCACCTCGTAGCCTGCGACAACTTTATGAACTTGACGCTTCGAGAGGTGTACGAGACTAGTGCTGTAAGTTTGCCTTCCCTCATCATCTCTTCTACACACCTTGAATCTTGTACTTACACCTCTCTTTCTTTCGATCGCAACAACAGAGCGGCGAGCAATTCTGGAAGCAGAAAGAATGCTATATTCGTGGAAGCACTGTAAGTTCTTCCCCCCCCCCCCCCTCTTTCTTTCTTCCCCATATCTCCACCACGATTCACTGACGCGAATCGTTTTTTGTTTGGTATGGGCGGCACAGATCAAATACTGTCGTGTAGCAGATTCAGTCATCGACCAGGTGAAAGAGCACGAGGAGCAGGCGCGTAAACAACGTCAACATCAAGGCAATGCAGGTCTTTCCGGTGGTGTGAGCTTGGGTAACCGCGGCGGAGGTGGTGGTGGAAGAGGGTACGGCCGTGGTGGTGGACGTGGAGGGTCGGCGGACCGTGGTGCGAGGGGTGGTGGAAGGGGTAGAGGCCGAGGTCAATGAGCTGTGCCTCCCTTCGACTGCGAACGTAAACGCTTTTTGTATCAGTATCTCCTCCTCCTCACACGACGAACTCAATCGCAGTCAAAATGCAGCACACACGATGAAGAACGAGGAAAAAACACTTCCGATTGAACAATTCCGACCAGGCAAAAAAAAGCAGACTTTTGGAAAACAGCATCGTGAGATATTCTTCACTCACTCTTACCAGACCCCCTGATAGCCTCGGCCCCAACATCTTTCTCCTTACTCCAAAACCCACCCGCACCTTCGATCGACAAACCCTCCCTCACCTTCTCATCATCCACACCCTCCACATGAGACTTCAACGTCTCAACCCTCAAAATCCACTCCCTCCTCCTAACCACCATCTCTTCGTTACTACCTCTCCAAATCAACCTCTCCAAGATATGCCTAACCCCGCTCCTAACCACCCCGTACACATGCTCGGCCAACAGTGCGACCAGTACCGCTGCTACAATCGCCCCCGCCGGACCCGACGTCGGGATGCTCTTCGGAAGCAATCGCGAAAAGCTCAACGCCGACTGAGCCATACCACTACCGGAAGGGTGGAGATGACTCCTCATCGTAGTCTCGTACTTGGAATGTCCCTTTTCAAACGCCTGATCCGACTGCTGGAAGAGGTAGACGAGGGCAGCATTGTTGAGCGCACTCAGCCAAGCGATGAATCCAAAAGTCTCCAACCACGGTCCAATGGTCTCGGCTCGGACGGGGACGGGTCGTCGAGTGTTGACGCTGATCTTGGCGGCGTCGGATCGCAGTTCGAAAAAGTTGTTGACGAATCCCATCACCGGCGACAAGGGCCAGACCACCGACCAGAGCGTAATGTACCCAAACTGCGTAGCCATCTCAGCGTAGTCTCCGAACAGATCGTACGCCGGCAATTGGAGCTCCTTGCGAACTCTCGATACAAACCGACGCTCCGTCTCCTCACCGTCAACTGGCGTACCCGTACCCGAAGACGACGCAGAATCCATCGACCCCTGCCTCTTTTGCACTCCCACTTGCCCCTGCTGCTTCGCTTCCGACCTCTGCTCCCTCCACTCGGCAAACTTCCTCATCAACACCGGCAACGCCAACTCCGTAAACCCGTTGACAAACTGACTCGTTACGCTCACCGCAAACAGCTGCGTATGCATCCTATCCGGGTTAATTTTAAAGTCGATCCCCTTCTCCCCCAAATGCCCCTGCTCCTTCGCCTTGGCAATCGAATCCCTAAAATACCCCTTCTCCACCATCGTCTGCATGATCAGCTCTCCAAATGGGATATAAACATACGCGGACAACGTCAGCGCGCCGTACGCCGTTATCGCTTGCATGGCGAACCGTTTCAGTGTCAAGCTGTAGTCGTACGATTTGGCACTGAAGTGGTTCTCCCACTTGGTCACAGCTACAGCCGTTGCTTGCCAAGCAGCCATGATCTGCGGTACGGCAACCACCAGCAGCGCGGTTGGTATGAACGGCACCGCCTGTTTGCCCGGTCCGTGGTACAACTGCGTCACAAAGATCTCGACGACAAACATGAGCGTCATAGTAGCAGCCAAAACGGACGCGAAAAACGCCACCGTAGGTAGCGACAGTATGACACGAATCTCCCGCCTCCACCACTCAAATACCTCCTCCACCTCTTCCGTCGCCGGATCGATCCTTGTAGTGCGCGGTACGAAATCGTACCTCCTCCTATCCACCTCCGAAACACCCAAGGTACCCCACCTCACCGCAAGCTTCCTCTCCTTCATCCTCCACAACTCGACAAAGAGACACGACCACGTCACCAACCCCAACGAATAGATGGGCGAAAAGGGTCTCCCCGCCACCCAAAAACCCAAGCCAAGCAGCGCTGCAGGCGCCAACGCCTGAAAGTAGTAATTCAGGAAACCAAAGTAGAGCGCAACATCTTCACCAAAATGCTCCCTAATCGAATCAAGATCCTCCAACCCTACACCGTAGAACGCCTTTGTCGGAGAAGTGTGAGACCACCGTTTGACCCAAGCTTTGTTGTACACGGGATCGTGGATGGGACTCATATCGACCAGATGCGGAAACTCTGCCAATCCCAAACGCAACCCCGCACCCGAAGGAACCTGCGATCCCCCACCTGCATCCTTGACCGCATGACTCGCCAAGTTCGGAAGCGTCAACAACGAATCCACCAAACGAAGCCTCGAAGCTGGAGTCAAATGCAAACTCGACGGCTGATCAGCACCCTGCAAACTCGACGATCTAGGAGGAGGAGGTTGAATCGAAAGCACGCCATGCAGGTAGTCGCTCAACGCTTCTTGTCTGGCGAGTTTGTGCAACAGCTGCGCATCGGCTTTGACAAAGATCAAAATCTGACCTGAACCTTTCACTCCATCTCGACTGGTCACTTGCAAACCTGTCGCTCGGATACGTGAAACCAAAGCATCGTACTCGGCAGCGATCTTTGCCCGTTCCGACGACGGCACTTTGATGCCAGATCGAAGGTGTTTTTTCGCAACATGTTGGAAGACCAACACGTAATCTGCGATCTGCGATTCAGAATGAGATTGCGGCAAAGGCCATTCGGACCCACTCGAATCGACCAAATCCTTGGCACCCTGTTTGGCCGACTGCAGAGCACCTTGAATAGGCGGCAGCGCTTTTTCAGAGATACTCGAAGCAGCAGCTGCTCCCACCGAAGATTTGGGAGGTGGTATAGGACCGCCCGACGCAACGTCGTGCTTGACGCCGTTCATTGTAGAAGGACGCTTCTGAGGTGAGGTTGTGGTAGCAAGGCAACAAAGCGTGAGGAGAGCGCTGAAAAGAGAGGCCAAAGCAAAAAAAGTAAGCGTCAATGTGCTGGCTCAGAGTGCGCACACATGCACGTCAAAACACATGCACGGACGCCAGAAGCATGAGAACGTCATCATTTTGCCGAAATTATTTTTTTTGTGCAGGCACATGAGCCGTTTCACTGCCTCGCTCTCTCCACAAAATCTCAGTTTCCTCGCACAGCAACACAGTTCCAACGTACGAGCGATAAGCATGCGCGCGCATCAGTCACATTCGGCATACAGCAAAAAGTCTACATCGCAAAATCACGCCAGAGCAGCCCGACGATCCCTAACCGCCAAGTAGAGCATCACGAACAGCGTTTCGATTCTCGCTTTTACCATCTGTGTTTTGTCGTCCAACCCAAATTTCGATGTCAGTTTGTCAGTTAAAGCAATTCACACTTTTGAGCGTTAGGTCTTTCTTTTTGGCTTTGTGTGTGTGTCAAAACTCACCATGGTAGTACCGAAACTAAACAACCCTTTGATCAACTGCGAATCCAACCCCTGATACAACCCTTTCAACCCTCCTCTCTTGACCGTCTTTCTCAACACATCCAACAAGTTCCTATAAACCTTCCTACCCGTTGGACTTCTCCACTGCAACCTCGTCTTGCACAGAATCAGCGGAAAAACGATGATCGTCGAGATGCTGTTGCCGATCGCAGAGGTGATGAAAGTTTGCAAGCTCGACGGTTTGGAACGTTTCTCCTTGGGGATCAGAAGGGTTGAGACGGCGTTGGTAGAGTAGAAAGTGAGAGCTGGAGAGATGCTGAGCAAAGCAGCTGTTTCGAAGCCTGACCAGAGACCGAGGTATCCTTTTTCATTTACGATCTGTCGTAAGATATCGACGATACCACCGCTCTCGGAATAGCCTGCTTCGTCGTCGGATTCGCTATCCGAACTCGCTTTATCGCCTTTCTCTTCCACTTTCACCTTCTGCTTTGGGTTCGCCGAAGTCTGCATGCGCACGGTAACGTTGGACAAGGGGGTAGTGAAGAACCTAGAAATGACGCCTGCTAGCGCACCGATCGCCAAATCTTCAGCAGCGGTGATCACAATTTGAGGCGTTTTACCTTTCCCACCCCCCACTGCCGGCGGTGTTGGGAGTCTAGCCTTCTTCCTTTTCTTCACCGCATCCATCAGATACGACCTCCAAAAGAAAAACAGGAAATTGCTGAGCGTATTCGAAATGCTATCCGATCCAAGTCCCTGATACAGACCCTTGACGCCGTTCTGCCGTACAATCTCTTGCAGAGCTGCACCGATCGATCGATATCCTCCTTTCCCATCTCGTCCTCGCGATTGCGTCTGACATCGCGTCGAGAGAAGGTCGAGCGGGTAGACGAGGGTGTTGGAGGTGAGCGAACCTAGCGCTCCTGCTGTTGCTTGCGCGAAGGGTGGCAGTTGACTTTGTGCCATCGTTGCCGTTTTCCGTGTGATAGGAATTCGTTCTTTGGTTGGGAGAAACAAACGGATGGAGCGCCCGACCAACCGAAGAGCCAGGACAGAATAAAACTCCCCCCGACGTGGATTGACGTTTTTACGCTGGTTGTGCTGATTCGTTGCAGTCCAAATAAAACAACCGGATGAAGTTGATGATCGCTGTTGACGATGATGAATGTACAAAAGACAAAAGAGCAAGAGCGAATGCCTTGAAAAACCTTTTGACGAAGAAGCCGCTAGGCCTTTCCTCGCCGGCTAGAAAACGTAACCGAAATTGCGGAGATGCTGCCAGGCATTCACAAGAAAAACAGGCTGGCTCGAACCAAAAGCGGATCAAGCGCAAACTTCTCGCAGAGCAAAAGACCCTGGACGAAACGCTCTTCTCCCAATCGATCCAACACCGCCGTCTGCTGCCACTTTTTTCTGGCGTTAAGGAAACCTCCACAAATCTCAAGCTTTATGCCGGGAAAAAAAAAAAAAAAAAAAAAAAAAAAAAAAAAAAAGCTCTCTCGCCCTGCTTGCTGCTCATGACGTCGTGGGCGCGCGCACATAAGGAGAGCACAGAGGGCTGCAGCTTCTCCGCTCGCAACAAAAGCAGACTGCCCATCCGACTAACCGCGTCTCACATCTGCCTTTCCGCATACATCACCATCCTCCTCATTTCACACATCCATCCTTCGATACAGTGTAAACATTGATATCGATTCATGCAGCTTGTGTATAATAAAAACTCTTTAAATCCAATCCGCAGCCTTGGCTTCCGTCCTCCAAGCATCCGAATCACGTATCAGCTCTCTCGATTCCTTGGCAGGTCGCGAAATCGACGACCCTTGACTGATCCATGACATGACCGCTTTGACCAACTCGTCTGCGAAGCCCAGACCGTGCAGTGCTACCGCGTCCTTTTCCAGACTAGCCAGTACACTTTGAGACTGCAACGGAACGTCGGCGGATCCTGCACCGCCAAGGACGTACTTTTGCAGTACGCTCGCAGAGAGGCTTGTATCCAACTTGATCAGCGAACCGATCACTTCGGCCATGCCTTGTCGGAACGCATCCCTGATAGCGATGGGGGCGGCAAAAGTGGCATCGATAAGCGCCAACACTTGTTCCCGACTCGCTGCGCCCACATTCTTGGCAGGTGCGTTGGAGAGAACATGAGCAAGAGCATGCGCAAACGAGTCAGCCAGATCAGCTGGGTCAGTAGCACCGCCAGCTGCTGCTCCCGCCAAGCCCGCAGAAGCCGCAGCGCCGGCACCACTACTCTCGCCCAAACCAGCACGAGCGCCCTGCACCAACTCGGCGATCACCGGATCGACACGCGTCTGAAGAGCCATCAAGTTGCCCAGCGCTACACCCGCCTTGGTTCGCACCGTGGCGCTCGAGGCGTCCGAGACCGCTTTCTGGTACGATCGCTGCAACTGCGGGTAGAACGGTCGCACCAGTGCTGGGATGCGGCGCACCATCGTGTCCAAACTCGTCAGGATCGCTGCCTTGACGGGTGGTGGGTGACGGTCACCACACAACCGAATCAAGGGACCGATCATCGAAGTGACGAATGGCTTGATCGCATCCGCCGACGTGCGCTCGACGATATCCGACAGACCCAATGCACCGTTCTGCCTCTGGTCCAGCGTTCCATTCATGAGACCAGCAAGGAACACCGGCACCAGCGGTGAAGCACCCTTGGGTCGGCACAGACCTGCCAGCTCGCGACCGGGAGAGCCCGTGTTCTCCAGACTGCGACGAAGCGGTACAACCAGTCCCTCCAGCTCGTCCTTGCCCACCGTCTTGAGACTGGCATCCAGAGCCTCCCATGCGGTATCAACCACCGCGGGCACAGGATCGTCGAGCAGCGATACGAGCTTGCGCAGCCAGTCGACAAGGTAGTCCGACACATCCACCGACGGCTTCTTGACTTGACAGAACACCTTGAAGAAGTTGCATCCAGACACACGCTGCTGCGGCGACGAGTTGGATCCAGCCCATCCGAGCAGCAATAGCATGGTCTGATGCAGACCGTCGACGTCCGAGACCGAGCCAAGTAGAGCTTCGACAGCAGTTTGCAGATCCGCCAGGATCGTCTCGTGCTTCTCCGTGTCGAGCGCCTTGGACAGAGCCGTGAGGATGTTGGACAGGCGTCGGTTGAGTGCAGAGCCAGCGACACGCACCAACACAGCGAGCGCACGTGCGTTGAAAGAAGTGATCGGCTGTGCGATCAGCGTCGGCACCAACACCGGGAACACCACATCCGAACGAGCGCGCATGACCTCGCGCAGTGCCGCCAGCGCCGTCTCGGAAGTACCGCCGCTTGTGTCCGAAAGCGCCTCGAGCAACGTCGGGATAGTCTCGTCGATGGCACGAGGTCCGATATAGGTCTGCGTAGCATCGAATGCCTGAGCAGCAGCATGTCGTACAGCCTGCGATTCGTCCACAAGCGCTTGTCGCACCACTGCAATGATGGCGTCTTCGTGGTCCTCGAGCTGTGTCTTGGTCGAGTTGGCCAAAACTTCGGTGACGGCGTAGCAGACACCCGATCGAGTCTTGGGATCGTCCGACGAGGCGCCACGCATGCGCAGGATGGGGATGGTCTCGCGCAAGATCTTTTCGCCCAGCTTCTTGACCAGCTCTCCCAGCGTCCTGGCTGCCATCTCGCGGTTCTCGTCGCCGTTCGACGCGAGCGACTTGATGAGGATGTCGAGCATCGTCGGTAGCACTTCTCGGGCCGTGCGTGGCGTGTTGTGCACCAACGCCTTCCAAGTGTGGATGGCAGCCTGTCGAACGGGAATGTTGGGATCCTGCCGCACAATGTAGATCGACGCAAGGATGCGGTCGCGCCTCTCTTGGCCGAGCGCCTCCACGAGTGCACGCTGCACCGAGTTGTTGGCCACCGACTGCTCCATGTCCCCGTCGACACCTTCGTCCTCCACCTCGTTCTTGCCCGAGATTCCCGAAAGTCGGAACAGCAGATCGGCAGTGAGCTGCAACGAAGACATTCGGATTCGCCATGCCTCGTCGAATAGACCCGTCTCAAGATGCGGCAACAGCAGATCCACCGCCTTGGAAGAGTAGTTGGCGATGATCATGCGACCGGCACGCATCGATGCCTCGCGCACCGTCTCGGCCTCGTCGGCGATACCGCTGAGGATCGGCGGGATGATGCGACCAAGATGAGGTGCGAAGCGATGACCGAAAGTGGCGGGCAAGTAGATGAGCAGCGAGATGTGACCTTCTCGAACGTACGGCTTGGGATCCGAAGCACTCTTGATGATCTCGGGCAGCAAGTTCTCCATGCGCTCCATGCCGAGACCAGCCAACACTTCGGCAAGACCCTGAGCGGCACCCTGGCGATCGACTCCTGTAGCATCAGATCGCAACACGCCCAAGAGCGAAGGCACCAAGTCGACAAAGTGCACCTCTCCCAGACGCTCGACGAGCGTACCGAGCGCCTTGGCAGCCACAGCACGCGCTTCAGGCACGGGTGAAATGAGCACCAAGCGCACCATAGGGATGAGCTTGCCGAGGTACGGCACAAAGTCCTTCGAGTCGGTAAGACCAGCGAGGTTGCCGACGATACGGGCGGCGTCCTTCTGGATGGTGGCACTGCGCTCCTTGAGACCACGGTCGATGATGGGAATGACGAGAGCAAGAGAAGGCGAGTCGATGTAGTGGACGAAGCTCGTCTCGAGCACGCCCTTGAGCGCTGCGCCTGTCTTGGTGTTGGGGTCGATGAGCGCCTTGAGCAGCACAGGAACGAGCTGCTTGATTTCGGGGTTGTTGATCACCTCGCCGAACTGCTTCAGACTCTTGTTGGCTGCTGTACGCACCTGAGTGTGCGAGTCGGTCAGCACCTCGCTGAGACGAGGAATGACAGTAGGCAGCGACAGCGAAAGCTGCTTAGGCGCACAGTAGGCCATAGCACCGAGCAGCTCAATGGCACCCTTCTTGGTCCTCCACTGCTTCTCGTCCAGACCAGAGAGCAACGTCGGCAGAATGATCTTGACACAATGACCAGATACGTTCTGCATGATCGCCTTGGCTGCATCCTGCGTCGCCTCTCGCACGTCGCTCGAGACATCACCGAAACCGGCAAGCAACTGTGGCAAGATTCCGATAATGTAAGGCTCAAACAGCCTCTTGAGCGTCAAGGTCAAAGTCTCGTAGGCAAACATGACACCCTGTCGGCGCGTGGGGTTCTTGGCATCTTCGAAAGCTTCAGCGAGCTTGTCCATGACGCCGAACTCCTTGATACTGCTGATACCTCGTCCCATCACGAGACCGGCAAGTCCGTACGCTGCACCACGTCGGCCAGCATACTTGGCACCATCGAAGAGCTCACGGAAGAGTGACTCGAAGAGGCGCGGCACATCTTTGCTGATGGCTCGCACAAGAGGCGGCAGACAATCGGCAACAGCAGACTGCACCAGCTCCGAGGGTGTCTTGAGAGCGTCCATGAGACGGTCGACCACCTTGCTGACACGAGGGTCCTTGGGGTCCAAGTGGCGAGCCTCGCGACCAAGCAGAATAACGACCGCTTCCGTGATGCCATCGTCGGCCGTCGATCCTCCCGAGTTGCTGAAGAAAGCTTCAAACATGGCAATCAGCTTAGAGAGATGCTCCTTGCCATGAAGGTCGATCACGGCGGTGGCAGCCTCGAGCATCTTGGGACGCACCTCTTCGCTGCGGTCTCCAAGAGCCTGACCATCGATCATGAACTCGAAGAAAGAGGGCACGTCGGATCCTTGAAGGAAAGGCGCTTGGTGACGGAGTGCAACGGCGACAGCTGCTCGCGTCTGCCAAGGATCCTGGCGGTTCTTGGTCGATTCGATGACCATGCCGAAACGGTCGTACTCGGGAGCAAGCACCTTGTTTCGTTCCTTGTAAAGGTCGCAGAGCTTGGTGACGACGGTCGTCACTTGCTCAGGGTGCTGCTCAGTAGCTGCAGCCAAAGCTCGTGCCGAGCTGTCGCGGACGTACACATTCTTGTGCTCCAACAATGCAATCAGCGGGTCGGCAAAGGCCTCAGGCACATCGAGACCGTTCTCCTCCCACGCCTTTTCGGCAAGTCGAGCATTCTCTTCGTCCTCGTCGTGGCAAGCAAGCCAGAGCTCCACGGGGAAGTCAAGATCGGTAAGGTCGAGAGGCTGAATGGCCTGCAGACAACCATTGCGGACATAGACTTCGTCGACCATAGTGTTGGAGAGCAGCTTCTGGATCTCAGCGGGCAGCGCTGTCGTCCTGAGCGCCTCACCAACGTCACGCAGCGCCGAGACGGCATCCTTGGAGATCTGCGTGTGCTTGGCAACGATGGTGACAAGACTGTCGATGAAGGAGGAACGCGGGTAGCGCATGTCCTCGCAAGCGGAGCCGTGGAAGTCGATGAAGTCGAGCGAGAGCTGGATCTGCTCCAAGACCGAGTCGGTGTCCTCGGCATCGACGCCAAAGCCACCAGCACGCACAATTCGCATGATGAGGGGATCGATGAAGGCGACAGTGCCGGCATCCAGAGGCGACTGCTCGGAGAGGGAGCGCAGGCGGTATAGGATTCGAAGGACGAGCTCGTTCATGGGCTCGGCGCGGAAGTCTTCCTGTACTAGTTCCTCGTCAATGGAGCGCAGCAGCGCGACACCGACAAACATGGAGTAGGCCTCCAAGCGGATGGAGCAGCAGCTCGAAAGCGCCCAGAACGCCTCTTTCGCCTCCTTCTCGAACAAGAAGCGCGCTTGCGAGATCTCAAAGATTTGAAGGACGAAGCCGACGAGCGTCTGCATGTAGCCTTCGATCTCTTCGGTGCGAGCGCCAACGATGGATGAGACGGTTCGAAGCGAACGGACGTATCGAGATCGGATCTCGTCGACCTTGGCACGTGCCTGCGCCTCGATCTTGGACTGAGCTTCGACAGCAGCCTTCTGCTCCTTCGTGAGCGTCTTGTTCTGCGCCGCCTTCTTCTTGGCGATGTCGGCACGCAGCTCTGCTTCCCACTGCTCTATCTTTGCATTCTTGTTGTTCTTGTCGATCGACGCTTCCTTGGTATTGGAGAGCACGTCAACGTACAATGTGCCTGGCTTGGTGCGCCACATTCCCAGCTCGTCCTGTGTGAGTGCACGCAGGTCGTCGAATTGAGCCTCGGCCTCGATTTGCGAGACCAGCTCGGCCATGACAGAGTCCGGCGCCAAACGCACAAGCGTGGTCAATGCGGCGAAACCAGCTTCACGCATATTGGCATCGTCGATGGCGGCGCGCATGACCGAGATTAGGTCCTGCTGCTTGGAAGTGATGAGGTCGATGGGAAGCACCTTGGCCTTGAAGGTGAGGTCCATGAAGCAGGAGGTGCCGCGGTCGAGGAGATCGGCATGGTGTGAGAGGACAAGCGTGTCGACAAGCGCCTTCTTCCTTGCCTCGGGGTCGAGCTCTTCCGAAAAGGTGGATGCAGAGGCCAAGAGACGGCGCAGATCGCGTGCGCGAGTCTCGGCAGATGGTTTGGCGTCCTCAGCGTCAGCAGCAGCAGCGGCACTGGAGGACGCTGATGTGGATGTCGCGCCGTTTGCTTTTGAGGCCGATGGAGCGGCAGGCGCTGCAGAGGATGATGGTAGTTGGAGGAAGGCCGTGATACCAGAGGTGATGATGTCATGTGTGAGGATAGGCTCAAAGTGGGCGAGTTGCTGCACCAGGTCGAGAACGGAGCGCTTCGAGTCGGATCCAGTGGCATGGAAAAGGACGTGGATGAGGGCGAGGGCAACCTGGACCTGCACGGGCTTTTCAGCAGCCAGGGTCTTGGAACGGCGCGCGATGATGGCTTGCAGAGCACGCGAAAGCCAGATTTCTTCTTCAGGCGTAGCGATCTTGCGGTAAACCTTGTCAACAAGGAGGAAGGATGGCTTGGGGTTGACGACCAGGATGGATTCCAACGCGGCATTCTTGCGGAGGACATTGTCGATCTTGTCCGAGCCGAGACCGGAGAGGCGGCCTTCGAGAACTGCGGCGGCGATGTAGCCTTCGAGGGGACCACCAGGAGCGGTAAGAGGGTTGGTGGAAGCATTCTTGAGATTTGCCTCAAAGCCGGGCAAAAGCGACTCTGCAAAGGTGCGGGTAACAGCCGTTCCTTCGGCTGGCATGGACCAAAACATGTCGCCGATGGCCAAGCAGACAGCTTTCCTGATGGGTACTTTTGAGTTCTGCATCTCCTTGACCAGAGCTGTGGATACGGATGCAGGCACAACAGTGTCGGCTTGGACGAGGAGCCATCGGAGATGGTGGGCAATGCAAGATACAGCAGCATGCATGGAAGCCTCTTGGGCTTCCTTTGCGAGGAGCGAGGCGATCAGCTCAACGAGGACGGAGCTCTTTGAGGCTTTGCCTGGTGCAACAGATGAGAGCATGACATAGATGGAGGTCCTGGCTTCTGGGGTCGCTGCCTTTCCGCCTTTGAGAATGGCGAGAAGCTCGTCTACGACAGCCGTCGTGGCAGCCTCGTTGTCGACGATGCGATCAGAAAGGGCAGCAAAGAAGTCGGACGCCTTTGTCCTTGTAGCGGCATTGGAGGAGCGAGAGGCAGAGATGACGGGGTTGAGTAATGGCTTTGCATGCGGGGCGACATCGACTTTGACGCTGGTGAAGAGCCTTGTCGCAATGGGAAGGGCAACCTCTGGCGAGCGGAGAAGCATCTTTTCGAGTTGTGGTCGCAAGGTGGAAGCGAGATCCTCTTCTGTGACTTGTTCGGCAACAAAGTCATCGAAAGCAAGCAGCGAGTGTTGGGGAACAGGTGTTTTAGAAGCTACGAGGTGAGTGCTGTAGAAATTGAGGATCTCCTTCTTGGCATCGTTGACGTAGCCGCGGCCGATACCATCTGGAGCGCCTTTGACCTGCTCAGAGCCAGCACGCAACCTGACACAGACACCAACTGCCTCGCCAAGGAGCGCTGCCGAGCGAAGGGCAGTGGCAGGAGTTGAAGCAGCAGAGAGGGTGCGGATGAGCTGCGGAAGGAACGGATGTGCGTTGCGCAAGGTGCGTCGAGTGAGCACGATGGCATTCTTCTTGACACTCTCTCGGCCCGTTGTATCGGCAAGAATGGCGTCGTACGTGGTTGCGAGAAGCTGCACGAGTGGCTCCCATGTTGGCGATGGCGATGGTGGGGACTTGGGTGCATGGTCTGTTTGGACACACAGTGCCGAGTATAGAGCGCAGACATAGGCATGGAGCGCAGTGATGGTGGGAAGGGACGTGGTGGAGGAGCCGGTTGCAGAGGGTTTGCAGATGCGCTCCGCCTCTCTCTTGAGCCAGGCCAAGGCATGCTTAGCAACGGGACCGTTTGAATCTGGTGATGACGCCGCCTCGTCTACGGAGATGAGCTTAGAAAAGACATTGAGGGAAGCGAGTCGTGATTCGCGGTCGATGTATTTGGAGTAGGTGCGAAGGAGGATGGTGAGAAGCTCTGCTCTCTGCACCGGTTGAAGCTCATCTAGCTCTGCAGCTTTGGCAGCGTGTCGTTGGAGGAAGTGGATGCGCTGGCGAGTGCTGGTGCAGAATAGGTTCAGCTGAGCAGCTTGTGAGAAAGCGGACCAATCTGTGAGAGGGTCGATGGAGTCGAACTCATCGCCCGAGACGCTCATCTTTGTTGGAGCGAGGTCGTCGTCCGAGTCGTAAGGGTTCTGGTGCGGCTCTGATGAAGCACGCTGTATCCAGTTTTTGAGGTCTCGCTTTTTGGCTAGCATACGACGCAAAAGATTGTCGCAGCTGATCGTGCCCTTTTCGAGATCGAGATGGAAGGTGTAAGGTGGTGGTCCAATGGAAGGCTGAGCAGTGAATGACGTTGAACGAGAGGTTGGAAGAATCTTCACATGGCCCAAGTCACAGTCGCACTGCAAAAAACCTGGCTGAGTCGGTTGATCTGTGTCACTCACACACATCGAATCACATTTCTTCTTGGTCGTTTTAAGCTCGAATCGGGCCCGATTTTTTGGGAAATGTTAGAGCGTTAGTCTATGCGGTGCTTCCATAGCCGCAGTTGTGTGGTCTGTCAGAAAGAGAGAGACCCTGACTTTGAGGCGCTGATCTGTCTCTGTGTGTTTCGAGTGTGTTTTTCGAGTCAGTCACAGTCACAGTCTTCTTATCTTCACACAAGGCGGCTTTCCACGAGTCATTTCCAACCAGCGCACACAGCAGTCCAACCAACAGACACACGCACAACGCTCTCGAGCCTTCAATTTTGATTGAGCGACTGCATTCCTCTTGAAAATCACAGAAAAGCCTTTGTCCGCTCGGTCCTTCTTCCACTCTCTTTTCTCGTCCACCATCACCATCATCCTATTACATCTCGGCATTTATCAAATTGCCACGAACAAGGATCGGACTATCACAGCACCATCAACATCACCGAAGCTGCTCATCCAACGCACTCGCTAATCCTGCCATCTAGAAATCTAGATATTCCATACACAATCATGTCCGCAATCAAGGACGCATTGGCTTCGGCCGCAGAGGCCCTTCACATCTCTGGTGAAAAGGACAAGAAGGCCATCGGCGGTGGTGCACCTGTCTACGTTGACGAAAAGGCTGGCAGCGACGATTCTGCAGATGGTTCCAAGGCTTCTCCTTTCGCGACACCATTAGCTGCACTCCTTGCAAAGGGCCAAGACGCCTCGATCTTTGTCAAGAAGGCTGACGCTACTCCGGGTCAAGACGGTGTCGACGCAGACGGCTACGCTCCCATCTCGGCTTCCGCCTCCAAAAAGGTCAGCAAGCTCTACGCCACCGCACTCAAGAAGAGGGAAAAGGCCGGCGAACAGGCCGCAAAGGACCAGGCACAGGCTGCCAACGATGCACAGAGGCTCGAAGAGAGCAAAAAGGTTGTCCTCGAGGAGCCTTCTTCCTCGGCTAAAAAGATCAAGATCAGCCAAGGTGCCAATTACCGTGATCAGCGTGTCAAGATCTCCGGCTGGGTCCACCGTCTGCGTTCCCAGAAGGACTTGACTTTCATCGTCCTCCGTGACGGTACCGGATACCTTCAGGTCGTACTCTCCGGCAAGCTCACCACCACCTACGATGCTCTCACCTTGACCACCGAGTCCACCGTCGAAATTCAGGGTCAGCTCAAGGCCGTTCCCGAAGGCAAGACCGCTCCTGGTGGTCACGAACTTGTCGCCGACTACTGGAAGTGCCTCGGCAAGGCTCCTGGTGGAGACGAGGCTTACACCAACGTTGTCGCAGAGACTGCCGATCCCAACAGCTTGGCCGACCGTCGTCACCTCGTCATCCGTGGTGAGACTGCCTCCGCCGTGCTCAAGGTGCGCTCCGAAGTGCTCAAGGCGTTCCGTGCCGAATTCGATGACTTGGGAATGACCGAAGTCACCCCACCCTGCATGGTCCAGACCCAGGTCGAGGGCGGTTCCACCTTGTTCAGCTTCGACTACTACGGACAGCCCGCCTACCTCACCCAGAGTTCGCAGCTTTACCTCGAGACCTGTCTCCCATCCCTCGGCGACGTCTTCTGCGTTCAGGAGTCGTTCCGTGCCGAAAAGTCACACACCCGTAGACACTTGTCCGAATACACCCATCTCGAGGGTGAGCTTGCCTTTATCTCCTTCGACGACCTTCTTGAACATCTCGAGCAGGTCATCTGCGGTACTCTTTCGCGTGTGCTCGGCGATCCAAAGACTAAAGCGTTGTTGGACCAGCTCAACCCCAACTTCAAGATGCCCTCGCGTCCCTTCCGTCGCATGGACTACAAGGAAGCTATCCAGTGGCTCAACGACCACGATATCCCCAACGAAGAGGGTCGACCCCACAAGATCGGCGATGACATTGCTGAGGCTGCCGAGCGCAAGATGACGGATGAGCTCAATGTGCCTATCTTCCTCTGCCGTTTCCCGCGCGAGATCAAGTCGTTCTACATGAAGCGCACGGTTGGTGATGAGGAGTTTACCGATTCGGTCGATGTGCTCATGCCCGGTGTCGGCGAGATCGTCGGTGGTTCCATGAGGATGGCTGACCAACACGAGCTGCTGGAGGCGTACAAGAACGAGGGCATCGATGCGGCCCCTTACTTCTGGTACACTGACCAGCGCAAGTACGGAACTTGCGAGCACGGAGGTTACGGTCTCGGTGTCGAACGTTTCCTCGCATGGCTGACCAACAGGTGGACGGTTCGTGAGGCTTCGCTGTATCCTCGATGGACTGGTCGTTGCACTCCTTAGATTGAACGGATCTCATTCAGTCATTTGCAATCGAATCGAAGTGCATTCACAACGAAAGATCACGGTTTGTGCTAGAGACGGTTTGGAGGGTGAGAAATTGTTGTGTCTCTTCATTTCAGGAGGATCGAGTGAGAAGGGTAACGCATTGAGAGATCTGAAAAGCTACAAGGCGACGACATTGGTTGCCACGATGGTGTGGAAGTTGATTAGAGCTTGATGGTGTACGATGCACTTTGCTTTTGAGGCAAATGGGATCAGTTCGACTTGACAGCCTTCTGAGCCTTTCGAAGCGCACGTTTGCGGGTCGCTGCTTGTTGGTCTGTACACGACAAATGCATCACAAGGTCAGCTGTCTCTTCACTCCATAGCACCGCTGGGATTTCCAAAGCGAATCTTCAAAGCACTTACTGTAAGTATAACCCAACAACCACCCCCTCGGCAAGACAAACGTCGTCGCCCAATCCACCAACGCATGCATTGGCCAAGGTGTCGACGTGTACGGTCTACCCACCGCGCCTCCCGCCCTACCGATCGTCTTCAGCACCTGCGCCACGTACTGTTTGGGCGTCGGAATCGTCGCGCTCGACTTCCTAATCTTGGACAGGTTCGAAACGACAAAGTACGTGTTCAACAAGCTAACCTGAACGTTGCTGCGTTTCAACTCTTCACCCATAGCCTGCGACCAAGCACTGAGGAAAGCTTTGCTTCCAGCGTACGTTGCTAGCATTGGCGTCGTGACTTGACCCGCAAACGATCCTAGATTGAGCACCAATCCGCGCTTGCGCGAAACCATACCCGGAATAATCATGCGCGAAACCCGCAAAACAGAAACAACGTTGATCTCGATAATGTCTTCCATCTCTTCCTCGGTCGTCTCTGCAAACGTCACTGGCATGTTGTGCGATTTCCCGACATTGTTCACAAGCACCCCGATGTTGAGATCCTTCACCGTATGTTCGAGCGATTCATACTGCCTTTCGTCACCGAGGGCAAAGTCGATCGCTTGAGTTTTAGTCTTCACTCCCACCGTAGCCGCTTCGATTTCGGCTGCTACAGCACCGAGTTTCTCCGGACTGCGCGAAACGAGGAGGATGTTGAATCCCTTCTTAGCGAGCTGGATGGCAAACTCTCGACCGATGCCGTCGGTGGCTCCGGTGACAACGGCCCAGGTAGCTTTGGTGTAGTCCTTCTTGTTGGCGCCGAACTTGGAGACTGATTTACCGGGAAGCACGTAGACGTCGGCGAACAGTGAAACGAGACGAAGCACAAAAGTGCCGACGGAAAGCGCTCCGACTCCGGCAAGCAGAAGAAGTGCTGCTGAGAGCGGCGTCAGGCCGTGGTCTGGTTGTCATTCGAAGATGAGTGGAGAAAGTCAGTCATCCACATGTGCCAGTTACGCTTTTGAGACGGAATTTGAAGATGGTTAACTCACCTACACGCAGACCGACGTGGCGCAAGAGTCCATCAAGGTGTTGTTCGATCGTCATTTTTGCAAGCTCGTATCGGATGATGGTGGCAAGTCATTGAGAGTGAAGAAACGATCTTTGCGAGATGGACCGTTCGCAGAAAAAAAAAAGGCATTTTTTGCGGATTTTCCGGAATGTTGGCGAATGCGCGTTTCGCGACGCGCAGGTCCCGCTTCGCTTGACTTTGCCAGATTTTGCCGGATTCCTCCAGCCGTCCACGGTATCACATCTTTGAAAGTGCAAAAGCAGTGATATGGAGCTGAGACAGACAGAATCAGCTAGGAATGTCGGGGAAAGGCATGTTACGTTGCTGGACAATGCACAAGAAAGCTGGAGGTTTGCCGGCTTGACTTGCATCGGGGAGCTTAGAGATGTGACTTTCCTCGTGACGATTCGCACGAGTTGAGCTTCGAACCATGACAATAGTCTTTGAGTTGTTGCAGCCCAATCGGTTCTCATTGGAAACATGCTTGATGACGATACGTCAACGTCACTTGATTACCAAAACGAGATTACGAAACCTTGTTCTACGGAGCCCCGAGTGTCATCTTCCTAAGGTGCTAGCGCTAGGACCTCGTACCGTCAGCGCACCTCCGATGACGGGTGATCTTGTGATCATCGCCAAACGTCATCTCCTTCAACAGGTTTTAATCGCATGAATCTCACAGCGAGCTTAGAACCTTTCCCTCCGCTTGCCGAGACATCTGTCAAGATCCGAAGCGGGGCCGGGAGCGACGAGGTCGGGTCTCGGCGAGGCTCGTGCTTCGTTTCCCATGCTAGCGAAACTTTTGATATGTGGGGGCCTCTCATTCTCAACAAGCCGTCATAGCCGTGTGCTTCCAGGTGTACATCCAGAGCGACGCATAGGGGTGTGGAAATCTCACGCTTAGGCCTCTTGTCTCAGATGCAGTCTCCACGCGTCGCTTCGAGCGGTCCGAGCGTGGGCGTGGGTATCCGCTGCACGTTCTCACCACCTTCGCAAAGCTTGGGCCTTCAGTATGCAGGAGCAAAAGGAGTCTGTTAGAATGAAACGATGACGAAGACACAAAAACTGGGTTGCAAGGTTCTGTGCCTGACTTCCCAAGATCCCGGTTCGATGCAAAACCTTCGGCACGGAGAGAAGAGGCTCGAGCACATCCTGGATGAATGGGTGACGCTCTCTGCTGCACAGGAGCCGCAAACGATATGGAAAGAGGTGGGAGATTCCCGTGACCCTGCATGCTGTATGGAAGCCATTTGTGCTTGGAGCCTTCGGCTTCTTCGACCGCTCTTTTCTCCGTTGGAGCGTTTTCGGTTGCTATGATACGATTTGAATGGAACACGCAATGATCGCTCGAGCATTTGGACCAGGCCCGGCTGTTGTCATCCGTTTTCTTTTTTTTTGCTTGGGACGCTTTAACTGCTTCAACACTGCCTCGCAGCTTTCTGTTCGTTAAGTTAGCGCTCATTGTGACGTCAGAGTATCGACCGTAGACACCGGGTAGAATAGAGCTGCGGCTGCTCGTGGAATCAGAGCGTCTATCTCGAACCAAAATAGAAGCAAGGTGATGGATCGAGAGGACTGTGCAAGGTTCGGCGGCGGCTGCCTCTTTCAGACGTCCTTCCCAGCTTTGTTCAGGCCTGAGTTGGACCGCAGCTCCGTAATCATTTCTACGGCTGCCAAAAACACTTTCCTCGTCAGCTGTCACGATCACGAGCAACAACATTCGTAGTCACATGATCGACGATCAGCAATCGCTTCGCGTCGCGTGCAATCAGCGACCAAGCCTCGCGCCTATCTAGCAGATCGTGAATCGACATTGAAGCAACACCATCCATGCATGTCGATCGATTGTCGATCGTGAGGCTGGTTGTACAAAACGCTCCGGCCGGAAGTAAACTCCCCGCTCGAGCGCTGCACATCTCTTCTCCAATCAAACAGCTGTTCCAGAATCCATCAACAACGCCGAGTGTTCCCTGCATTTTAATCAAAGCCAAATCCCTCCAGCAAATCTCTTTCTACCGACAGCTCTTCTTGACAGCTACCAAGCGAGAAGCTTCCCGAATTCACACGCTTTCGGCTTTTCTCACGCCCAGCTACCGGGAAGCCCGTCTGTGTACATCAAGCCGAAACTTCGTCGTCTTCAACACCACCACATGGTAGAAGGCACCAAGAGCGAGCAGTTGTTTTCTTTTGCCCCGCATTTAGAGCGCTTTTTGTCGATCAATATACGCAGTACTAGTGGTTGTCAAACATTTGGATTTTTATCCAATTCTCCGAGCTCATGGGAGCCTAAGCTATTGCTCGACTTTTCTCTTCCAGTCTGAGATTCCATCGGCTTTGGTGAGAGAGTGACAGCCTTTTGACAGGCTTGGCTAGGCTCGGACTTTCGGACGCCGAATGGAAAGCGACGAAGAGCAACCGAAAACGCGTATAGTGACCAATTTTGACAGGCTGAGAGGCTGCATTAAAACGTGACTACCGTTCATCACTACGCCTTTGGGCGGCGGGCAGAGACCGTAGGGGCTGATTCTGACATTTGCAGTAGCGTGGGCAAAATAAGTCGGAAGCTGTGCCGCAAAACACAATCTATAACGAGCCAAAAAATGCAATTTGACAGCTATTCCATCAAGCACTATCGTCCCTTTTTTGCGAGCTTTACCGTGTCCAACACACACCATGATTGGTAACCTGTACTGTATGCAAATCAGCATGCGGGCGTCCAAGAGAGCTTTCTTTTCTCTGCAGTATAACCTGGGTTGGGTGTGTGATATTAAGGTTGACCGGTGAGTTCAGCTCTATCTCGCGGGAATGGTCGCGAATTTGAACGAGTCTTAAAAAAAACCTCAAACATGACCGGTCGCTGGTCTGACGGCGAACCTATCTTCCCATCCGTGGATGTGGTGGCTTTAAGCTGACCAACCACCTCCTTGCACCATGGTTTCACTAAGCGCAAAGTCACCACGAGGTACAGGCAGAGCCGCGCAGCCGTCGTTCGGAACGGAATCCGTTTCAAACGCAGCAGCTGCAGCAGCAAGAGGTGGGCAAGCGAACAAGCAGGGAAGCAGCATGGTTTTTCGGATGCAGATTGTACAGCAAGCGAAAGAGTCACTGAAGGGTGGTTCGCACCGCACGACCTACGAAGCGGACACGGCAAGCGGAAGAGTCACTTACGGCGTACCGCGGAGTTCCAACAAACAGAACCATCGCTTTGGGGGCATTTTGAGCGTTAGCGCGGGCGTCAAGAAAAAAACAAATCTGAGCTGGGCTTGAAATTGTGCAAACCAATCCCTTCCTCGCAGGGTGTCTTACACGAGCAGGAAAAGGTCCAGGTTGCGGTTCCACTATCCAAGCTCCGCTCATATGCTCGCTACAGTATTGCTGCTAGCTGCAATGAATCAGGCGAGACCGCTCACACGGATGCGAAGTATACCCTTTTGACGCCTGTCACCTTTCCCTTCCTCGTGATTCACTCGGTGGCGCGCGACAGACAAACATACGCGTCTCACTTCTCGGCTTCTCGCTTTCTTTTTCTCCGATGCCGACACACTTTCTTCCCTTCTAGTTGGATGGTCTTCAACAACCACTTCCTTCGGTGATTGCTTGGCGTGATAATAGGGAAGAGAGTGGTGCGGTTCCGTGCGGTTTGCAGCACGAGCACGCTGCACGAGGTTTGCATAAGCTCGCGTATTTTTTGATGCATGACACGGGACACAAGGCGTAGACAAACAAAACAGAACGCCATGTTTGTTCTGTCGGAGCTCGGTGTTCGGCTTCGGCCTTTCGTTGCTGCTGAAGCGAGAGTGATGGAATGGAAGAGGTTCTGGATGGTGTTGACAGTATCAACTCGTGCAGGAAGGAAGAGAAGGTGAGCATGAAGGGGCGTAATCGATCCGACGAGACGCGTCAAGCCTCTCTCTCGCAACACGTGAGATGGGTCTGTGATCGTCAGTCACTCCTTTGATCGTGCAGATTGGCGGTTGATCGATATGGCCTTGCGTAATCACAGTTGAAGCTCGGGACTCTTCACAAGCCACCAGCAGCACGTCGAATGGAATGTTTGCAAGTCTCAGCCACTCCGGTGTTGCCAGTTGAATTGCCGGGAAGGCGTCCTTTACCGGCCCCAAGCGGGCGGACGCGTCTCAGCCCACACATCACCGTGCGAGCGTGTTTCGGTGATCTTTAATTTCTCTGCCTCAATTTTCGATTCATTTTCCAGCACTTTTGATCCACGGCAAATATGCATGCATCCCTCCGCGGAACTTTGTCACGCTGTATCACACAAGTGGTCATCACAGGACCGTAGAGTTGTCGGACGGTGTCAGTCCACCAAAAGCAATGCGATGCAGATCACATAACTCGGAGCCCGAAAAGGCGAAAGCAGCGGAGAGAGTGCGCCGATGCACAATGGTCGGTGAACGGAGGCGCATTCGTGCGAAAAGAAAGGTTCAGCCGATGCTTTTGCAGCAAGAGAAGATTCAGAATGCAACTCTGCGGTGTGCGGCTGCAGTCTCGCATTAGGATCTTACCCGATTGCATTCAACTTCTCAGCTCGACGAGCCATGTAGAGATGCATCCTCACCGCCCGAAACATCACCGAGACGGCCGATAGATCTCTCTCTCTCTTACCCCTAAAACGAAACTTGTGGTCGTGCCAAAACCCGCATGGTAAGAAATCTTGGGTGACAAGCTCGGCTATCGTATAAATCGAACTCGTTTAGCGTAACACTTTTTTTTTTCTCGCTTCGCGGCAAGCGAAACAAAAGATGGGGGTCGAAAAGCAGAAGAGCCAAGAAGGACAGCACTCGAATTCGGCACATTCTCCGAGTGTGATGTGAAATTGAAAGAAAAACTTAACAAAACGGGGGGCGAAATTCGCTCGGCTCGCGTGGTGTGTGGCTAAGCGAATTCTGCAATTTGTGTGGCTTGAAGTTCGGCCTCGCTTGTGATCAAGTGCTTACACTAGGAAAGGTGACATGCTGCTCGTCGTCATCATTTACCTTCATTTACGACGTGGGTGGTTTCCTTTTTCGGTAAGGTGATCATACGATTCGCTCTCCTAGCTTTTCAAAACGACAGCCTGGTTAGGTCAAAAATCGACGTCATGATAAAGCCGATCTCTAGGTCGGAAGCGGTTCCGATCGAGCTTTATTATTCAATGCGTGACCGAACACGAATCATCGCTATGACCGAATGGAAAAGCAAGAGCTTGTTCAGACAGACCTCGATCAAAGATTGAAATCTCGTCTCTCGCTTGTACGTCGAGGTGTGGTACAGAAGAGAGTATGATGATCGAAGATTGACTTCGCCATTTCGGTTAGCCGTCGTCCGAGAGTTGGTGTAGCATTCGTTGCCGAAGTCGATTCGGACTTTGAAAGTTTTCAGCGATTCGGGCCTTGCCGGTTTCAATTCGGGGGGTGGGTCCGTGTCCGTGTCCTCTATCTGATCCCTCAAAAAGGAGTCGGAGAGTCAAATTTCACCTCATCGATGCTCTGGCTTGTCGAACGATCCGAGGGTGTGGTAGAGCGAATCAAAGGGGAAGATCCTCTCACTGCTCCAAAGCCGACCGTTCTCCTTTCAAAATCTGAAATTTGAATGTAAAACGCATGAATTACTTTTTCAGGCGATCTTGCGAAAACAATGAACAATGAATGTATGACCTGGCAACAAAGATGTGCAGATCGCGAGAGGGAGCCGCCAAAGCTTGGCTCAAGCGCTTGCCGCTGCGCTGGAACAATGAGCTGGCGCACAAAATTTGTTTCGTTGGCACACAAAGATCAATTGTTGTGCTGAGCTGCGATGAAAAAAGGGGTGCGTTTAGAAATGTTCAGCTGATCGCTTCATTGTCTGCAGCTCTCTCTCCCTTTGTGATGGCTGAATGCGGTCAAAGGGAAACTCCAAATGGAAAGGCAATGGCCGGCTGCGAGTAGCAATCTCAGACCCCAAGCCACTGCTGGTTTGTTGTACCATGTGAAGCAACGTCGTTGCGACACGCCATCATGAACTGTGTTTGCGGTTACCATTGGCTGGCTGGGCAAAGATTAGCGCCATGCCGCTTTTTTCGGGAAGGAAAAAAAAGAGCCATGCATTTGGTTACACGCCGCGCTAGTCAAGTTGTTTGGGTCAGGCGCTTCTCTTCACGAAGTCAGGCTTTTCGGTAGCAGACACCGCAGAGACCGAGTTTGTCGCCATCCTCCGACCGAACCCCGCGATGTCCTAAACCTTCTAGCGCACATCTTTGCTTTGAAAAGAGCTTTAAAGCTCGATTAGGCTTTCTACTGCACGACGCTCTTATGCAGAATCCTTCTGCCTGGTCAGCAGTCCCGAGAAAGCCAGCTGGCATTGGAGGAGGGGGGCAAGCGAGGGCGCTAGATCTTTTCGCATGCGCTAGTTAGAGAAGCGCGGATCAGCGAGGCGACTTTTGCTAGAAGCATGTGGCCTTTTGTGATCCCAGCAAGAAGAGCTTGTTTTCTCTTGCATACACTATCTGATGTTACCATCGTTCGATAATGCTCGTCCAAGTATTCTACGCATTGATTGGTCGAGAGGAGTTCTAGCGTCAGTCCGGGTTCGGCAGCGCTTGTAAAATCGAAATTAGCTAAGCGCTCGATGCTAGGCATGCTGGCAATGCTGGGGCTGAAGCGGTTTTTTCGCCGCCGCCATTGCGATGTTCATAGCAAGCACGCCTTTTGATTCGGCGTTGGATCTTGCAATGAAAGGGACCGCCCTATCTCTCACGCTACATTGCAACGGCTGCTAACGGCTGCAACGGCTGCAAGGCAATGCTGCGTGGCGAAAGAAAACTTTCTTCTCAATACCTTCTTCGCATGGACCCGTTTTGCCAAACTCCGTCCTGTGAATTCCGACTCCGTCTTTTCGTCTACTTGGGCTTGGAATGGTTCTACCGCAGCAGCGACATCATGTGCGCTTCTGTCGCTGTGTGTCAGCGAGTACCGAGATTATTTAGACTGGTGTGGCTGATCCCGCCCGTCGCTCGTGAGCCGCAAGACTCCGCTAAGACAATAAGATGGGTACCATGCTCGGGAGCTGACCGAGTTGCCGTAGACTCTTGTTGATCTCCGCAATCCGTAACGCTAAAAAGGACAGAGCCGATCTTGGTTCTGGAGGTGGCTTTTCTGCAATGCGCTTTCGTTTTCATGCGTGCGTTGCTCGCCGTCGCCCCTTGCACCATAGCCCGTTTGTTTTCGCCTGGTTCCGCACCGGCGGCCGCCTCGATACTGCAAAGGAAGGAAAAGCCGAATCTCGCTGTCTCGCGCTCTCTCTCTCTAATTTAGCTTTGCAACAGTGCATTGCATGATGCATTTGGCTGGGCAGAGAGCCAGTCATCACCCTCTAGCCTGTCCACGCGCTTTTTACAGCCAGTAAAAACCTGGTTTAGAGCTCGCGACACACACACACACACACACACACACACAGTCTCGCACTTGGGGCGTTGTTGCCCTTTCTCCTGGTCTGGTCGTTCGGGAAGTCTGGCGTGTCCGACCTCCTTGCACGCCGTTCGGGTTTTGTTGAATGTTTCTCTCTCTCTCCCTTTCTCTCTCTTGTGCCAACCCACATGGCATGCCATTTAGCGTCGAGCAGAACGGGTTTCCCCTTGCCTTTTCAGACGCCATTCGCCACTTTTCTCTTTCCCATAGCCGCTGCCCCGACGCGGGTGTACTGTAGATCACTCTTTCTCTCGAATAGGCTCAAGACAACTCGGAGCCGCTAGTGTATCCCAATCACACCAACTCTTTTCTGTGTCAGCCAGTGTGACCAGAGGCCCAACCGAAGAGATGACGATCACTGTGACAGTGCCACGCTAAAGATGACCGATTGACGAATGAATGCGTGACGTTGAAACCGAAACAGGGCAAGCCTCTCTTTCTCGTAGTCTAGAGATCGACCGGTTCGCCGAGCTGTCACGAGAGCGGAGAGCGTGTCAGTGATACCGTTGCGTGTTGCGCGGCGGTGTTTGTTCGCCAAAGTGTGTAGAGAGATGGGAGACGAGACAAGGCCTCGCTCGCTTCGTCATAGACCGAACTGAACTGACCGACTGACCGACACACACACATCCAAAACGGCCCTTTCAATTCGATAGTCGACAGCCCACGCACGACAAAGGGAGATTGTGCTTCAAAAATGCGATCTCAGAGAGAAAGAAGCGGCCTGCGGGCGTTAAAAAAGGAAAAAATAGGGCGGAAATTTTGAGTCCCCGCCTGTCAACCCTTACTTTTAGGACGTTTTCCTGCGACCAGAAAGACAAAAAAGGAAAGAATTTTGATGCATTTTTTTTCTTGCTGCTGCACAGCTGCACAGGCCCCCTGTTTGACAGAGTTGCGCGAGGTTGCAGCTTTGGCCCTTTCTCTCTGTCACATTTTTGTTTTTTTAAATTTAAAATTCATTGTTCCTCGCGTCCACGCTTTCTCACACTCTCACACTCGTGTTGTGCCCTGTGCCTTTACAGAAATTCGGTCTCATTTTTCTGAAATTTGAAACTCACACTCGCACTGAGTCGCTTTCTAGAGCTTGGTTTCGTCCTCGTCTCGTCTCACTTGACTCGCCACACACACTCGAGGAAATTTCGCTATTGTTAGTCTCTGCGCCTTGCCCCGTGCAGCCTTCGCAGTCCGAATTTCGAAGCCGCAGCAGCACACGCACACGCACACGCAGCAGGGCAGCAATCATGGAATTTCTCGTTCTCGGAACCTTGCAATTCCGCCGCTTCTCGCTCTTCTCCTTTCGCCCCCCCTTTTTTCGCTTTGCTCTTTGCCGACCCAAGTCTTGCGCAAGGTTTGACTTTTTATCGAACCGGGACAGAGTTCGCCGTTCCTCGCCCACTCTCTCTCTCTCTCTTACAACATTCTTTCTTGGCCACTACACAGCCCGCTCGCGTCCCATACGGTCGGGCCTTCCCCGTTTGGCCCTAGCTCAGCTTTCCCCTTTGCCTTGTTCCCCCTTTGCTGCGTATGTGACACTAGTCTGAGACGCTCGGGACCGTTAGCTTGGCTGCTGTTCCCTGTTTCTTTTCTTCTTTCGCTGCTGCTCTTTTGGCCTTTGGCTCTTCCCTTTCTCGCCACTCGGCTCCCCTCTCGCTCTAAACCTGGATGTGGTTCCGACGGGCCCTTGCCTTGGCTTTCTCTCTAAATCTTCCTTTCCTGTACAACGATACAGTAGCGACACTAAACTTTTTAGTTCCTGTGTTCTGCCTTGCCATGCCATGCTATGAGTCGTAGGAGAACAAACTACGGTCCGTACTCGCACACACGCGGCTCAAGCTTTGGTTGAAGCACCCGTTGCTGCCCTTTGCCGCCCCTTGACCGGTTCTGAGAAAGAAGCTTGCGTGTGGATTCGAGTGCAACTTGCCAATCTGGGTGTGCGCGTGTATGTGTGTGTGTCTGCCTGTCTGCACCCCGTAACGCCTTTCCCTCTCTCTATCTGCTGTGCCTCGCCTCGTTGCCCTGTCAAGCGCCGTCTTTCTTCCTGTGTTCTTCTTCCCTTTCCTCTGCCAGACTGCCGTTCTGCTGGGCTGCTCCGCCACTACGCCTTTACCGCCTGCCTTTGCTTCCCAAAAACCTTAAGCCTCTCCTTCCTAGCAACGGGATCTGAACTTGCCGTTGCACACACAACCCTTGCCCTGCCTCGCCTTGCCTTGTCCTTCCTTCGCTCTGTGGCTGCTCGCTCGCCTTACTCCCTGGCCCTTCGAAGCTTGTTGTGCCTTCACTGTTCAGTTTCCAATATATCCTTCCACCTCTTCGTGTCGATCCCATCATCATCCTCCTCCCTCCATCTCCATCCTTCCTTCTTGTTTCCAACCTAGCTGTCGCACTCCTTCTCTCCACCAAAAGCAACAGCTTCTAGATATCAACGGCTTCATCATCATCGTCGTTCCTGCACAGCAACTTCTCTCTTCCCCCCACCATTCTCACGCCCTGCATCCGAACTTCATAGATTCGAGTCCAGCGCCCTCTTTCTTCGTAATCGCTTCTTCGTTTCATCGGCTTTCTTCTTCCACCTCGACCTTCGCCTCAACCCCCGCGTCATTCTCTGCAGCTCTTGACCCACTCGGATAAAAGCAGCAGCACCCTACCATCACCACTCGTACCTCGACCTGCCTCGATTCATTTGTGGCAACTCTTTTCGATCAAGCGCCCGCCCGCCCTGACTCGGCTCAACCAAAAGCATCACTCTTTCGCTACTTTCGCCGTCCTTTTATCCCCATCTCTCCTTAACCCCAACTCGTCTTCAGACTTCACAAAAGCATTCTGCTTCTCGATCCCCCCCGCATACAACGCAGCAAGACTTTCGTAGATCCCACTTCCATACATAAGGGACCCCCTTTCTACATCATCCCATCTTGCATCCTCTCTTCGACTAGAGTCCGCATTACTCCTCGCTTTCGCCACCGTAAATGTGCACAGCAGCCTCTTTCGCCCACTCTCATCTTTAAAGATTCCACCACTTCACGCTTGCAGTTTGGCTTTCTTGTCGACTACAAACGACCACATCATTCATAATGGCTGCCACCGTCGCTTCTGCTTACAACGCTGCCGCTCACGGCTACCAGTCCAACATGGCTAACGACAAGGTTTCTGCTTCTTCGAGCAAGCCTTCGTCTTCGTCGTCGTCAAGATCGGCACAGCGATCGGAACAACAGGACCGATTCTATGGCTTCAGAGGTGAGTCTCAGCTCGGGTAACATTCATCTCAACCTTCTGATCTCTTTTACTGACTTGATTCTTACCAATGCGATTGCGTGTCATCTCATAGAAACCTCGGAGCTCTGCGAGAGATTCATCCTCTACCTCTTCGCTTGCCCCTTGGACTCGACCTCGGCATCGGCTTCTCTTCCAGCAACATCGAACGGCACTCCAGCTCCTCGTCTCTCCGAGTTCATCGCCTATGCTCTCTACAGGACCCGCTTGCCAGAGGCCGTCACTTTCCAGGCCTTGTACTTGCTGCTGCGACTCAAGATCCGCTTCCCAGCTGCACGAGGCTCTTCGGGTCACCGTCTCTTCATCTCGGCACTCATGATCGCCAGCAAGAGCAGCTGCGACGACACCTACTCCAACAAGAGCTGGGCCATCGTCGGTCAGGGTCTTTTCAGCTTGCGCGAGATCAACCAGATGGAGCGCGAGTTGTTTGGATACCTCGGCTACAAGGTCAACGTCTCGCCTGAGGACTTGGAGGTGTTCACCTACGAGCTCGAGCAGGATGTCGATGGTGGACGCATCGATCTTGTTGTGCGCAAAATTCTCGAACTCATGTCTCGTCGCACCAGCGTCGACATGGCTTCCTCGTCCGACTCTCCTCGCCAGCGATCCGAGAGTGTATCGAGCGTCAAGTCTTCGGCCCCACCTACACCGGCACTCGAGTCGTCTGGTTTCTCTTCGCCATCGATCGACTCTCACGCTGGGCCTCACCGCATCTCTTCCGGCCGACACTCGAGACAGTCGAGCGTCTCGTCGCACTCGTTCAACACCCGTGCCAGCATTTCCGGTTACGCTACTTCGGTGCCCGCTTCCGCATCAACCTCGCACATTCCCAGCAGCGCCTCCATGCCCACCTCCACTGCTATGGTTAAGAGCGCCAGCCACCGCCAAGAGCGAAGCGCAACTGCACCGAGCTTCATCCACCCGTTCATCAACACGGCTCGCGAACGATGTCGTCCTTACACCACGCCCGTTCACAGCTTGCCTCTTTCCTCTTCGACCACTTCGGCGGCGTACTACTCCAACTCGCCAGCTGCGTCGATCTCGGCGTCGTCGGTCTGCTCTTCCATGTCGTATTCCAACGGTACTTCGGCTACACCTTCTCCGTACGCTTCGCGTTCGATCATGAGCGGACGCACTACGCCGGATACCCCACCGTCCGATGTGGAGACTGCTCAGTGGGAAGATGCACGTTACTATCACGATGGTAAGGTAGACTTGAGTCCTACTTCAACGGTGGCTTACAAGCTACCCCACCAGAGTGGGTTTGGACACCACGCTTCGTCAGAGGCTTACTTGCATCCTTACGCTTGGAGGTCTTAGAGGTTTTCCGTTCATAGCATTTCTCCGCAGTACTTTTTTTTCTCAGCATCGCATCCGTTCTTCCTCTTTCCGGCCTCAAAACGAGATGATCCGGTCAGATTTCCGCACACACACACTCTCTCTCTTCTTAGAAAGCATATTTTGTTCTTCCAGCATCGAGAAAAGAAAACTCCTTTAGATACCCCAAATACTCGCTAAGCTATATACAGCAATACATTTCAGAAACTCTTTTTCGCTTACCATTATCACCTCTGACGGCTGTGAAGTCTGAAAGCTGTTGAAAAACTCGCCTGCGCTGGAGACCGTGAACTGGATGGTGAGAATTTGCTGCGGGGAAGCTCGTGCCTCAAGCGGTGGGAGATGGCTGTGCAAGGAGAGGAGGGGGCGGTTGTAAGGGTTTCGCCACCGGCCTTTGCCGGCGAAGAAGAGAAGGTTTCCACAACTTCGGTGTTGCCACTCTCTTCTCTGCACCACGAATACTATGACAACGAGCTGAGTGGGTGACCGGTAGTTCGGGTCAAAACTTTGGCGAAAAGCCCCTCCCCCCTTTTTTTTTCGCCACACATTTGAACCCTCATGCAGGGTGGTCGCTTTATCTGGCTGTCAACAACCGCTCTCCCCCTTGTTTCTTGGCGGGTTGCCTTGATCTACCGTACACCGTCGGTCACCTCTACACCTGTCCCTTTTCTCGAACACTTGGGGTTGTACCAACTTCCTCACCACACCGGTCAAGTATGTCGATCACCCCCCAATGTGCACCGCATGATCTGGCGATGTTGAATTAAAAAAAAGTGCGGAGAAACGGCCGAATAATTTTCTTTTGGAGCTAAAATATTGAGAACGAGAAAAATGCATGTAAGGAGGTGTCGCATGAAGAGTATTAAAACTGAAGAGCCTTGCAGCGCGTGTGTGTTTCGGCTGACTTACCCCCGCAGAGCAAAGCGCTTCCCACTGCGTTGGGGTTTTTTTTTTCGCTCCATGTCTCACCGCCCCGAAATTACGCAACCCTCTTGTTGCCAGCGATTATCGAATAACTGTCAGGGACGACCAACCAGAAGTTCGGCTCTTGCCAGTCAGCGGTAACGCTCAGTCAAACCTTTGAATTTTTGGCACTCCGCCTGGGAACAAACTTTCGACCAGTGCGTGTCGGTGCTGTGCGTGTCGTGCGACTCGAATTCCCAACCAGCCAAGCTCTGCCGCTCTAACACGCCTGGCGCCCCAATCTTGAAATCTAGATTTCAATCCGCCGATATTCTAATCGGGGTCGCGCACTAATTGACGTGCAACAAAGGGGACTTGGTTCCGCAGCTGCCCTTTGTTCTGAAAAGCGTGGGAGAGTTTGCATAATTTGCAATGATCTTCCCTTTGTTCAAGAGATATGAGCTGCATACGTGTGAAACCAATGCTTTGTCTGTTCGTCGACGGGGTTTCTCATGCAACATGGAGGAGGGACAAGAGAGGCGTACAAAGGGAACATGGTGCAGGCGGAAAGAGGTGTCCGAAGACTGTTTGGCGTGCGCGCTGAGTTGAAAAGCGTTGGCTGAATGACATCCGGAAGTGCGATGAACCCTTGCTCTCTCTGTGGCCTTTCAACGAGAGCTTATGTTGTTGTTCCCCCGCACAGCTTTCGATTTTACCAGTGTCTACCACTGATAGCTCTTCTGTTTAGCACCTTCGCCATCGCAATCTAAGACTGGGCATCAGCACCATCATCATCGCCTTTTCGAAGCCGTTCCTCTCTCACCTTGGTGTCTCTTCTTTGGATTCGCTCTTACTGCACGGCTGCGACTTATTGGACCAACGTACCATCTGATAGCTGTTCTACTCAACAGCGCTACTTCTCAGACCATCAGCATCACATCTATTCGCTAACATCGGTCGGCAGCTTGTCGACTTTCGCTGCTCTTCTCCTCTTCGCCGCTCAGCTTAGCGGTCAGCTCATCGATACTCCTTCAAGCTCAAACCTTTCGACCTCAAAACCCTTCCTCTCTCTCGCCGAGCATCGATCTCATTCCAGGCACGACTGCTACCTTCAACTCCATCAACATTGAATCTGGAGTGTGTTCTTGTTTCAAACCCTCATCATCTTCGTCCATCGTGCCAGCTCTGACTTCATCCTCCACCATGTCTTCCGACACACCAAACCCAACGCAACGACCTTCAAAGCCCAATTCTGCTCACACAAAACCATCCATCCGTCTCCTGTTCACCTTCCTCACCTTCCGCGATGTCCTTTTCCTCCTTTTCCCAGCAATCCTATGCAGCGTCGTCGTCGGCCTCGTCCCCACAGCGATGTCCAAAGTCGTTGGTAAAGCTTTCGACTCGTTCGCCACTTACCCACCGCAACATTCGTCTATCTCTGCGGCTACCAACCACCATTTTCTGCATCAAATCCTTACTACGGTATACATCCTTCTCGCGCTCTCTGCCGTCACTTTTTGCATAAGCACCGTTTGCGTTTCCGCGTGGATATGTCTAGCCGAACGAACGGCGGCAAGGATCAGACGGGCGGTGTTTGCCAGCGTTGTGGGCAAGAAGCTCGCCTGGTATGATTGCGGAATGGGTTTGAGTGCGGATGAAGAAGTGGAGATTTCACCAGCGGGAATCATGACAAAGGTGGCACGAGAGACCGACGATGTGAGGGTTGCGATCTCGCGGGAGTTGGGCAATGTTTTGCAGCATTGCACAACAGCGCTGGCAAGTTTGGTGTTGGCCATGGCGACGAGTTGGAGTTTAACTTTGGTCATTTTGGCGTCTATCCCGGTGGTGTTGGTGCTGACGATTGTGACGGAGATAGGTGCTGCTCCTTGGTTGCAGCGCGAACGCAACTCTACATCGCAAGCTACGTCACTCGTAGAAAAGGTGGTGGAGGCGATCAATACGGTTAAAAGTTTCAACGCGCAGCAGAAGGAAAGCGAAAGGTTTCAGGAAGAACTGAAAAGGGGGTGCAAGTCGTACAGAAGAACACTGCTCTGGTGGGCGGTGAGGTACGGTGTTACCGGTGGGTTGGTGTTTGCAACCTTCGTACAAGGGTTTTGGTTCGGTAGTCATTTGGTCGACAAGGGGAAATTGACACCGGGTCAAGTGATGACGGTTTTCATGGCGAGCTTGTTGGTCAGTTCGACGTTGAATGACGTGGTTCAGGCGCTGTCGTATATCGATAAGGGTAAGATTGGGGCTGCCAATCTCATAAATCTGATCAAGTCGGAGGATGTCGGTCGAAACGACGCAAGACAGGGTACGTGTTCGATCCGCTCTTCAGGTTATACCGATGAAAAGCCGCTCTCGCCCTCAAGCAGCGGTTTTGCATCGAATCTATCCATGGTCGACGTGATAGAGTACGATCCGCGTCGGGCTAAAGCCGTACCCATGTCGATCGGTGACATCCCTTCAACACCTTCACCTGGACTCTCCGACAAATTCACCCCTCTCCCCACACCTCCGACTCGATTCACCAAACGCTCCGTCCAGGGTCTTCGACGTATCTCTCCCACCTCCTGCCAAGGCGAAATCCATCTCCGTGGTATCTCCTTCAGCTACCCTTCTCGACCCACCGCACTCGTCCTCGACCACGTCGATCTGTACTTCGCACCTGCAGAAACAACCTACGTTGTCGGAGGATCTGGCAGCGGAAAATCTACCATCTCTGCTCTGCTGCTGCGACTTTACGAGCCAACAACGGGTACGATCCAAATCGACGACCAAACGATCGAATTTTTAGACCCAACTTGGTACAGACAGCACATAGGCGCTGTTAGTCAGGATCCGATTATCTTTGATCTGGATGTGCATGACAATGTCGCTCTCGGCCTTGTTGGTAAATGCGACCCTACGGGTGATAACGGTGTGCCAAAAGTGGCAAGAGAGGACGTCGAGTCGGCGTGCAGGTTAGCGCTGCTGCACGAGTATGTACGAGATCTGCCAGAGGGGTACGAGACGCTGTTGGGCGGGAAAGGAACCGCACTGTCGGGAGGTCAGAGACAGAGGCTTGCGATTGCAAGGGCGAGATTGAGAGATCCTTCGATCTTGATTCTCGATGAAGCTACTTCTGCGCTCGATCCTACTACGCGACACTTGGTTCACGAAGCGATCAAAAGATGGCGTAAGGGTAAAACGACCATCATCATCACGCATGATCTGTCGCAGATTGGTCACGATGACTTTCTGTACCTGCTCGAGAACGGACGGGTCGTTCAGCAAGGATATCGCTCAGATCTTGAAGCTAAAGAAGGAGCTTTCAAAGCTATGTCGTTGCAGCAGCAGCAGAAGCAAGAAGCGGAGCCGACGACGGAGTATCAAGAAGTGTTAGAATCAGTCAAGGCAGAAGTGACCCATGACGAGCCAGACAGCCGGAGACGACGACGTATGAAATACCGATCGATGCTGGGATGGGAACGTGAAGCTAGCATCTTGTCGGAGAATTTGTCGTTGATCATTTCCCAAAAGATCGATAGCGGCGCTTCATCTCATCTCAAACCGCTGAGGTTGGCAGAGAGACAAGCGATGCACAGCTACTGGGCAGACGCAGAAACGCTCAAAGCAACCGGTTCGACTGCGCTCGATCGACGCGTTCGCAACGCTTCTGTTCAACGGCGTCGATGGGTCACCGACCCTCTCTCTTCCACCATCACCACTTCTATCAGCATCGACAAGCCCCAAGACCACGCAAAAGTCCCCACCGCAAGAGAAGTATTCTCCATCCTCCATCGCACCATCCCCAGCCGAGCACTTCTCATCGGCGGCGTCTTCCTCTGCGTACTTTCCGGAACCCTCACCCCGATCTTCTCGTACATCCTTGCCCAACTTCTCTCCACCATGGGTCGACCCGATCAATCCGCAACCGTCCTCAAATGGTCGCTACTCATCCTACTGATCGCCCTCTTGGAAGGCATCTTTGCCTTCAGCCGATACTTTTTCATGGAAGTTCTCGCCGACGAATGGCTTGCTTCCTTACGATCCACTTCGTATCGCAAGATCTTAGCCCAAGATCGGACATTTTTCGACTCGCCTTCCAACTCCCCAGCTAAGATCTGCCAGAGCATCGTCAAGGACGGCGAAGACGCACGAAACTTGGTCGGCCAGATTATAGGACAGCTGGCGTTGATCACGACCATGATCACGTTGGGTATAGTGTGGGCGTTGGTGGTGGGTTGGAAATTGACGTTGGCGGGTGTGGCTTTTGGACCGGTTTTTTTGATTGCTGTGCTGCTGCAGGGTAAAGTCATCGGGTTTTACGAGGTGAGGAACAAGCGAAAGCGTGAAGCTGTTGCGGAGAGCTTCCACGGGATGGTGTTGAACATTCGATCGATTCGCAGTATGGGATTGGAGAGCGTTTTCAATCGAATGTATCAAACAGCGGTGGATGAAGCTCAGCGATGCGGGATGCGGTCGTCGGTCTTCGCTGGGTTTGGACATGGCATGAGCGATGCACTGACGTACATTGCTGAAGCGCTGATTTTCTACGTCGGTGCCAAGTTGATGATCTCGGGGGAGTACGATTTCAAGAGGATGATGCAGGTGTATAACCTGATCATCTTTGCGGTTACGTTTGCTGCTCAGATGCTGACTTTCTTACCGGGTATCTCGAAGAGTATCAAAGCGTTGGCGGATCTGGATCGATTGGTGAAGCTGCCAACTGCGGGAGAGGAGGCGAAGGGGGAGCTGATGACGGATGTTAGGGGCAGGATCGAGTTTCAAGATGTCAATTTTGCGTATGAAGGACGGGCGGTGAAGGTGCTAGACGGGATGCAGTTTAGTATCGCTCAAGGAGAGTGCGTTGCGATCGTCGGCGGGTCGGGATGCGGTAAGAGCACTGTCGCTGCTTTACTGCAACGTCTCTACGAGCCCAACTCTGGGACAATCCTCATCGACGGCACCCCAGCATCGCAACTCTCAACCACATGGCTTCGCGAACACATCAGTGTCGTCGGTCAAAATCCCGTCCTATTCGACCTCACCGTCGCCGAGAACATCGCTTACGGCTCCTCCTCCTCTTCCGCATCCTCTCTCTCCCAAATCCAATCCTCCGCACACGCCGCCAACGCACACTCCTTCATCTCCACCCTCCCCTCCTCCTACTCCACCCGTATCACAACCAGCAAACTCTCCGGCGGTCAAGCTCAACGCCTAGCCATCGCTCGAGCTCTCATCCGAACAAGTGCACCCATCTTGATCCTAGACGAATGCACTTCCGCACTCGACATTTCCAACCAGCACTTGATCATCGACACGCTGCTATCGGACGGTTCAGAGGTGAGGAAGAGAGGTATGACGACGCTGGTGATCACGCATAATTTGGAAATGATGAGAAAGTGCGATAGATTGTTGGTGCTGAAGGAAGGGAGAGTGGTGGAAGAGGGGAGGTTTGATGAGTTGGTAGCGAGGACGGGTGGGTATTTTGCGAGTTTGACGAGGGGTGGGGAATGGACTGGTTGAGTTGCCTTTTTGTAGATCGATACCTCAATAGGAATTGTTTTTGTTGTTGTCACTCTTGAGACGTGTGTTCAGTCATTGAAAAGGTCCGATAAGTGATAAATGGTATTGCGAGTGATGATGAGCATGTGTCGAACTGAAATTGGTGCTGACTGATCAAGCGTCCTCCTCCTCGGAATTGCGAAGGTTGCTTGTGGGTGCCGCTCTCGACCTTGGGTCGAAGTTGGCGCCCTCGACACGCCCCCTAAGTGTCCTGTTGACTTTGCGCTCGATCTTGTCGGCTTCATCGAGCTTCTTTGCTCGAATTCTGAGACCTTCCTCGCCCGCCTTGGACAGCACACCGATGATCAATTCAACACTGCGAATCGAGTCGTCGTTAGCCGGGATAGGATAAGTGACCGACCTAGGATCGACATCTGAATCCGTAATAGCGATTGTCGGGATGTTCGCCTGAGTAGCCTCGCGAATAGCGAACGAGTTTTCCACCGGGTTCAGGACAATGACAAGGTCGGGCTGAAGGGTCTGCGATGCGAGCCTGTTCGTGTTTGCGTTACCAGAAGGATCCAAGTCGTGCATTGACTTGAGAATCGCCGAAGCCAACAGCTTGGGAGCATTCGTAATAACACCAGGCATCCAACGTTCAGCCGTGACATGGAACCCGTTGCCACCCAAACGTTTCGTAGCAGCCAACACAGCCGCCTGCTGACCCGGTCGAGTACCCACGAACAGGATTACGCCATCACGCTCTGCGACAGCTTTGACCACCGAAGCAGCTCGACGCAGCGCAGGCAAAGTTGCACGCTCCAGATCGAAAATGGCAACACCATGACGCTGACCGTAGATGTAAGGCTGGTTAGCGGCTTTGAGCGATGACAGCGAGTGACCGACTTGGGCGGTAGAAGCGACGAGGTGGCTGAGGGTGAGCTTGTGAGCGTCGATGGGGTTGAGTCGCAATTTGTGTGGTCTGAACGAGGTGGCGCGGGTTTGTGTGCTGCCGAGGTCGGAGAGCTGGTTCATGACGGTGCGCCTGAGTCGACGCTTTTCGATAGCATCTTCGGTGGTGTTCTCTGTGGCTTGGGTGGTGGGTGTCAATGATTCGACGGTGGTGTTCTCGGTGATTTGCGTGTTTTTTGGTGTCAATGCTTCGACGGTGGAAGCGGCATCTTCGATGGGCGAAGACTGCTGAACATCGATCGAGAGACCGCGAGCAAGAGGAGAGGCAGAACGAGAGACGGCGGTCTTGGAGCTCCTCAAGAGGCTGCCGAGGGTGGTCCTCGAGGTGCTAGCAATGGGACTAGCCATTGTGGATGATTGATACGTCGAGTACCGATGTTTAGGTGGAGGAGATGTATGGAGGAACAGCGATCGAGCCAAGGGTTTCAAGAGGATCAGAGAAATGACACTTTCTTCTCAACCCCAGCCGCTCGGAACCGGGAAGTGGGACCGCGATCTTTTCTGTCGCACGAGTCAAGACGAGAAGATGGCTGGCTAGTCGTTGCCGCAGCCACTCGAGATTGAATTCATTCTTGGGAAAAAGTGTTCAAAATTGACTGAAATTGTTGGCGTGCCAAATACAAATTTGTGAAATTTCAAAGTCCAAGCCTCGAAATGGAAGAAGATGGCTCAATCAAGGCACAAATCCTTGGAAAATTGTGGCTCGGCAGCAGCAGAGAGGGACCCTGCCTGTCGTTGGTTTGCGTGCGACGAAGCAGTTCTTCTGAAAATTTTCTCGCTTGATGCAGGCAGAGTTGAACAAAATCTTCCTGAGAAGATCCTCCATGTCGCCTTCTGCTGCCTTTGAAAAATTTCACAGCTGCAGCCAGGAAGAGTTTGTGATTCCACCAACCAGCTTGCGCCAGTTGAGATGGACGAGAAGAAATTTGAGAAAAAAAAAAAACTCTTGTGTGTGTCTGGCCCGTTCGAAGTTGAAGAGAGAGCCTGTACTGTGCTCTAGAGAAGAGTGTCTGTTCCGCTGTGCGCGGCGCAAAGGAAGTCTCTTTCTCTCGCTCGGTCAGTGCAGAGAGGCGAGCAAAGCCTTTTTGGTGTCTGGTCGCCATCCTTTTCTCCTACTCTTCTCCATCAACCCCATCCCCTCCCCCTCATCACCAAAAAAAACTTCGTCATCATGTCCAGCGAGGTTCCCGCTACCCCCGTCGACGAGACCGTCTACCAGGGCGCCATCGGTATTGGTACGTAAATCACCATCGACACTTTGATAGTGCACGCCACACACATCTCGCAAAAAAGCATTCGCCTTGGACGACCTTATACCATATCATGACCATTTCAGCTTCGACGCGAACCGTTACCTCTCAACATTGCGTACTGCGCCGAAAGCAATTGTGATCTGGTACCAGGCTCCAATGGTTGATTGCAAATGTTAGCATGGATCCAGCAAAAGCAACGAGAGCAGCCACTGACCTTCTTCTCACCTCTCTCCAATGATCATCCCCGCAAAACAGACCTTGGTACCACCTACTCCTGTGTCGGTTGGTGGGTCAACGAGCGTGTCGAGATCATCGCCAACGACCAGGGTAACCGCACCACCCCCTCCTACGTTGCTTTCACCGAGAGCGAGCGTCTCATCGGTGATGCCGCCAAGAACCAGGCCGCCATGAACCCCCGCCAGACCGTCTTCGACGCCAAGCGTCTCATCGGTCGCCGATACGATGACCCCGACGTCAAGAAGGACATGCAGCACTGGCCCTTCACCGTCATCGACAAGGACGGCTCCCCCTTCATCGAGGTCAACTACCTCGGCGAGACCAAGCAGTTCTCCCCCCAGGAGATCTCCTCCATGGTCCTCACCAAGATGAAGGAGATCGCCGAGGCCAAGATCGGCAAGGAGGTCAAGAAAGCCGTCATCACCGTCCCCGCTTACTTCAACGACTCGCAGCGTCTCGCCACCAAGGATGCTGGTACGTATCTTTTTTACCTTCGACGATTGACTCTATCTACTCGACATTTGCTTCTGCTGCTGGTATCACGACTCGTCCACTCAGAGATGGCAAGGTGCCACAGGTATCTAAGAAGGACATGGGCAAGGACAAATGGGAGGAGACAAACAATTGCGCAGCGATGATACAAAGTTTTATTCCATGCTAATTCCGAGGCTCTCCAGCGTTGCGGAAGCAAAAATATTTTACTAAGAACGGCTAGCTGAGCGCAATTCGTCATCAGCAGAGTTTGTCTCGACTGGAGGCAACGGGAATAGAAAGTGCCGGGTGGTACAGAGCACCAGACGGAATCCGTGATACCGACAGCAGCCGCAGATTCGATGTAGAGGGTCCACGTTGCTTCATAGTCTATCTTCAACTTGTTGACACTGACCGATCTTTTCTCATTCGCGCTTCTTCCGCTGCAATAGGTTCCATCGCTGGTCTCGATGTTCTCCGTATCATCAACGAGCCCACCGCCGCTGCCATCGCTTACGGTCTCGACTCCAAGTCGTCCACTGAGAAGAACGTCCTCATCTACGATCTTGGTGGAGGTACCTTCGATGTTTCGCTCCTCAACATCACTGGTGGTGTCTTCGCCGTCAAGGCCACCGCTGGTGACACCCACCTTGGTGGTGAGGACTTCGACAACGCCCTCCTTGACCACTTCAAGAAGGAGTTCGAGCGCAAGAACAAGCTCGACATCTCTGGTGATGCCCGTGCCGTCCGCCGTCTTCGTTCGGCCTGTGAGCGTGCTAAGCGTACCCTCTCGTCGGTCACCCAGACCACCGTCGAGGTCGACTCGCTCTTCCAGGGTGTCGACTTCCAGGCCAACATCACCCGTGCCCGTTTCGAGGAGATCAACGCCGCCGCCTTCAAGGGCACCATCGACCCCGTCGCCAAGGTCCTCAAGGACTCCAAGATCCCCGCCGACAAGGTCGACGACATTGTGCTCGTTGGTGGTTCCACCCGTATCCCCAAGATCCAGTCGCTCATCTCCGAGTTCTTCGGTGGCCGTCAGCTCAACAAGTCGATCAACCCCGATGAGGCTGTCGCCTACGGTGCCGCCGTCCAGGCCGCCGTCCTCACCAACCAGACCAGCGACAAGACCGCTGACCTCCTCCTCCTCGATGTCGCTCCTCTTTCGCTCGGTGTTGCCATGCAGGGTGACGTGTTCGGTGTCGTTGTTCCCCGTAACACCCCCATCCCATGCAACAAGACCCGTGTCTTCACCACCGTCGAGGACAACCAGACCCAGGTCACCTTCCCCGTTTACGAGGGTGAGCGAACTCAGTGCAAGGACAACCGTCTCCTTGGTGAGTTCGAGCTGACTGGTATCCCCCCTCAGCCCCGTGGCCAGGCCGAGCTCTTGACCACCTTCGAGATCGACGCCAACGGTTTGCTCAAGGTTTCCGCTCAGGAGAAGATCACTGGCCGCAAGGCTAACATCACCATCACCAACTCGGTCGGCCGTCTCAGCTCGAACGAGATTGAGCAGATGATCAAGGACGCCGAGACCTTCTCCAAGGCCGACAAGGACTTCACTGCCAAGCACGATGCCAAGAACGACCTCGAGGCTTACGTCCACTCCGTCGAGGAGACCATCTCGAGCCCCGCCGCTAACCTCAAGCGCCCCGCCAAGATCCAGATCGAGCAGGAGCTCACCAAGGCTCTCGAGCTCCTCGAGGTTCAGGACGCTTCGGCCGACGAGTACCGCCGTGCTTCGTTGCGCCTCAAGCGCTCCATGCAGAAGGCTTTCGGTGGCCGTTAAAAACAAGCTCCACAGCTTAGCCACCTACGTCGTCAGCATGTCACGTCATGTTGACTCCTCCGTCCAGAGACCATCAGAGTGGGAACTCGGGACGCGAGGGTCAACATACCAAAAAAAGGAACTCGAGGGTCGTCCAAGCAACCTCGTCTGGTCTTGGACGATCTGTGCTCATACAGATTTCCCAATTCCCTCATCCGACTAATGTACGCATATTCCACCTGCAATATCTTTTCCCGTTCGCTCTACTCTTTTTTGGTTTATCGCGTGTTTGAGTCCTTTGAATTGTTTCACGTATGTGTGGATGGATGGTTGGTGGCTTCCAAACGAGGTGAAACGGATGGTCCGAACGCCTGGATGCGGAAGGTGTGGTCGGATTCGGACAGTCCGAATTGGGCAAAGCATGGTGAGAAAGGTATAAGATGGTCTGATTTCAGCTACACTACTTGGTTCATGAGTGAGATGTCTTGTCTCGGATAGCTTCCGAATGCAGATGAATAAGAAAAAACGCGATCACGAGTGAATAGGGTAAGGATAGAGGAAGAGACACGATGGATGAGGCTGAGACACGTCGCGAACAAGTTACGGAAACGAATGCGATTGCGATTGACAAGGCATGCCACAGATCGCCGATGGCTTCGGGTCAACGATTGCGGAACCATCACATCAATCTTCTTTTGTTGAGCGAGAGGCGTGGGAAAAAGGGCAGGCTGAAAAGAAGGCTTCAAAAATCGTCTCGAAAAGCAAGAACAGTATCGAAAGCGGCTATAGTGGATGAGACAAACTCCTCTTACCAAGAGAAGAACGTGCCATGTTCCAAATCACATGATCGCGTCACTTGAATGCGGACGTCTTCGGTCAGTCTCACGCTCTGTCTCACGCATGAAGCTCTCTCCTCTAAACGGAGCTCAACATCCCTGCCGGGCACCTGGCCATCGTCAAGAAGGATGATATAGACGATTCATGTGGCGCCGCGATGACAAAAAAATAAGCCAAGACCTAAGGATACAACTCCGAACAATCTCGGACGCTTCTGTTAGAACGTTCCTAGTAAAGAAGTCTATTTCTCTGCCGCAGCTGAAGCCTTATATCTAAGGTGACATGAAAGCGAGAGCACTTGGTCGGATATATGCCCAATCAGGGACCATGATTCGAGAGGCTGCATTCCTCTCTACCAACAATTGCTGACCTTACCAATAACAAGGTTTGGGATGAAAAGAAGCTCGAGAAGGAACATTCATGCAAAGAGAGCGGCTGATCTTTCGTGCGCATCGGTCAATCTTTGATGATAACGTATAGAACCGTCGTTGAATGCTGATTGGCTCTGTAGCGATATGATTCTGAGCAGTATGTGCCCTGTTGAAGGGACTCGTCGACTCAGGCTCAGCGCTCACCTTTCGAAGATGGTGAGAAGCGCGCGCATTTTGACGTGACGGATTTTTGTGGCATCTTTTTCTTTTCTTTTTTTCCGCTTCATTTTCCCCCCCTCTCTCTCCAGTGCGCCGTTTTCTTCCTGCACGTCACATTCCAGCGTCAACCTCACCACATCCAAAGCCACCACCGTCCGGTTAGTCTCTGATTCACGCTGTCAAACCCAACGACTAAGCCTTCGGTCCGAACATTAGTCCAAGCCGGTTACTCCGAACACACACTACTAAGCGCCCACGGTAGATCCGTCTAGTTTAGCCTGGTGTGGGGTCCCCGTGCAAGAACATCATGTTACACTTTGCCTGAACACCCGCTGCTGCGGCCTTTGGATGTGCAATGCTTTTCTGGATTAATTCACCGAAACGAGTGAGAAACGATCTTCTGATCGACAAGGTGTTGGATGCACCTTCTTCCAAGATCGACAGTCTTACCGCTGCTTGCGAATAAGCGACCAAAGACTGAGAGCAGCTCAACTCTCTCTGCTCACGCCTGCAGTGATCACTCATGCCAAAGAGGTGTTTTCTAAATAAAAAATAAAAAATTCTGAAACCGATCGGCGGATTTTGACGTGCATCTTCCATTGGGTTTTTTTTCTTCTTTGCTGTGGTCGAGGAATTGAGCCTGCATTCCACAGCATTGCAAGCCTCTCTCATCTCTCTCAGAGACAACTGCTGTTTCGCCTCTTCTTCTGTCTTGCCTCACGTGTCTCTCTTAGCCAGAAACGTCAAAAACGTCAAAACGAGGCTGAGCTGGCTAACGAGCTGCTTTTGCATTCCACTTCATGCACATTTCCTCGCTCGCTCCTCACTTGGAGCCTGTCGCTCGCTTTGCCTCGTCTCTCGCTTCTCGCTTCTCGCCTTAGCCTTGCCTTTGCCTTTTCATCGCGGTTTTAGCGCGGATCCAGTCCTTTAGTCCTCCCCGCACGGGGCTGTCAAGTTTGGCATGCATCCGACGCCGTTTTCTTTTACCGCCGCTCGTTCTTTCGCTCTTCCTTTCACTATGACCTGATTTCCTCACACTGGCCCGGCTGAACGCAGGTACGTTCTCGCATTTCTGCGTGCCAGTCAGCCTGCCCGCAAACTTATGCCTTGGATTAATGTCTACGACGGCAGCAGCCAGCAGCTTCGGTTTTCACTCTTGTGCGACCTCTCGCAAGCCATACGCTGCCCGTCGTCTTCTTTCAACGCTTCTTAGTATGACAGATGCGTCTAATGCGCTCTCATCCTGGGCGTTCGAAAGAGCTCCTAGACTCTGCAGACGTACATTACTGCATGCAGACAGAGCTTATTTTGCACCGTTCCGACGTGCTTGCTGTTATCCCTGGAATCCGTTTTTGCTTCGCTTTCCTACTGATCGACGGCCTTCTCTCGCTTGCGCACTTTTACGCTTTGGCGAGTCTGTGCTGTACATGCTTTGCAACGCTGATCGCCGCTCTCGGTCTCGCTTCGCTCAGCGTCGCTTTCGCAGCACCAGCCAGTGCTGCCGTGCTCGGCGCCAAAGACGTCATACCCGCTCAACGTGTGCATGCCTCAGGGCAAACTAATCACCGCAAACAGATGCGGTTAATGTTCGGACCTCGATCAGCTTGACACCGCGCTTGAATTCATGCTCAAGCGAATCGATTGCAAAAGCGTCGAGCACTTCTGAATGCGTTTGCGTTGACAAAGTTTGGCATGATCGTGGTGTTTTCTTCCGATGATATCGTCTTTCAGTCGAATGTTGGCTTGCTGCATGAGGATGACATGATCATCAAAGCAAAGTTTGGCTTTTGTGTATGCCAACAGAATGGTAAGTTTGGGCGGCTAATCTATGACGGTGAGGGGAACAAGCTCACGAGACATACCCCAATGGGTCATTCCGCTGTACCAATAGATGAACGCCGACACTGCATATTCCTCTTCCTCGGTGCTGATACACGTCTGCGTTCCACCTACGCAGCTCGCATCAGCTTCCTCTTCCCCTGCGCCTCATCCGTCTGTCCCTTTCCGCAATGCACCCGCCTGCTGCCCTGGAATCTCCTGCACATCCTCTCTGACCGCAGATCACCAGCACCTCATCCCTCTCGTCCAATCATCTTACTTTCCCGCGCCTCTGCCTCTCTTCTATTCTTGGCCGTCGTAAACATGCCTACGAGAAACCTCATTCAACGTCGGCTGTCTAAGCGAATGCGGCATACGCCTCCAACTCGATGCAAAACGCTCCTGACTCTACTCGCGCCCAAGACAGTCTTGTCTTGTTTTGGTTCACATCGTCAACGCAGACACCTGCCCTGACACGCCCTCAAGGTACCCGCTTTGTTTTGATTCTCGCCTTGTTCATTCGAGACAAAGTGACGGTCAGCCCCTTTTGCGGCAGACCGGGCGATAGTTTACGTTCCAGTCTAAACTCACATGCCAAGCTGTCCGCGCAGGCATATATAATCCTCTCCCTTTTCGTCTTCCTTTGCTGTTGTCCCCCCAAGCTAGTTTCCCCCTCTTGTCCTTTGTTCCTGCTGCTGCTCCCTCCCCTCCCTTTTCGCTGCCTCCTATCCCCACCAAAACCGATACCTACCGCCTTTCGGCTCCCAACTCTCTTTTCCATATACCAACCTTTCCTCTAATCAACTTTTCCAACCGGATAATCAACTCAACCCAACAATGAAGTACCTTCAATTCCTTGCTGCCGTTGCAGCTGTCTCGGCCTTCTCTGGTCCCGTCCTTGCCGGCTCCTCCGTCGACAACTCCAACCAGGTTGTCCCCGTCCAACTCACCGGCGCCCTCCTCTCGCAGGTCGGCAACGGCCAGCACGCTGAGCGCTCCGTCGACGTTCACAACAGCGCCCAGTTCGTTCCCGTCCAGGGCACTGTCGCCGCTCTCTCTGCTGTTCTCAACGAGCAGAAGGCGGACTCCAAGCGCTCCATCGACGTTCACAACAGCGCTCAGTTCGTCCCCATCCAGGCCACCATCGCTGCTCTTTCTCAGGTCTTGAACGAGCAGAAGGCCACCTCCAAGCGTGACAACATTGTCAAGAACAACAACCAGATCATCCCCATCGAGGCCACCCTCGCTGCTCTCTCTGCCGTCGCCAACGGTCAGCACTCTGCTGCCAAGCGCTCGACTGACGTTGACAACGCTTCGCAATTCGTCCCCGTCGAGGCTACCATCGCCGCTCTCTCGCAGGTTCTCAACTCGCAGAAGGCCACCAAGCGTTGGGAGCACGAGGGCAACAACGTTGTTGACAACACCAACCAGGTCCTGCCCATCCAGGCTACCATCGCTGCCCTCTCGCAGGTCCTTAACTCGCAGAAGGCTGAGCGCTCCGTTGACGTCCACAACAGCGCCGAGTTCATCCCCATCGAGGCTACACTTGCCGCCCTCTCCGCCGTCGCCAACGGCCAGGGCGCCCACTCCAAGCGTTGGGAGCACGAGGGTGACTCTGTCGAGAACTCCAACCAGGTTCTCCCCATCCAGGCCACCGCTGCCCTTCTTTCCCAGGTCGCCAACCTCCAGTCCGCTAACGCTAAGCGTTGGGAGAAGGAGGGTCACGTCGTTGACAACACCAACCAGGTGCTCCCCATCCAGGCTACCGCCGCTCTCCTCTCGCAGGTTGCCAACCTCCAGTCGGCTACCAAGCGCTGGGAGCACGAGCCCAAGCACGTTGTTGACAACAGCAACCAGGTCCTTCCCATCCAGGCCACCCTCGCCGCCTTCTCCCAGGTTCTCAACTCCCAGACCGTTGAGAAGCGCAAGGCTCCCGAGTACCACTCGGTCAAGAACACCAACCAGGTTCTTCCCATCCAGGCTACCGCTGCTGCCTTCTCCCAGGTCGTCAACCAGCAGATCGCCTCGCGCAAGGCCCCTGAGTTCGACTCTGTCAAGAACTCCAACCAGGTTCTGCCTATCCAAGCTACTGCCGCTCTCCTCTCTCAGGTCGCTAACGGCCAGACTGTCGAGAAGCGCAAGGCTCCCGAGTTCGACTCCGTCGTCAAGAACTCGAACCAGGTCCTTCCCATCCAGGCTACCGCTGCTCTCCTCTCCCAGGTGATCAACGAGCAGACTGTCTCGAAGCGTTGGGAGCACGAGGGCAACAACATTGTCGACAACACTAACCAGGTTCTCCCCATCCAGGCCACCCTCGCTGCCCTCTCGCAGGTCCTCAACTCGCAAAAAGCCGAGCGATCCTACTCGGTCGACAACTCGAACCAGGTTGTCCCCATCGAGGCCACCTTGGCCGCTCTCTCCCAGGTCGCCAACGGACAGCACGCCACCAAGCGCGGCGAGGAGGTCGACAACTCGAACCAGGTGGTTCCTGTGCAGCTGGTTGCTTCCGCCCTTTCGCAAGTTGTTAGCGGACAAAAGAGCCGACGAGGTGAGACCAAAGAGACCGATAACGTCAACCAAGTAGCACCTGCTCAAGCCACTCTTTCCGCCCTCTCCGATATTGTCAACAGCGCGCACTCCCGCCGAGCGATGGATGTAAAGCAGTACGAGGCGCTGCAGTACGCCATTGATGCTTTGCAACAGGAACTGGACAAGACCAACACCGGCGATGCTACCCACCACGTGGACGCTTTGACCGGTACCGCTGAACACTTTACCCCCAACAAGAGAGACGGTGGACTCGACGCTCCGGCACTGCTCGGTGACGGTTTGAGTGGAATCTCTGTCCCCGTCGGGAACAAGGATTTGCTCAAGAGCCTTGCCAAGCGATGGGCAGAGGAGGAGGATGCCGAGATGGCCAAGCGTGCACCTTCGGTCGACGGACGTGGTCAACGTCCTCGTCCTCGTCAGGAGAACAACAACAACGGTCAATGCTCGGTCGGTAAAGCTCAATGCTGTACCCAGATCATCAAGGATGCGGGCAAGAAGAAGACGCTCGCGGGACTTCTTGGATTCAACAACCTTGCCGGCGACATCGGTCTCAACTGTCAACAGATTCCTGTGTTGGGTATCTCGGCACAGAGCATCTGCAAGTCGACGCCGGTATGCTGCACAAACGTTGTTCAGGACGGACTTGTCAACATTGGATGCACTTCGATCCCAATCAACTAATAAAAAAGTTGGGTTTCTTCGTCTTTGCATACAATATACTCTGGCATTTCCGGTTTCCTCTTCAAGGCATTCATTCATTGTAGTTCTCCTCAATCATTGGTGATCTCGACACGGGTTGTCGTTGTCCACACACACACTCTTTTTGGAAGGTTTTGTCCCTTTTTGTTCAGCGGAGACAAATCTCTTGTCATTGTTTTCTTCCTGTTTTCGTTTCATCTTGCGCGTACTCTTTCATCGCAGCACACACACACTCGTTACTACTTTCTCCCTCTCTCTCTCCACTCAAACTAGCAGCAGCAGCACTCGAACTCTTTCTCCTCTCTTCTCTCTGACTCTCTGACTCGTGCGTTTCCATTTAGCTCCGTGTCTTACACTTGCTCGATTTCCACGGCTTTCCAACCCACCTCCCGGCGTTTTGCCCGAAAACGGTAAAATGTTGGTAGAGGTAAGTCGCTATATGTCATGCTTGTTTCTTTCCCTTTAATACACTCTCTACGCTATATCACTGCTTGTGTCTCTTTGTGATTGGAAGGATTTGTGAGTCTTGAGCTATGCTTCATTGCGTGATGAGCTGCAGCTCAGCCCATGGCGGCAAAAGGGGCTTCATAACACGCAAGTAGAGGAGGGAGAGCTAAAGCCCACGTGGGTTTGGCATGAATGGTGGCGAAAAGGCCTTTTTCATTCGACTAGACAAAATGCACGGCCGTTGTTTCCGAGCAGAAGCTGTTTGGTGGGCTTGTTGACACCGACCTTCATCTTTTATGCATACCTTAAAAGTTTAAAAGCATTGGGCGTAAAAGGGCCAACGGTGCCCACCAATGGTGGTAAGAGAGGAGGTTGGCTCTCGACCTCAACCATCACGGCATCGCGACATGCTCAGATTCGAGCAACGACGATGGTGAACAACACACATATCACAGAGTGGCTGGGAAAGCTTTGTAACGGGACGACGTATGTTAAGGCGCTGACGAGTTATGATTTGGCTTCGGCTGGGATCATACTGCCGCCTTCGTTTTCACATGATGTAAGTTTGCCGTCAAAATTTCTGCTTGGCTGATTAGAGATGGTGGACGCTGACATTGCTTTCAACCTGGTAGGTCTTCTCGAACAACATTGCTATTGTTGCTGTGACGTTGTTTTGCTGGGAGTACTTGATGTAAGTGCGATCTCCGACAGTAATGTTCACCATCATCGCTCAAACGAGGCGACTGATCATACCGACGTTCTCCTTTTGATGCATGACGATGTCAACTCTCTTCCAACAGGACGGTTCCCTCCGAAGTCTGCATCTACCTCACCATTCCCTTCACCGCACCGCACCTCATCCTCTTCGTCCTCATGCGCTACTCGACACTCATCGCTATCAGCCTCGGCGTATTCGACACCTGGCATCGCCAACACGGCGACTGCATCCCCTACCGCGAAGTATGTACGCTCCTCGTCCAACTTTCTGTCTCCGCCGTTCTTGGTTGGCGCACCATCGCAATCTGGCAGAAAGACGCACGAATCATCGTGATCGTCTTCCTGCTTCTCGTCACCTTGATGGTCTTCTCTTCGCTTCTCGTGCTCAGCATGAAATCTCGAAAGCTGAACAACGGAGCATGCGCGATGATCGAAAACGGCAACTACGAATTCTTTCCGTTGGCATGGTTCTATGCGGGGACGGTGCTGTACGATACTCTGGTGATCGTGTTAAGCACGTATAGGCTTTGGCAACATCATAACGACGTAGGAGTGTTCCCTGGGTTCAACGCGAAGAGCAAAGAAAAAAAGGGAAACGTGTTCAAGTGGATCCATTCACAGTGGACCTCTATTACCCCCTTGCTCTTTCGACTGACTTCAAACGGAGTACTCTACCTCGCATTTTCAACCGTCTTCAACATCGTTTGCTTCTTCATCGGTCGTTCGGATGCAGATCATGCCCAAGATCTACTCCTGCTCTACTCGGCAGCGATGTGGATCGTCTGTCAAAGACTGATACTGCTGGAAATCAAAGCGACCTGGGGTGAACGAGTGTGCGTCGACGCACTCAAAGATGCAGGTAGCGACGAAACCGACCGCCTCATAGCTAGGATTTTGCAAGCTTCGTGGACGTCTAAACCACCTCCTCCACCGACAACGTCGAAAGAGGAGAAGAGGAAGAGTAAAGAGCTCGTACTCAGTCTGTCGGTAGATAGCTGTTTGGAGCCCCCTCCCAGATGTTCGGAGTGTGCGGCGAAGAAGCCACCAGCGGTGGTGGTCAGCGGGGACAGAAGAGTCGGTAGAAGTTTAGAATTGAGTAAGGTCGAAAGGGGAGAAGGAAGGGTTCAACAGCTGCACGACTTTTGTCATTCTTTACCATGCGATGTTGACTTTGCTACTCCGAATCAGCCTAGACGCATAAGCACCTACGAGGGCAGTACTTCGTTCAACACTGATAGCAGTTTAGATAGCAAAAAGGAAGCCAATCTCAAAAGACGGTTAGGTAACCTTCGACCAACGCTGCAACCGCTTTTCTCCAAAAAAGACTCTCCTCTTTGCGCAACAATCGACCACCCCCTCCTCCAACAATCCGCACCTTCCCCTTCAGCCAACTCTTACTCACGACAGTTCTCGCAACCTTCGTCCAAATCCACCTCAAGCCTCTCCATCCCTGCTCCAACCACTTTGTGCAACTGCTCCGATCCTCCTCCAAGAGTAACCTCTACAACCACCACCAACACAAGCAACACGATTCCGAGCATAGAAGTAGCAGACATGCTAGCAAACATGACGGACGACGCTAAGATGTTGGCTTTGGAGTTGGCGGGTATGGAAGGTGCGGGGCAAGTGGGGAACAGTGTCGGTCCCCCGTTGACTCCTACGAGGACGGGCTCAACAAGGAAGAGGCCGGCTTGGATTGTTTATCCTCCGCTGTAGATGCGCTTTTTGTCATAGTGATTCCAACAGACTTTATTTTCAATGCTCTTCGTGATGCGTGTATTTGCGATTGTCGAAGTTAGAGCTGCGGCGACCATCTTTGAAAGCCGAGACGCACAGTGATGCTCGGCTGAAGTGCTGGAAGGGGAAAGGTCGTTTACGCGACGCGACAGACGTTTCGACGCGTATAGCACCGCGATCTTGATGAGAGGCAAACCAGTGTAAGTATATGTATACTTGAGGATGCACCCTGCACATGGCTTCCCAGTTAGTACAATGGTTTAGTATACGGCACTTTCAGGTATTACCAAACTGGAGCTGCTGAGATCGGGGTTCGATTCCCCGGCCGGGAACTTTTTTTTTTTTGCTGTTTTTTTTTTTCTATCAGTTTTGGGTGGTCATCTGGCACACACAAATCGCTTTCCTTTTGCACCGTCAGAGAAGCTTCCCTGTTGTAGATGGTCGAATGCATTGTAACGAGACGGAAGGCGGGATAGATAGGATGAGGGACAGCTGAATATCTCGATCCGCTGAGCTTCATACCAAGCAACCCCCGCGTCGTGTCTCAGGAATGTATGAAATATGACAGCTTCTCTACGGTATCATGCCAAGGACCGGGTAGATTGTCGTCAACAAGCTCTCTAAGAGACTTTCAAGATCGACGGTGCGGGCTTGCGTGGCACAAAAGATAGATATATGCAGGCCTGCCGTTCGGATCGAAGCAGCAGCAACAGCAGCAGCAGCAGCAGATCATAAAGAAGACTTTTAGTTTGGAGAAAACGAGGAGGACCCTTGATGAGCGAATGGTGCTGCGCTTGACCGGTTTTTTTCCAGACTCGTTGCTCGCAGACGGGTTCAATTTTGTATTTGTCAACCCAAGCTTGCATTGATCTTCATCAGGGCGAGCAGCAAGGGCTTGAAATGAAACTCAAAATCCAAATCGCTGCAACCAGGGCGCGCTCCTTTGTAATGAAATTTTTTCTTCTTGAAAGAAGAAGCTCGAAGCGCAGCCAGGTTGGACCTTACCCACTGCTTTCCCACCTTGGAACGGATCGACTTCGATAGCACACTCGGTCAGTTGATTCTCACCAATCGTTGCGGTCATCGTCAGAGAGAGAGAGAGAGAATGCATTCATGCGCCAAAGCTGATTGATCTGCTGCAACACACACGGCTCCGCAAGTTTGATGACAGATGCGCGAAACGGGACGACGGGTTTGGCACACTGCGGGACGAGTGGCTAAAAAAATGAGAATGAGCGCGCTCTTGCGATGGAGAAGCAAAGAAAGAAAGGGGAGCAGAGAGAGAGAGACAGAGCGTGCGTGTGTGTCTGAGTTTTTTTCCCAGTTGAAATTCAAGTTTTGGCTGGGCTATTTTTTCCCCCCCTTCATTGCGCTGTGCTGAGCCTTTCATCGAGAGAGACTGAGCGTTGAGCGTCGCCTCTTTGGATGCTGATGTCCGTTGCTGCTGCCTGCTGCTGCCGCCATTCATACTGCCGCTCCTCCTCCTCCTTTTCTCACCATCACCAATCCGACGACGACCCCTCCTCTTTTTGACGAAGTGAGGTCCTCTTCTTTCTTTTCCCCCCCTTTTCTCTTCCTTTCACTTTCCCTTCTTCGTAGCTTCGTTGTCTTTCGTTTTCGGTTCGAAGGACATTGCTTATAAGAAGAAAGTCAGAAGAGTCTCTTTCCCCCTTTCCCTTTCCGACGGTATCGACTTCGTTCTCATCTCGCTTTCGGCAGGATCGAACAGAGAGGTCGAAAACTCGTTTTTCTCAAAAGGGATCCTTCAGCATCGACTCAGCTTTCTCGTCTGAATCGATCTTTTCGACAACTCGGCATCCTCGAAGACGTCTAGTTGGGCTCTCGACTCTTGCTTCTCGACTCCAGCGTCAAGCAAAGTCTTCACGAAACATCCACGAAAAAGGCTTTCACCGCCAATCACCACCCGCGCTCTCCTTTCCCCGAAGCGGCTCTTGCATGCTGCTTTGCTTCTCGACATCCATCCCTGCCCATGTCGAGTGAATCCATCCCAGCGGGCAACTCTAACAACGTCGCCGCCGCTGGCCCCAACGGTGATGCCAACTCCCGTCGTCAGTCTGCTGTAAGCCTCCCCAAGGGAGCCGCAAACGCTAGACCCGGCGCCGCCATCAACTTTGGCTCCGTTCACGACCAGAACGCTATGCTCTCTTCCTCGCCCGCTGCTCAGCCTAGCTCCGGTCAACACTTGCACGGCGAAAAGCCTACCGTCTTTGGATCTGTTGCTGCGCACGATCCTCAGTCGAAAAAGACCACCATCGGTTTCGCTGGCGGAAAGTCGGACGCTGCTTCTTCCACCGGCAACGGCACCCCCGCCAAGTCCATGGACTTCCAAAAGCTCTTCCAGGGCTCCGGCTCGCCCGCCCCTTCTCAGGCCACCGCCTCGAACCCATCCGCATCGCCATCCCCGTCTAGCGCTCCTCCCGCCTCTACTGCGCCATCCACGCCACAGTCCAACGCTCCTTCGCAGGTTCAGGCTGGCGCTCGACATGCCTCTTCCAACTTGAGGCCGCCATCAGGCACGCCTCACCACCCAGGCGCTAGACCGTTCGAGCCCCAACGTTCGCCTTCCGCACATCAGCAGGGTTCCAGGATTGCTTCGCAGGGTCCTCCTCATCAGCAGTTCCACGGACACCCGCAAGGCGGCCCGCAGACGCCTCGTTCGCCTCACATGGCCAACGCCGTCCCCATGCAGCCCATGCAGCCAATGGGCGGTCCATGGCAGCACCAGCAACCCATGGGATATGCGCCACCTCAGTACGGCTACCACCCTGGTTACGGCTACCAGCCTGTGCCGCAGCACTGGCAGCAGCAACAGCAGCAGCAGCCTGGCTTCGACATGCCCGGCACACCTCGCTCGCCTCGTCATTCCAACGTCGGCTCTTCGCCCATGGGCCCCAACGGTCTTCCCGGCACTCCCAACATGGCACCATCCACACCCTTGCCGGCACGAGGCGCCAACGTGCCCCCTTCGCCGTCCACCGGTCACAGCAGCGTCGCTTCGCCCGCTCACCAGCCTCTTTCGTTGGCCCAGGGTGGTCGTCCACCAAGCTTCAGCCCTGCCGCCAACTACGCTCATCACTCGCCCTCGCACTCGTTCAGCAACCCCATGAGCCCTGCCGCGCGTCAGTTTGAGCCTCAGCAGAAGAGGCAGAGCGCTGCTATCCGCATCGTCAACCCCGAGACCCAGGCTGCTGTCGACATTCAGAGCATTCAGAGGACCCCGTCCGCTTCGCAAAAGTCGACCCCTGCTCCTGCCTCTGCTACCAACTCGCCTAGCGTTGCTAAAGCTTCGCCCGCCATCGTGCAGCCTGCCAAGAGCACACCTGTTCGCATGGAGACTCCCGAGGCATTCCTTGCTCGTCTCAAGGCTGACGCTGACAAGAAGAAGGCAGAGCAGGAAGGTGGTGCCAAGGATGCTGATGCCGACAAGAAGCAGGCTGATGACAAGGAGAAGGCTGATGCTGATGCCAAGAAGAAGGCTGACGAGGCTGCTGCCAAGGAAGCCGCTGCTAAGAAGGAGGCCGAAGAGAAGGCCGCTGCTGAGCGCAAGGCTGCCGAGGAGGCGGAAGCCAAGGCTGAGGCTGAGAAGAAGGAACGCGAAGAGAAGGAGAAGGCCGAGGCTGAGGCCAAGGCTCAAGCTGCAGCCGAGGCTCAGAAGAAGGCTGAGGACGCAAAGAAGGCTGAAGAGGAGGCCAAGGCGAAGGCCGATGCCGCTGCTGCCGCCGCCGCTACTGAAGCCAAGGCTTCTGCCGAAGAGGCCAAGCCCAAGCCTGCTCCCATCGACACCGAGAAGGCAGCTCAGCACCAGGACGGTGACAACAAGGACGCCGCTGGCATGCGCAGCTCCGTCGCTGACGTCGAGCGCATGGCTCGCGAAGCGTCTTCCGTTCCTCCTTCGAGCCAAGATGCTCCCAAGACTCCTGGTCTCCCACAAACGCCTCGCACGCCTGGCACTCCCGGCTTCGCTGGTCTCCCTGCCAAGCCTCTCAGCACCATTGGCAACGCTGCCAACGGCATCAAGCTCGACAGCGAGGCTCTCGAAAAGAAGAAGGTCACCACCGAGCCTACTGGTGCTGCTGCCTCGCAACACGCTCCCAAGGCTGAGACCTCCGCTTCGGGTGCTTCTGCTTCCCTCACCTCTGCCAAGTTTATCGACAACTTTAGCAAGGTCAACTACCCCACCAACATCAACTCGCCCAAATCCGAGCTCAACGAGTCTGCCGAGCCAGGCAAGTTCCGTTACGACCGAGACTTCCTGTTGCAGTTCATGAACGTCTACACCGAGAAGCCCATCGACCTGCCATCATTGGCCTCGATCGGTATGGAGAGCGGCGGCATGGGCGCCAGCTCTCGTCTCAACCGACGATCCTCTGCGATGGGCCCTCCTGCTGCTCCTGGCCGAGCTCAAGGTCTTGGTATCAGCGGTTCTTCCAGCTTCGGCGGCAAGGGTGGCATCGGCTCCTTCAGCCACCCCGCCAAGACCAGCGAGGAGCGATTCGCTGCTGCTTCGGGTGCACGAGGTGGTGCTATGGGCGCATTCGGTCCTATGGGTTCCTTCAACGCTGGCGCTCGATCGCAACCACTCTCGCGAACCGGCAGCGGCAGCACTGCTTTGCCATCTCGTGACATGATGGGCACCGGTATCCCCAACGGTGGTCGTACCAAGAGCAACCGCGGTCGTCAACGCGATCCCAACTCGAGCCGTGGTCCTCAAGTCAACCCTCCCGAGAAGGGTGGTCCCACCATCCCTCTCGACCAGGTCGTGCCTCTGGCCAACTCCGAAAACCGATGGAGCCGTGGTGCCTCGGTCAAGGCGGATTCGCCCGAGATGGTGCAGCGAAAGGTCAAGGGTCTGCTCAACAAGCTCACGCTCGAGAAGTTCGACTCGATCTCGAACCAGATCCTCGAGTGGGCCAACAAGTCGGTATCCGAGGACGATGGCCGTACATTGCGACAGGTCATTCAGCTCATCTTCGAAAAGGCCACCGACGAGGCTGCCTGGTCCGAGATGTACGCACGTCTCTGCCGAAAGCTCATGGAGGAGGTCAGCCCCGAAGTCAAGGACGAGAGCCTTCGCACTGCCGATGGCAAGCCCGTCGTTGGTGGTTCGCTGTTCCGCAAGTACCTGCTCAACCGTTGTCAGGAGGACTTCGAGCGTGGTTGGGCTCAGCGCGATACCGCTGTTGCCGCCGCCAAGTCCAAGGAAGCTGAGGACAAGGCGAAGAAGGACAGCAACGACAAGGCTGAGGCTGAGGCAAAGGCTGCCGAAGAGCGTGGCGAGAAGCCTGCACAGGAGCCCAAGGAGGCTGAGCTGCTCTCGGACGAGTACTACGAGGCTCAGAAGGCCAAGCGTCGCGGTCTTGGTCTCGTTCGATTCATCGGTGAGCTGTTCAAGCTTAGCATGTTGACAGAGCGTATTATGCACCTCTGTATCAAGAAGCTGCTTGCCAACGCTACTGACCCCGAAGAGGAGGAGATCGAGTCGCTCTGCAAGCTCATGACTACCGTCGGTAAGCTGCTCGACACCGAGAAGGCTCGTGGTCACATGGATGTCTACTTCCAGCGCATGAAGGAGATGTCGAAGAACGAGGCCGCCATCAACTCGCGTATGCGATTCATGCTCATTGACGTGATCGAGCTGCGTGAGTCGAGATGGGTTCCACGACACGACAACTCGGCACCCAAGACCATCGCTCAGATTCACGCCGAGGCTGCCAAGCAGAAGCAGCTGCAGGATGCCGAGAACGCTATGCGTGCACGAGGTGGTCCCATCTCGCGCGGCGGTTCCAAGCGTGGTCAGGCCCGTGGCGACGGTCCCGATGGCTGGAGCACTGTGGGTGGTGTCGCGCCACCACCGCGTCCCAGCAAGGCTGGCGATCTCTCGCACTTTGGCAAGATCGAGCGTGGCTCTTCGGGACGACCGCTCTCGTTTGGTCCTTCGACGATGCTCGGCAGGAAGAACCAGGGCAAGGGCTCCGAGGACGGCAGCCAGCCTCCCACACGCACCAGCTCGCAGACCAACATGTTCTCGTTGCTCAATCAGGCTGGCGAGGGCGAAGCTGCTGCCAGCGAGGAGCCTCAGCGACCCAAGCTCAACCTGCAACCACGCACCAAGCCTCTTCCCGGCGCCGACGACAAGGACGGCGAGGGAGAAGGCGAAGGCGAGGACGAGAGCGCCAAGGCAACCGAAATGTCGGACGAAGAGGCCAAGCGCAAGATCACCAACGATATCAAGGAGTTCCTCGAGATCAAGGATGTCAACGAGGGTGTCGAGGCATACAGTGCTTTGCCAGCGTCGAGACGATCGCAGTTTGTCGAGGCCATCGTCGGCAGCGCGATCGAGAAGAAGAAGGACGATGTTGCCAACGTGGCCGCGCTCTTTGCCAAGCTCAGCGAAGATGGTCACCTGGACGAGGAGACCGCCTTCAAGGGCTTCGAGCCGCACATGGAGTTCCTGGACGATGCTGCCATCGACATTCCCGCCATCTACTCGTTTGTGGCGGATCTGTTGGTGAGCGTCAAGCTGTCGCAGGAGAAGATCGAGGAGTTGGCAGGCAAGATCGAGGGAGAAGGCCTCAAGACCCCCAAGGACAAGCTCCTTGAAAAGGTTGCTGCTGCGCGAGGGTAAACACTTGTCGTGTCTCGTGATTGCAACCACCCACGCGTCGCTATCGACATGTCGATGGCGTGTGTGTGGCGCTGGCCTTCCTCCCGTCTTGTACAGGTGAAAATGCTGTCTGGCGATGGCTCCTGTGTCTCTGTATTCCCCCCTTCGCCATCGTCAGTGGACTGGAGTTATGTTCCATCGCCATGCCGCCTACTCGATTCTGCTCGGAAGCTTCAGCGGATATTCCCCACCCACCATCTGTTCGGCTAATAGATCTCGGCAGGTCTCCTCTTTGACAATCCCTCTTCTGCGTTCGTATCGGAACTATCGTCCCTCGGCCCCTTCTTCCCTCGACCGTCATTTCACCTTGGATCGCATGCGCACCTTTGCCTCCCACGCTCGTTGGCTATGCTCCCCAACTATGATCGGCAGTCTTTTTGCTGCTGCTATGGCTTTCAACACATCTACACACTCGAAAACGAAAAAACGAAAAAGAAGAAGAAAAAACACAAAAGCTCTCCTGTCCATCAAGCTCATCGAGCCAAGACGAGACGGTGATGCTGTGACTCTTGTATTGTCGCGTCGAACCCTTTTCCACCCCGAATCGGTCGCTTTTCCCATTCACCTCTGATGAGGGACTTGTACATAATCACCGGTCGAAGAAATCCTGCTGCTCTCTCATAGGTTTGATGCGTGGTTTTTGGGTTGTTGTGAAGTTTGATGAGGAGGAGCAAAAAGGAAGCTTCACTTTGCGGTTTGACCGTCACCGTTGAGATTCGTTCACAGCAGGCTCAAAGTCGACCCAGGCGAGCAAGTTGTGACACGGACGAAAACGCTGTCAAGCACTGGTCGAACAGTTTGCATTGCTCCATCGATCTCTTAGCCATCTCGAGCCAACGGGTCGATCAAGCGTTCAAAAATTTGGCATGGAACTTGATATGGTCCTCAGCAAACGTCGAGATGAAATAGTAACTATGATCGTAGCCATCCTGCAATCTGACCTCGACATCCTTGAATCCTTTCTCCTGAGCCACCTTCTGGAAGTTTTCGGGAAGCAACTGACCCTGTTTATAAAAGTCATCGGCTGTACCTGAATCGATCAAGATCTTGGGTTCGTCTTTGGAATCTTTGAGGAGCAAAGTAGCATCGTACTGTTCGCCCTCCTTGAGGCCGCCGCGGAGGTAGCCTTGGAAGGCTTTTTTACCCCAATCGCACTGGGTGGGGTTGCAGATGGGTGAGAAGGCTGAAGCTGAACGGTAGAGGGAGCGGTTCTTGAGGTAGAGGGTGAGGGCTCCATGTCCGCCCATCGAGTGGCCGAAGATTGACGCTTTTGACGTGTCCTGTTCTCACCCCACAACGGAAAAGAAATGGTTTAGAATCATACCTTCTCTACCGAACACTGGCGAGGGTTTAGGGGAAACACTTACAACAGCAATCCCTTCCTCTTTAATCCTCTTCGGCAACTCTTCAACTACGAAATCATACATCCTATAAGCCTTACTCCAAGGCTCCTTGGTCGCATTCACGTAAAACCCAGCACCTGTTCCAAAATCGTAACTATCATCTTCACCTTCCACCCCAGCTCCTCGTGGACTGGTGTCTGGGAAAACAATTGCAATCTGTTCGCGCTCAGCAGCGTTGAAAAACCCACCCTTCTGAGCCGCATTATCCTCGGTACACGTTAGACCAGAGAGATAGTATAGAACGGGAACAGGGTGAGAAGGGGAGGCGGAGGAGGGTAGGAAGACGTTAATGTTTGTAGGGAGGGAGGAGAGGGAGGTAGAGGTGAAGGTGTATTTGGTTAAAGTGCCGTTGGCGACTTTGTTGGTTGATTTTTTGGTGAATGAGGACATGGTTGAACGAGGGGTAAGTAGTTGGTGGTCGATGACGGTCGTGGACGTTGATGATGGATGGAAGATGGAAAGAGGAAGAGGTGGGTGACTGATGGCTAACGGAAAGGTCAGTGCGCGCATCGTAAAGTGGAGGAAAGAGCAGCGAAAAAAACGCCGGCTTTTCCATGAGCCTCCTCCGCCACCGCAAGAACGTCTCGTGCGGCAAGAATTGACGCTTCACACTCATGTACAAGCTCGCTTTCCTCACGCGCTCATACAACACCGTACAGCAGACACACAAGAAAGAACACACCTCGAACTCGCCAGCACGACCCTCCCATCAAAAGCTGCAAAGAAAAAAACCATGTATTGCTAGTGTCTAAAGGCTGGAACGAGAGAGCCAACACTTCAATTGCCACCCTCGAGCAAACCCTTCATCAACTCGATACACCTCTCATTCTCCTCCTTCGTACCCACGGTAATCCTCAAACATCCAGCACAACCCAAATCTTTAGCTCTATTCCTCACAACCAACCTCATCTCCTCCGCCATCCTCTTATACACCATCTGGGCCACCTCGTTGCTCGGCTTGCTTCGCGTCTCCAAATCTAGCATCTGCACCAGCACAAAGTTAGCCTCGTTAGCACCCAAAATCGCACCTGCTCCTTTGAGATCCTTCAACGCAGAGATGAGCTGATCGCGGTTCCTGATGAGCGTCTGAACGTTGGTACGCATCTGTGCGATACCTGTGGGCGAGAGAGCGAGCGAAGCAAGGTGAGCTGTAGGGGAGGAAATGTTGTACGGCGCTTTTGTGTTGTTCATAATCTGAACGAGAGCAGGTTGTGCGAAAGCGATACCCAGACGGATAGCAGCTAGACCAAAAGCTTTGGACAGCGTCTGAGTCACCATGACATTCTGATACTCGTGAACAAGCGAAACAGCACTAACGACTTGGTCAGCGGGACGCTTGCCCATCCTCTTTTCTTCCTCGGCGAAATCGATATACGCCTCGTCGACGACCACGAGACCCTTGTAGTTCGGGTTATCGAGAACCTTTTGAACCTCGCTTGGAGGGATAAGTGTTCCTGTAGGGTTGCCGGGAGAGCAGATAAAAGTGATCTTGATACCCGGATCCTCGCTGAGCTTCCTGTTAACCGCCTCTACGTCCAACGCGAATTTACCACCTTCCGTGATGAGCGGCACTTTTACAACCTCGAGATCGTTCACCGCTGCACAAACGCTGTACATTCCGTACGTAGGTGGGCAGATCAAAATCTTATCCTTCCCGGGACGACAGCAAACACGCTGTACCAGATCCAACACTTCGTCACTGCCCACACCCAAGAACACAAAAGCATCATTGGGCACACCTCTCAACTGAGCGAGCGAGTCCTTGATACCGAACAGCCCCGGATCAGGGTAGCGATTGAGCGAGAGCGGATCATCCTCTTCAGCAGCCTGAACCGGGGTAGCGCCGCCGTTCGATGTGCCAGGGTTGTGAGGGATGACCGATTTAGATGGCAACGAGTGACCCAAGCTGTTCTCGTTGGCATCTAGCAAGATTCCGGATTGGTAGTCGTCTCGTGCACATCGGTAAGGTGCGAGCGAGAGGATGTTGGGTCGGATCAGGTGTTCGAGTGCGAAGTGGGCGGGTTTGTGGGCGGAGGCGGCCGAGTTGGCGGCTCCGTTGAGGCCTTTGATTGTCATCGTAGCTCTCCTATGGGGTATGACGAGAAGAAAGTGGTAGGACGGTGAGTATGGTGTGCGATGAGAGGCACCTTTATGTAGAGAAGAGAGAAGTAGGGATGACTCGCAAAGGTCGACGTTGTCAAGAAAAGATAGCCGCGCTGTGGCACTGCGTGTCAAAATGATTAAGTTGCCGAACGCTTTATCGAGGAGCGAGTCACTTTTTTTGTAGCCAATCGGCCGAGAGATGAGATCCCTCCACAAAACGCAATTTAGAGCTCTGTTTCTCACCAAGCATCCTTTCTCACGCTCTTCGCACATCATCGGAACGAGAGCAACACACAGAGGTGCTTTGATCGAAGTATCTTTTCGACGATCACATTGCAGCCCACAACGACTCAAGTCACATACAGAGATAGGCCAACATGAAGCTCCCAATGATGCTCAGAACCACGACACAGCGCGGCGGACTGCTCACATCGGCGACACTTCGAGCGATACCAGCACGCTCAGCTCCAGCGGTTGTTGCGCTTTCCAAGTCTCAAGCCAATCTCACCGCAACAAGAACGGCAGCTTCTCTTCATCTTCGACCCGTCTCAATGCGCTCATTCAGCACATCACACAAACGATCGCAACCAACAGCCAAATACACAGCCTCACCGCTGACCGACGGCGAATATCACAAGTTGGCAAGTCATGTGCTCGATTCGCTCACCGAGACGTTCGAAACGCTGCTCGAAGAAGCGGATGTAGACGCACTCGAGGAGGAAGCTCGAGCAAAGCATCAGGGAGCAACGCGCGGATCGCCTGCTTCCGAATGGGATATCGAATGCGCTGTAAGTGTCTTCTTCATCCTGTCGGCTGATCCGACCTTGATCTCGCAAACCACATACTGACGCCCAATTCTTTGCACTTTCACACGCACCGAACTTTGTTGCGGAAAAAAATCACAGTCTGGAGTGATGAATCTGAGATGCGGAGTTCACGGCACTTGGGTGATCAACAAGCAGCCTCCCAACAAGCAGATTTGGCTTTCGAGTCCCAAGAGGTACGTCTTTGCAAAGCTGCCGCTAACTTTCCCACAATCTTCGGATGCGCTCCGACAAGCTTTGGAGTAGACATGACTGACGTCCTGATGTGTTTTCAATCCTTTTGCCGACAACAGCGGACCAAAGCGATTCGACTACGACGCAGATAGCAACACTTGGTTCTGCTTTAAAGAAGGTGAGACGTCGACACTCCACGAACTGTTGCAGGAAGAGCTTTCACAGGTGTTTGATACCAAGGTCGAGGTGTTGCTCGAAGATCATTGAGGGAGAGAGCCGCAATGATAAAATAGAAGTAGTATCACAGCTAAGGGCGGAGTGGAATGTGTCGAGCCGAAGATGTGACTGCGCCGATCTTGTGGCTACTGTATCGGGTTGAGAGGAAATGAGCGTGAGAAAAAAAAGAAAGGTGAAATCGCGTAAAGCGCGACCGAGGCAGGTGTTGGTCTCCGTCAGCTGCAGGCACTTTTTTGGTGAGGCGTTCGGAAAGCTTGTCAATCCTCCACTCACAGACCCGCAGGGGAGGAGACGAGTGTGACAGGTGACAAGCGGATGGACCGATACAACCATCCTCGACTCATGAACTCAGCCAAAGGCTTGCTGCCGCTTGAGAGCGGACTGAGCGCTTGACTTATCTCCTCCAACCTACCCGCTGATTCCGCATTTAATCAGGCGCTCCGCACAGCAGCGATCTTCCTTTCTCTTCTCCAACGACCTCTTCAGCTTCTTCGACTCATCAGCATCCATTTACACGTCTCGACGTTCTCTCGGCTGCGGGTAGCTCAACTGACCACGACGTGCGCGGGCCCCATCGTGCCAACACAGATACGCGATGGTGAGCCTCCGCTCGTCGACGAGGCCGGAAGCAAGCGCGCGGACCAGCAGGAGCAGGACCACCCGCGGAACTGCACAGCCATCATCTTCCTCGGCCAAGGCTTCACGCGCTCTTAAGTCGGATGAGAACGCGCCTTCGGGCAGGCGGGTTCTCGGCGACATCACCAATGTCGTCGCTGACAACAAAGCTACGGTCGAGGCTCGCAGCTCGCGACGCAGGCCGCTCAGCGATCGTAACGCGCCAGTCTCGACTGCCACAGCATTGACCTCAAGCAAAGCCAAGAGTTCCGCAAGGGAGTTCTACGATGATTTCGAGCTTCCACCTCTCTCGATCCGATCCAGATCGACTCAAAGGCAGACAGAAAGGGAATCAGCGTCTGCATCACGAGCAGAACGGGCACAAAGGGTCGAGGCAAGAGCATCCCGACGAGACGACGAGGTCCCGGCTACTCCCAGCACCAATGCTGGCGAGGATGACAATATCTCCAGCCAGATCGAAGCAGCGGGCCGTAACACCCGCAAGGCTGCTCCTGCCGAAGAGCTTCCTCGTCTCTCGCCAGTCGACAGCGACGATTTCGAATACTTTGACGTCAGCACTTTGCAGCAGACTCAGCCAGCACAGGCTGAACCCACTACCACGGCCCAGAGCGACAAAGTGCCAGCATCCGCGGACGAAAAGGACTCCGAAGCGTCCGCACCGTCATCGCATGGATCTTCGGACAAGGAGAATGTGCCTCCTCCGGCAGCTGTTGCCAGTGCAAGAGCCGGTCAGCGTCCAACTACACGCACACGAGCGGGCGTGCTGGGTGCACTTGAAGAAGATCAGCCGACGCATTCGACTCCGATCTCGACCAAACGCAAAGCCGAAACAGGGTCGTATCTCGATGGCGAGTTTCTCGACAAGACGACTCGCCAGGAAGACTCTCCGGGCGTTGCTCGTCGAGCACAACCTCTTCTCGAAGCAACTCAGCAGCTGCTCGACTATCAGGATCGTGGGGTCAACAAAGTCATGGCTTGGAAGGCTGCAGGTCACGGTGAAGCTCATATGGCCCCTCCTGACTCACCGCTTTCCGCGAGGGGTGGTGACAGTATCGCTTCTTGGCCCACAGAAGATGAGCCGGGCGCTGCGGCGGACGAGCCCAGACTCCAATCCGAGGTCGGCGACGATGATGACGACATGATGGATGAATTTGGTTTCTTTGCTGCTGAACAGAAACTGCGAGCCCGAGGCACACACGCGCATGCAGACTCTTCCCTTGGCGGCTCAGAGCCTGCGGAAGATGATGACACGAATGTCGTGGTGGAGTTGCCAATCACAACGACCAGCGACGACCGCCGACTTGCAGAGGAAGCTTTTGGACACATGTCGTCTCCAGTCGCACGTCGCCGAGAATCATCTTCGCCGACGGAGCTTCCGAGCTCCGTGAGCTTGATGCCGGTTCCGAAAGTCGAAGATCCGAAAGAGGAGGCCCGCACCTCGAAGCGTGTCACACGAGGGCGCAAACAGCGAAAGATTGATGCAGCTGCAGCCGCCGCGATCGAAGCAGCCAATCTTGAGGACTCCTCGCCATCGCCGGAGCCTTCTCCGCCTAAGCGCAGCACTCGGGCGGCTAGAAGCAAAACCTCTACCTTGGGCATTCCTTTGAAGAGGAACGAGAAGAAAGAGCAAGCTATTCTCGACAAGCTCGCTGCGGAGCAATCGTCTTCACCCGCAAACTCTTCGACTCCTTCCTCGACCCAAGCTACCAGAACGACGAAGAGAGGTGCAGGCTCACCAGCGACCAAGAAGTATCGCATGGATGAGCTTGTTGGCTTCCTTCCTCCTCGCAAACGCAAGGCGACCAACAGCAAAAGCAAAGCCAAAGCGTCCGGCTCGACAAAGAAGAAGACCACGGCAGCCGCAGGCACTACCACTCGCAAGGGCAAAGCTGCTGGTTCCGCACGCGCTTCCGGCTCCAAAGCAGCCAGCCGTGGCAAACGCAAGAAAGCAAAGGATGAGAGTGAAGACGACGATGACGACGACGACGATCACTCTTTGAAACAATCGACGAGGGTGAGGCCGAAGCGAAAGGCCCAGAAGGGTAAAGCTCGCGATGACCCGGATAGCAGCGATGAAGACGACTGGAGAGCTGCCATCACTTCGTCGCAGATCCATTCGGATGACTCGGAGCGCACCAGGATGCTCAAGGAGTTTCGTGCGGCTGAAAAGTATAAGATGGAGGTCGAGGATGTGCTCTGAACTCCTCCCGTAGGCCGAAGTAATGTTCTGTTTCTAGTGTTTTGTATCTGTGTATCATTTGACCATTCCGATTTGTACGCCTAGGTTAATCTCGTGTTCTTGTACGGTATCGCTCACAGCAAATCTTTTCACGATCACATTCCGCCTGCCACTTGCGACGAAGACACGACACAACGACCGAATTGATCCGATGATTGCACATCTTCGAACGACGATCACTTGGACTTCCTGCTCTCGCCATCAAACTTCTCGGTACTAATCTCAAACTTTCCAAACTCCACCAACCTCTGCGCCAACCTCTCAGCCCCCACCAACGCCGGCGTCAGCACTCCACCTTGCACTCCCAATGGATCGCTCTTCAACTTTTTATCATCCAGAATCGTCAACGCGGTCTCGACAATCATCCTCGCCGTCAACAGATACCCGGCATGACCTTTGGCCCTCAACCTACAAATCGCCTTTGTCCCATCATTAGCCGTCGCCAACGCGTCCACTCTCAGCGTCGGAGCGTGTAGCTGTTTCTCGCTAGGCCCCGAGTTGGCCGGCATGATCTTAGCTGCAATCGACCTGACGAACGAGAACGTCATAAGCAGCCAAATCAGGAAAGCGTTTCCGTAGCTGAAGATCACCCCGTACAACTTGAAGGGTACGATCACGCCTTCTTTGTAGGCGAAAGCTTGACCGTATGCGTTGGCCGAACGATGGTGTTGAAGCAGGCCCCAAGTGCGGTTGACCGTTCTGGTATTGTGGATGGAGAACGTATTCTGCGCACCCCATTTACGACGTTGTTCGAAATACCTTACGGTAGCCCAGGTAAGCGCACCAGGTTTGGCGATAGGACTCAACCAGTCACCTCTGCTGGGCTGAAGCTGTTCCGGATTGGCTGCCATGGATAACGCGCTTGCCAGTGTACCTGACGACAGACTGGATGGAAGATCGTACGCGCACTCGACGAGTTTGACATCGCTCTTCCCACCCGTCAACTGTTTGACCTTCTGAGCAGCGAGGTAGGTCGTCAAGTCAAACGGTAAGCTGTCGAACCCTGTACTACTAACCACGGTGACACCTTTCGCCTGAGCGGCCAGATGGAATTGATCAATAACGTCCTTGTTGAAACCTGTTTCGCCCGAAAGATCGACGTAGTGCGTCCCCGTTTCAACACACGCACGAACAACCTCGGTCGCTTTGAAAGGCCCATAAGGTCCAACGATGTTGACCAGCACTCGCGCTTGCTTGGTCATTGCGACGAGAGAGTCGTAGTTGGACGTTTCCGCTTCAATCACCCCGACGGAAGAGGGAAGGGAGAGTTTGGACTTGAGTGAGGCGAGACGGGTAGCAGATCGTCCAGCGATTGCCCATGATGGTCGACCAGCGTGCGAGAGGAGATAGTCGCAGATCAGCGGACCGGTGTAACCGGTCGCTCCGAATATGACGAGATCGTAGCGTTGGGACATTGTTGGATTTTCTTGTGCAGCTGATTGGATTCGTTGAATGGATGTGAGGGATGATGGAGGAAGAGAGAGGAAGAGAGAGAGGAAAGGGACACAGTATATATTTGCAAGCTTGGTGCGTGCACAAGCGTGAAAGAAGCGCCTCCTTCTCCTTTCTTGACACATGCCAATCCTGGTTTTTGACGTCAGAAACCGCTGACGCACGCACAACCCTCGGTTACCACTTTCTCGAAAATATTGGCGGTCACCACTCAACCGACCGAGTTAGCCGTTCCGACAAAATCCTTCTCAGAGGTGGACCCCTTCGTGGAACCCTATCTAGCGAGTGTGATGGTAACCTTGGCTAGCTGCGTTATGCATGATCTATCCTCGAGATGGCGACCTGACATGCACGGATGTGTGTGATCGGAGAGAAGGGCTCGATGATAGTGAGTTGTGGGAACCTGTCCTTGAATCGTATGGGGAGGGGTGAGACGGCTCTTGAAATGCGACTCGTAGCAGTTATGAGCATCAGACATTTCGCTCCTTTTGGGGCCATTGCAAACGTCGTTGAGAGCGACAAGCTTCGGCACACACACTTTGATCCTTTCCTTCCCGAGGTATCCACACACACGCGCGCGCTTCTATGCAGGTACTGATTCTATATGCTTGATTGTCAAAAGACCTTTGGTTTAGGCTATACACCACTTCCCCCACCGCCAACCGCCGCCCCCTTGGCCGCCTCCATCACCTCTCCCCCCACCCACGCCTCCCAACCATACACCACCGCAAACACCAAAAACATACACGCGCCTCCCAACGTAACATGCTTGACGCTGATCCTGCTGGCCAACCAGCTTCCACCTAGTACTGCCAGACTCGTACAGCACGCATGCCCTACGATCGTGCCCACGCACACCAGCGTTACGTTGTGCGCAGCGGCCAAAGCGATCGTTGCTATCTGAGACCTGTCTCCCCATTCACCTAAGAACGTCAGTATAAACGCTTGGGCGAAGATGGGCGAAAAGCACAACCCGCACAAATTCCTAGTCCCTTCTTTCAACGTCGACTTCGTGTTCTTTTTTTGCACCGCACTCCCTTCCTCCAAATTTTCCAACTCATGCGAATCACCTTCCTCAATCTCCCTCTCCGCCTCCTCCCACTCTTCCCTAATCTCATCCCCTCTCATCCCCAATCCATCTTTAACCATTTTAAGTCCAAACAACAAGAATAAACCTGCAGCTAAAAAATTGGTCAAACTTTTAGGTAAAACCGAAGGAAACATTACACCCAAGAGCGCCGAGAGAACAGACATGATCGCAAGAGATGCAAAAGCTCCCGAGAAAACGACGAGTTTCGACTGTCGCATAGCGAGAATTGCGGCGATGAGGAAGGTTTTGTCGCCGATTTCGGAGACCTGTGTTGTGTGTGTGTGTGTGTGTGTTTCGAGTGATCGAGTGTGTTGAGTTTCGGAGAGTAATAGCAAGGGATCAAAAGGAAGATGTGCCCGAGTGTGAGGGGCGGGGGGGTTGAAAGGAAAATATGTCAGTGAGCGAGGCGAAGGATCTCAAAAGCCGTCAGTAAGCGCGCTGCTCTCTCTCTCTCTCTCTCTCTTCACAAAGAAAAGTTACGGGGCATGTGGGGTGGATCTTACAATAATCATCGCAAAACTCGACCACAACGCTCTCGGATCCTCCTGCCACGCCTGCGACCAGTCGGAGAATGCGACTGTATAACCGGATATCGCCGCTGCTGCTGCTGCTGTGGCGGACGTGGAGGAAGATTCGCCTAACCCACCCATGAGTAGGGTTGGGTCGATAGCTGTGCCATTGTTGGGGATGGAGGCGATTGCTGCTGCTGCTGCCATCCTGAGCTGCTCTGGACGTGCTCGTGAATCGATTGGTTGTGTGTGTGTGTGTGTTGCTTGGCAGTGGGTAGAAAGAACGATGGGTGAAATGGAGCAGAAAAAGGGTGGTTGTATGCTGGCCCCCCGATCAGACGATGTTCCGAGCTGGACTAATGACGGTGGCGGAAAAGCAAGAGGATAGAGGTGATGGTAAAGAGAGAGAGAGGGTGAGGAGGAATCAGCCCATCAACAACACGGCGAATGAATCTTTCCAGCCCCACCACCGCGTGTTTCGTTGGGTGTTGGTTTTCAGTTCGCGTGTGTGTGCCGAGAGAGAGAGAGCCAAGAAGGGTCTTGAGAGGATCTTCTCGGCAGCAAAGAGGTTCTGTCAGGATTACAAATCGACATTTTTGTGAGACAGCGAGGAGCGGAAGTCGGCTTTGAGCGTTTCCCATTTTTTTCAGAAATTTTGGCGTGAAGAGTCAAAGGTGTGAGAAGCAAAAAAACAAGCTTCCTGAAACTGCTAATCTTCGTTGGTCACCCCTCTCGACATCCTTGTCATTCGTCACTGTCGCACTCGTCACCAGCATCATCGCCGTTCATTTACACTGCAAAACACCAACCAACCTGCATCTCTCTTTCCTTTCACCTTCCACCTTTCTCTCTCTATCTCTTACCCACTCTCCAAAAAACGCTCTCCCTCTCCCTAACTCGATATGGAACCAGCACTCCCACTCCCGCTCCGTCTCAACCTGTCCCTCTCCACACCTAAACCTCTCGATCACAGCTCCGTATCCGAGCACATTTCGACCTTCCTCGCGCACTACGCTGCTCGAACGGGAACCTCCAATGCTGTTTCTTCCTCTGCAGATGATGGTGGTTCTTCGTCGACGGGTGGGATTGTAGCTGCGCAGTTGACGCGGTTGATGAACGGTTTGAGTGGTAGGATCGATTATGACGCTTTTACGTCGCTTCTTCAACCATCATCGACGGTGGAAATGGAGGTAGAAGCGACGCCAGTTGAACTATTGGATATGCAACAAGATAGCGAAGAGGAGGACGGGGATGGGGAAGGAAAAGAAAGCTTCTCAAAAACGCACGAATTGGCGCAAAGCGAAACTCCGACGGTGGATAGCAGCTTGAGGAACGATCCGTTGGACAGCAGCGTTGGTTCGGGGAAGAAGGAGAAGCGCGAGAAGAAGGAGAGCAAAGAAAAGAAGCACAACAAGAAAGGTCTCAAGTCCGAATAAGACCACCCCACTACCGCCTTCAAAAAAACCGTTTCAATCAACTTTGTACTTGTACCGCTTTGCCAATTTCTCCGCATCCACGCATTCTCTCTCTCATTTCCCGCTCACACGCTTGCATCAGACTCAAGCGCGCTGTTTCAAAAAAGCAAGTCGTTAAACTCATTTCCATTCCTCTCAGAATTCATTGATCTATCGTCGACCACTAACCGGATCATCCTGTCCATTCGGCGTAGAACACCCCACCCGCTGAGCTACCTCCCTTTCCCTCCTCTCGTCTACCTCTTTCTCTTTGCCCTTTTCACTGCCACCACTGCTGCTGCTGCTGCTGGCGTTGGTGTGAAAGCTCGACGGCGCCTTGACAGCCGGCGATTCGGATCGACTCTCGCTAAGCGGTGTGGCGCCTAAACCGGAGGGAAATTCGTCGATCGCTGTCAGCTGGGCGGGGGATGACACTATAGGTCCGTTGGTCGTAATCGGCGACTGAAGGTGTAGGGGTAAGCTGCTGGGTGGTAGCGTAAGTGTAAAACTTCTACGCGGTTCGTGCGCCGCTTCTGCTTGCGTTTTAGGCGACAACGTTTCCATCGGTGCGGTTGGTGGCGGCATACTGCTCCGTCTTGCTTTCGTCGTCAGCGGGTTGATGGCGAACGATACACCCGCATTCGCGCTCGGCTTAGTTTCCCCACCCCCACCCTCACCGTTACTATTACTACGCTGTCGATCAACAACGCTCATCGACGTCCTCGGTCCCGCCGCCGCCGTCGGATCGTGGACAAACGTACTATCCCGATCCCAGCTATCGTCGATATGCGAGAGATCGTCGTCCATCATATCTTCCTGTTCCAACTCCGAAGGCAACAGGATAGCTCGATCGATCGCAACAGGCAGCCCCCTATGTCTGCCTCGAATCATCACCGCGCACACCACCAACTTCGACAGCGTGTGGAAACGTCCCGACAGACTGAAATTGTCGTAAGGCGTACCCAAGCTCAAACCGACCGTACCGTAGGCCGAAGTGAGCTCGAACAGGCAGCTGAAGATGGTGAACCATCCGTTGGAGCTGGGGTCTTGGATGTCGTTGCGTTCGATGATGCAGATGAGCCAGAGTGCGAAGCCGAGCCACCAGATATCGAAGGCCAACTGTCGACGTGCGTGCGATGCGAGGAAGGATCCCCATACTTTGGCGTTGTGAGATTCTAATGGCACGGTGCCTGGTTCTGCGGGCTCGTCGACGTAGACTCCCAACGACTTTTCCTCGTAGACGTTGGTGCTGCGGACGGAAAGCGCAAGTGGGAAAGCGGAGAGATACATCATGATGACGTACAAGAACTGCACTGCCGGGGCCAGAGCCAACAGGCTGACCACGGTGAATCCCGCAGCGCGCACCGCAATCGACTGAAAGAGACCGTCAAACACCCGGATGCTGAGTGTGATCGACTCGATGACCGGATTGCCAATATCCAGAATAAGGAAAGCGAGCCAATCGATCGAGTTGAACAGCACCAGCACGAAGAACAAGAACCACGTCTGACTCGAAGGAAACAAGTAGACGAAGCATCGACGCGGATGGTCGAGCAAGAATCTTAGCGTTTCGTAGATCCTCGAGGTCGATGGCACGCACACCGAGATGATCCAAATGAAAAACCGCAAGAGGATGGGGAAACCCGTATTGCCCGCCAAGATGAGGAAGCCCATCGGAATCAGCAGGAAGTAGGCATCTTGCATCTGCGTCATGCTCGTATCGACCAACGACATTCCCGTATTCGAGTAAGCCGAGATGACTTGGAAGAACCAGAACCAAGTGTAGTTGGGCCTGTTGTCGCCCTGCGCTTCAAAGGGAGGTCGATACTTTTTGAAGGCGCTACTGTTGATGTAAGGAGCCACGAGCGTCACCATGCCCAGATTGACAATGAGCCAGTAGGCGGGCACCAATTTCGCGAGCAAGTCGAGCGCACGATACTCTACACCACCAAGCTCATCACGCTGAGCTTCTGTGAGAGCCTCGAAGCGCGAGTTTCCCGTGACGGTTGCGTCAAAGGAGAGATAAGGTGCTTGCTTGGTGGCAGTCTCGGGAAGTCCTCCACCGGAACGTACGGATGTAAACGTAGCAGTGCGTGGCATGGTCATGGTCCTCTGGAAACGTTCCTGTACTCCTGGCACTGCCTTTTTGATGGCCATACCAGCAATTTCGAACGGTGTAGGGAAACCACCAAAGCCGCGTTGTTTGGATGAGGTCTGTGTACGTGCAAGCGGAACGCCCGATCTGCCGTTGCTGAGACGGCCCGAGACGTAGGATCGACCCGTGACGGTGCGGTTGAAAGTGGTATTGCGATGGCGCAAGCCGGCACCGGTGAAGGTCTGACCGGTGGTGTAGCCTGGCTCTCGTTGTATAGATTCGGCAGGCGAACGGTAGTCACTGGGCACAGCGAACTCGACGGTCTGAGCACGAGGGAACATGTCGAGCTTCTCGTGCATGGCGTACGCCTGTACCAAGCCAGTGTCCGAGCCACGGCGGAAGTTGGACTGAGGCGGATCCGAGACTCGCCTGCCACGTCCAAGTACGTGATGATCTGGGAAGCGTGCGCGAAGAGGTGGCGAAGATGGGGTTTGGATGTGTTCTTGTTCCTCCTCGTGTTCTGCTACAGCTTCTTCATCTGAATCAGCATCAGGGTCATGGCGGTGGTCGAAGCGTGGGATGGAAAAGCGTTTACGAGACGGAGGGCTGGTCGGATTGACTGCTTCAGCGTGGGCTTCGGCGGCGTTTCCGGACTGGACTGTGTCGTGAGGAAGTGCGATTCGAATGCTGGGCTGCTGGTTGGCATCGTCCGAAGTGACAGAAGCATGTCGACCAGGCTCGGAGGCGAGGATGCTGGCACCTGGCTGAACGGCTGATATACGAGGCGAGCCCATCGGTTCTGGTTCAGTTGTGAGCGGAGCTTGCGCTTGAGCGTCGTTGCTGTTCTGTAAGGCAGCGTGGTGATCGGGGATGGTATTGGAAGGATCACCTGCCGAGTTGATGAGGAAAGCGGGACCGTCGATACGTCGAATCATGTCTGCACGCAACGGTTTGCGCTTGCCCTTGCTCTTTTGTTTGGTCTTGTCGATACGACGAAGTTCAATGTGACCGCTGGAGCTGCTGTCGGTGCGATCGTGATCTTCGGTATCGCTGATGGTGGTGGCGCTGTCGGACGATTTGAGGCCAACCATACGCTGAATCTTTGCAATGTTGTGTCTTCGCTCTCTACGTTCGGCTTCCTCGACATCATGCATTCGTTTGCGCACCTTGGCGCTACGACGGACGACACGATCGAACTTTTTGCGGAAGAAGCTTCTACGGATCCAGATCATGGTGACGCTGACGGCCGAGATGTTGCCGAAGCACATGAGGATGAAGAGGATGGCTTGTTGACCTCCGTTTGCGGTGCTGATGTTGATGGTGACGAGACCAGTGACGGTCATGGCGGATACGCAGCAAAAGAGGGCATCGATGAACTTGATGTGTGTTTCTCCATTGCAGGCGTAGAAGATGGCTGCAGCGATGATGGGAGTGAAGGTGAAGACGAGGACGTGAACTCTGAAGAAGTTGAGGTTCTTTCCGCACCAGTTGCCAAAGGAGCGTAGCCTGGAGCGGGCCGCAGTGGCCTGCGATCCGGAAGCGATGCTTTCGAGCATGACGACGAATGTGTGCTGCTGTAGTCAAGGGCTATTCGATTATGGTGGATTGCGATGGCGCTGCCCTAAAAAGACAGCTGTGAGTGTTATTGAATGCTCAGCATGGTGTGTTTGTGAATAGCTTTCGAGCAGAGTTTGACTTGGAAAGAGCAAGAGCCGACAACGAACGCTTTCTAAGCTTGTTGCAAGTCGGGCTGAGTTGCTGCTCGTTGTATCGGCTGTATGCCGACAGGTGATCAAGTCAAAGGTCGAGATGACTTGCAAGCTACGTCGGATGACCCGAGCGGACAAGGGTTGTGGGGGTGTGAAGTGTCGGAAGGAGATGTGTCGAGCGACTGATGAGCGTGAGCGAGAATCGCCGCTTCAGCTGGAGAGTGTCGGTTCATGCACGTTTTCTGTTGCTTGTGTGTGACGGAATAATTTTGCTCGGTTGTGATTTCCCAAAGGTGGAGAAATTTGGCAGCGAGGTGAAGCAAAAATCACATCGAGCTTCCAGGGGCTGTCTTTGTTTTTTTTTTTTTTTGGTTTTCAAATTCGGTTCTCGTTTCAGCTGCGACCAACAAGCACACAAGGTGGCTTGATGCACGGAACAGGGTCTCGTGGCATGAAAGCTCGCTGGCTTGTCTGCCGGCGGATTGACTTGATCACAGCGTCGGCTTTTCCCACGCTCAAGATGAGTTCTCCAACACAACGAGCCTGTCGGGGAGCCCAGAGCGTAAGCTTGGCGAGCACAAGTGCACAGTGTTTGCGCGCTTCTCAACCCTCCCCTACGCCCACAATATTTGCTTGGCATCCTCGTCTATACTAGTCTACGCCTCCTGTCGCTGCTTCAGGTTCACTCACTCTTAGACAATGCTGCAGCTCACCCCTCGACAGCTTGCATCACTGCTTGTCCAGAGGTGAGCGCTCGGTTGCGCATCTTGAGCTGCAAAGACTGCGAGATGCAGGCGGCAAAAACCACGCGGAGAAGTCGTATGGGCAAAACACAATTTTGGCCGTCATCTGTTCGCCAAGCCAAGATCGGAGATTCAAAGCCGAAAAAGCTTCTTGGTTCTGGACTCTCTTTCTGTGGATCTCCCGATTCAATTGTCCCACACTTCTCAGTCATCGGCACACGGTTGTCAGCTCTCACAAAAGACACTCGAGCCACCTTGTTCATCTCATCACCAACCCACTTTGTTTCACGGTGCACATTCCATCAGACAACCGACACTCGAGTTGGACAACAATGACTGACTCGCTGCCGATATTTAACGACGGACGATACCGCAGAACAACACCTGACTGTTCGCAGTCCAGTTCGGACGCTAGTCACTACCTTTCGAAAAGTCTCGACGTGTAACGATGCACAGAGTCAATCTCATTCTCCAGCTAGGAACGACTGACTCGTTCAGCTTCCTCCAGAGTGGTCGACTGTACCTGCTCGAATCGCCATGTGGCATGGTCTGTGCACCCTCTTCGAAATGCGGGATGCGAATCAGCCGAGTATCACTGCAACACCTACAATGCGTGCCGACTTCTCGGCTTGGTAACTGACCATCCACGAAAGACCCCTCAATCATCTGTGCGTTTCGATCAACCCACCATCGCTCCCTACTGTGCCCTAGTTTCAGTGCGACGTTGCATCCTTGCTGGTTGACAATCGGAAAAACTTTGATTGTCCAGATTTGGCTGTCTCTTCGCACTCAAGACTGCTGCCCTCACTCAACTCAGACCTTCGAGAGAGGTGCGTGCACATAGACTCATCCGACAACCGTCTCCCACTCAGTCGATTTCTGCTATTCGAGTAAGCAACAACATTGTCCTTTGCCTCACACTACGTACCCTTCCAAAGCTTGACTGTAACGCCCCTCGACCGACCTGCCACGCCTTTTAACGCAAGACCTCTTGCTCGATGCAAACCATCATATCGCCGTCACCTTTGTGACCGTTGGGTGGGCAGTCTCAGCACTCATCCATACAATAGCAAAATTCAAGTCGCCGATGCCGATACCAGTCCGAAGCTAGTTACCTTACGGGCATGCATCGCGATTCGACCAGCGTGCACGCCGAGTCTGCATTCATCAACCACGGTGGGTTTCGCCCCGACAGCTTGTGGCAGTGAGATCCTGCTCGTTCGTTGCGCCACTTCGCGCCCATCCGATGAAGTGTTGCCACCCTCTGCATCGCCCCACTCAATTCCTCTCAGGGTGGTTGCAAACCCCTGTTGTCAAGCTTTCGCTGTCTACCCAAATGAAGCTCACAGCTTGCAACAATGGATCCACCAAACGCTTCCTGCCGCACTGGCGCCACTTTGCTATCCCGCTCTCCTCGACCTGCTTGTTCCTGTGCTCGTGCACGCACCCTTCAAACGCTTCATCCTACACGAGGGGTGCGCCCGCAAAGATATAAAACCGACCATGTCTCCTCTCTTGGATCATCTTCCGTCCATCATCACCCTTTCATTCCTCGTCATCTTGACTGATCACACAGTCTTTTGACTCGTTCCTCTCCTTCTTCCATTCTCTCCTCCCATTCTCCCCTTCCTCTCTTTTCTCTTCCTTCCATCACTTTCGCAATGATGGTGAGCTCCAAGCTCGCTCTCGTGCTCATGCTCACCGCTGGCGGTGTCATGGGCCGTTCTTCCGACAACATCAGACGGCTGGACCGTCGTCAAGGCTTCGGCAACGGTGGCGCCGACCCTCTCAATCACCCTGCTGCTCCTGGCGGTGGTGCTGGCGGTGGTGCTGGCGGTGTTGGTGGCGGCCTCGGTGCTGGTGGTGGTGGTGCCGGAGGTGCTGGTGGCGGTGCTGGTGGTGGTGCTGGTGGTGGTGCTGGCGGTGCTGGTGGTGGTGTTGGTGGTGGTGCCGGCGGTGCTGGTGCTGGTGTTGGTGGAGGTGCTGGTGGTGGTGCCGGCGGCTTCGGCAACGGTGGCGCTGATCCCCTTTACCACCCTGCTGCTGCTGGTGCTCAGGGTGGCCTCGTCGCTGCTTCCAGCGCCGGTCAGACTCACTGGTCCACCGACGCTTCGGGCATGACCGGCGCCGAGCTTCAAAAATACTTGCCCAAGGGCTTCTTCATCGGCACCTCCGTCGACAACCCGGATCTTAAGGACTCTGTTGCTATGAAAGAGGTCAAGTTCATGCCTGTCATCACTCCAGGGAATGCTTTAAAGATGGTCAACGTGTTCGAGAACGAGAACTCTTGGACTGAGCTTCTCGACGGCGTCACCAAGGCCAACCCGGACACTAAATTCAAGTGGAAGTATCACACAGTTATCTGGGGTGCCGAGACCAGCCAAAAGATGATGCAGCAGTCGTTCGGCAAGGAGGCCATGATGAAGACCATCACCGACTTTGTCACCAACAAGCTTTGCTCCAAGATCATCAAGGAGGCCGACTTCTGGGCCATCGACGTTCTCAACGAGGTCTTTGACGACAGCGGAAACGGCTTCAAGAAGAACGGCTACTTTGAGGTCATCGGCGAAGAGGGCTACAAGCAGATCCTCAAGCTCGTCAAGAAGGAGTGCCCCAACCAGAAGCTCATCGTCAACGACTACGGCATGGAGTCCAAGAACGCCAAGTCCGACTTTGCCTTCAAGACGATCAAGTCTTGGCTCGCCGAGGGCGTTCCAGTTGACGGCTTTGGTCTCCAGTTCCACTGTCAGACCACTAACCTGTATAGCGACATGGTCGCTGCCATCAAGCGTTGGACCTCGGAGGACATTCCTGTCATTCTGTCCGAGATCGACGTGCCCATCCCCCTTCCTCCTTCCCAGCAGGATCTCGAGAAGCAAGCTCAGACGTACGGAAACATTTTCCAGGCTGCTCTCGAAGGTGGCGCTATGGGTGGCACCACCTGGGGTCAAAGTGATGCCCACACTTGGTTCGGCACTCAGACCGAGCAAGGCCAAGGCCACGGCAAGCTAGGTGCTCCTCTCCTCTTTGACGCTCAAGGCAAGCCCAAGCCCGCTCTCGCTGCCATTGTCGATGTTTTCAAGAAGTGGGGTGACAAGCCTGTCGGTATCAAGGGTGGCTCCTGGCTCGACATCAACACCGGCAGCAGCTCCAACTCGGACTCTTCTGATGCTACCGGCGCCGGTACTGGCACTGGCACTGGTACCGGCACTGGCTCTGGCTATGGTTCTGGCACTAGCACTACCACCGACGGTTCTGGTACCGGCACTGGCACTGGCACTGGCACTACCACCGATGGTTCTGGTATCGGCACTGGCACTGGTGCTGGAACTGGAACTGGAACGGGTGCTGGTACCGGCACTGGCTCTGGCTATGGTTCTGGCACTAGCACTACCACCGACGGTTCTGGTATCGGCACTGGCACTGGCACTGGCACTACCACCGATGGTACTGGTATCGGCACCGGAACTGGTGCTGGTACCGGCACTGGCACTGGCTATGGTTCTGGCACTAGCTATGGCTCTGGCACTAGCACTACCACCGACGGTTCTGGTACCGGCACTGGCACTGGCACTGGCACTACCACCGATGGTTCTGGTATCGGCACTGGCACTAGCTATGGTTCTGGCACTAGCACTACCACCGACGGTTCTGGAACTGGTACCGGCACTGGCACTAGCTATGGTTCTGGCACTAGCATTACCACCGACGGTTCTGGAACTGGTACCGGCACTGGCACTAGCTATGGTTCTGGCACTAGCACTACCACCGACGGTTCTGGTATCGGCACTGGCACTGGCACTGGCACTACCACCGATGGTACTGGTATCGGCACTGGCACTGGTGCTGGAACTGGAACTGGAACGGGTGCTGGTACCGGCACTGGCTCTGGCTATGGTTCTGGCACTAGCACTACCACCGACGGTTCTGGTACCGGCACTGGAACTGGTGCTGGAACTGGAACTGGTGCTGGAACTGGAACTGGTGCTGGAACTGGAACTGGCGCTGGAACTGGAACTGGCGCTGGAACTGGAACTGGAACTGGTGCTGGTTCGGGTGCTGGTGCCTACGGCGGCGGAAACGACGCTGACGCTGACAACAAGCCCATTGACAAGGGACCTCCCGACAATGGCGCTGCCGGTGCTGGTGGTGCTGGTACTGGCTCCAACGGCTCTGGCTCCATCGGGTCTGGCTCTAACGGTGGCTCTGTTGGTTATACTCCTGGTGGTAGCGCTGGCGGTGCTGGCGGTGGTGCTGGTGGCGGTGCTGGCGCTGGCGCTGGTGGTGCTGGTGCTGGTGCTGGTGGTGCTGGCGCTGGTGCTCCCGCTAACGGTGCTGGTGGCCCTCCTAGCTATGGTGCCTTTCCTCGCGATTGGCCCAAACCAAAGTGGACCGCCGGCGGACCCCCTACCATATGGGGTGATGGACGACAGGGCCCTCCCGCCAGCTGGGTTGGAGAGGGCGGCTGGTGGGGTCATCACGGTGGTGCTGGCCAGAGTCATCTCCCTCCGCACGGTCTATGGGGTGGAGTGGGCCCTCACGGCGGCTGGGCCGGAAGCGGCTCGCACGAAGGATGGAGGGATGCATGGGGATCGAACGCCGGCTGGACAGATAGTGCTGGCTCTGGTCCTCCTGGCGCTGGCGGTGCTAACGACATACCTTATGGTGGATGGGGTGGTCCCTTGGGAGCCATGCCGAAGCATCGACGTGCTATGGCTTACCGTCGTCGCCGTTAGAGAGCCACGCGCTCGATTGTCCAGGTTGCAGTCATCCTTGTCCCTCTTCGGACACTTTTTGTCCCAAGCTCGTCATCATTGCACACTTATTCTTTGCAATCTCATCACACACTTTCCCTTTCGCCTCGATCACGGCTCGCAAGTCTGCTGTTTGAGTCTGTATTCGTCTATGAGCGTCTTGAGTCTATATTCTAGCGTTTTACTGCGTCTATTGAGCTTTCTTCCTCCCCCTTGCAGTCGTCGACGTGGGCTTGTACTCCTTCACGCGTTTCACCACGGGGAACCAGCCCTTCTCCAACCTAAAGTTGCCCACCTCCTCCTTCTCACCAACGGCCAACTGAGCACCAGCCGTAATCAAACAGTACGCACCCCATCCAGTCAAGATATGCCACCAACCATGACCTTCCAACAGCACCGCCCATGGATACCCGACTTTGTTCCTCGCCTGTCTCAACTGGTAGCAGAAAATGTTGTCGACGTTCCAGATGGCGAAACCGGTCAAGAAGATGATGGTACCGAAGAGATACAGTTGTTGGATTTCCTTCTTCCTCTCTTTGCCGAGTTGCGTCGTGTTGAGAGCTGAAGATCTGTTGGAGAGTAGATAGACGACTCTGATGGTGGAAACGATTTGAATGCTTGCGTATGCGACTTGATGAAAGACTGGGTTACCGTTCCACAGATACACGACTGTGATCCACACCACCAGCACCACCAACACGGTTGGAAGGAGCAATCTAAATCTCGGTTTTCCATAACCTTTGCTCGTCTCGCAAACACAGTAAGTCAACCAAGCAGACGTATAAATCATCGGTAACTCGTCCAACAACTGTGTAGAGTAGAGAAGTGTACCGTGAAACCAAGCTGAACCAAACCCAACGAGTGCAACTCCGAGATGACATATTGAGAAGCGAAGTGGAAGACGTTCACGACGGGTGACGTGGAAACCGTAGAGCGAAAGAGCGATGAAGAAGACGTTGGTGACGGTGTTGATGGGTTCAGCGACGAAGCGAGACCAGCGGTATTTTTCTTCGCACCAGAGTAAGGTGGATGTGACGGGTCCCCAGTAGCCGACGGGTAGGGGTGTGGGGTCTTTGTACCATGACATGGCGAGAGGTAGGATGAGGGTGTTGGGATGGAGGAAAGGAGGATAGGAGCGAAGGAGCGAACACGACATCAAAGCTGGCTTTCACGCTTACTCGCTTACTTTTTGGAAACGAGGTTGTAAGCGTGAGGACCCTTACTTTTGCTCGCTGTCTGTGCACTTCCAAAATGGCTCGGCTGTGATTGGTTCGGAACTCGGCTCGGGATCCAGCGTTCTTTTTTCTTTTTGCGGGGTTGTATCTCCTCCCTCTCATCCATCCCTCTCTCACACACACTATATCCACACCATGCCCGCCCAACCCCAAGCATCAACATCAACACCTCCTTCCTCCTCTGCGTCGCGCAAACCAAAACGCAAACGAGTCTCTCGAGCATGCGACCAATGCTTTCTCAAAAAAGATCGATGTGACGGTCTCCAACCGATCTGTACTTTTTGCTCTCAACTCGGTCGTTCATGCACCTACGATCGACCTGAACGAAAACGTGGACCCACACAGGGTTTGCGGCCTCGATTGGAACAGCGAATTGCTGCGTTGGAAACTGTACTCGGCTTTGTACTGGAACAAAAAGGAGAGGGGTTGAAAGTGGATCGCTTGAAGTCGGCTAGTGAAGAGGAAAAGGTCAAATGGAGGACAGATGGATGGTGGAAGAGCAACCTTCGGAAGCAATTGGAAGTTCAGCTAGGGTTGAAAGAAGACCTAGTCACCACCAACACGGTAACCAAAAAGGAATCAGAAGACGACTACTCGGACGTCGATCTATCGCTACCTCCCACACACCAACCTCCTCCACCTTCCGAATCCTCCTCAACACTCCCGCCCTCCAACCGTGCAGACGACGACGAAATCTCATCAGCGGAAGAAAGCGACACACACCACTTCGCTCTACCTCTACTCTCATCGGGTAAAGGTGGAAGTTCGTTAAATAGGGGGTTGGTTCCGAGGGGTGCAGATCCAAATGCAGCGCTGGGCGGGTTCGAGATCGAGTTTGGGGGTAATCAGACGGATATCGATTGGGTGAGGAGGTTTGTTCCTCCGCCGAGACAGCGCGAAAGAGATGCGAATGACAGCGGCGCAGAATAATGTAGAGCAGGTCAAACAGGGCACATCAAACACCCTCCGAAGATTCATTTTGTTTGCATTCACCTCGCTCTGTACACTCTACGCCGACCTCTCGACCAACTTGAGGAAACCCTTCCACTCGTCACTCTTAATCTTATACCCTTCCCTCTCGTCATCCGGAAACCTCCCTTGTCTCACCGCTTCTTCGTACGCTTGCACAGCAGCAATACGCAACGCGCCGATCGTTGTACCTCCTGCAATCTCTGCACTGAAATTCCTAACAAACTTTGGCGGCAAGGGAGTCAACGAACTCGACTTCGGCAGCTTACACGAATTCTCCGAACTTTGAGCATCCATCAACTGAGCCAACACGTGGCCCGCGCCTGTCAGATCACCAATCATATCGTTCATGACCAAGATCTGTCCATCTGTTCCACTGCCTGCTCCAATCCCGATCGTAGGAACATGCAGTTGCCGACTGATAAACTCTCCAACTTTGCTTGGGATACACTCTAAAACGATCGAAAAACACCCTGCTTGCTCCAGCGCCAATGCTGCATCCAACATTTCTTTCGCCTGCTGCGCAGTCTTACCCTGAACTCTGTATCCCGAAGTCGACCCCACCCGCTGCGGCTGCAACCCCAAATGCCCCATAACCACCACCCCATGATCCGTCAAGCGTTTAATCAGCTCAATCACCTCATAACTGCCTTCGATCTTGACCCCATCCACCCCCGTCTCCTGGATCAACCTCACCACCTTACTCACCCCTTCTTCCACACTTCCGAACCCCACACCGAACGGCATATCCGCAATCACCAACGGCGGTCTCCCCATCTCCACCGCACTCGAAAACAGAGGAGCATCCAACCCGCGCTTGACCGCTTGACAGTGATGGATCATAGCATCGAGAGAAAGCGGTTGTGTTGAAGTGTAACCCAGAGCGACGTTGGCGAGCGAATCGCCGACAAGGCAAAGGTCGATGTCGGCAGATCGAATCGAGAGTGCGGAGGGAAAATCGTGAGCTGTCAAGCAGACGATCGGGGTGCGGTTTCCGGAAGGATTGTGTTTGAGCGATTGGATGTCGGCGATCGTTTTGGGTCGTGGTGGTGTTGGGATCGAGGAGAGAGCTTTTGCTTTTCCTTTCGAGGCAGAGGGTAGCTCGTCACTTTCGGCATGTCCGACGGCTCCTGCTGGCCACGAGCTCGGGTTGATGAGGGATGTGCTGAACTTTCTTCGGCTGAAGTGCGGATGTGATGATGTTCGTGGATTGTCGTTTTGAGAAGAATGACCGGCGCGAGGTGATGCTTTCGATGCTCCCGAGATGCTCGTCCTTGCACCAGTCGCTACCGTCAAATAGGAACAGGAACCGCTCGAACACACCCCTCCTTTAGCCACAAACTGCCTCAACTGCAGCCTAGCCATACCGCCTGCTGTCGAAGCCATCTTTTTTTTCCCAATTCGCCAACAGCTGTTGCTGCACAGTGTTTCTCTCCTTTCGCCGAAAGCCAAGTTGATTCTTGTAGAGAGAGAGAAGGCAGGGTGATGGTGGTGAAAGAATCGGAGTTGGCCCGAACTTTTTCTTCCGCTCTCCTACTTTTCCTTTTTTTGCTCTTTGTCCACTTCCCGCGTGATATTCAACGACTCGGGCTCATTTTTTATGCTCCCTTTTCGGCTATAACGCACCACGCAGAGCCGAACGTCTTCTTGTCACTCCCTTTTCCTCTCTTCTCTTTCGAGCTGCGCTGCTTTCCCTTTTTTTTTCTCCACAAAGAAAAAGGCGCAGAAAGCCACCCGTGCAAAGCTTGTACGCCGGAAAAGCCGAATCGATGCTCATGCTTTGCCTTTTTTTTATGAAGATTTTTTGCGCCGACTTCCAAAGCTTTTTTTTTTTTCCTTATCCGCACACGTACAGGAGGGCCGAGACAGGACCGAAATGGCATCTGCGACCAGCGAGCGAAAAAAAAAAAAAAAAAAAAAAAAGGAAACGGATTCGGAATCGCAGCGAAGGAAGATCGTCGCCTTCATTTGCACATTTGACAGCGTGGGAGATGGGAAAAAAAAAAAAAAAAAAGATGTGTAGCATCTGCGCCTGGAAGAATTGCCGCCGGCTATTGGACGGTTGCCGGAAAAGAAAAGAGCAGCGCAGGCGAACAAATATGGTCTGCGCAACTTCATAAGAGGGGGCATCGACGTTTTTGCGGTCTCGGTTTTAAGCTTAAGCTCAATTGAACGTCATGGATTGCCGTCGAGATGGGGAGAGAGCGTTTGTCGCAACGAGTCGCGCACGGCGCTGTTCTCTCTCTCTCTTTTGCCTCGTCCGCACTCAATCCCGAATCGATGCCCGAAAGAGCAAAAAAGGATTGCGCAGCAACCCAATGCCACTAACTTACTCTGCTTCTGCAGCACGTTGCATCGGATGCCAAGGCCGACCAGTGTCTCTCTTTTGCAGGAAAGCAACACACCTCAAAGCTTCAGCTTCGTGCGTCCAAAAAAATGGGCGGTGTCGCTTAGAACAGAGAGCTACCTTGCGTGTCGGCGCACAATAAATTGGCTGAGTTGCAGCTTTCGCTCTGTTCTGGCCGCGCGCTTGTGTGTGTGTGTGTGTGTGTGTGTGTGTGTGTGTGTGTGTGTGTGTCTCTTCGGCTCGGCTGCACCGCTCAGATAAAAATGCGCAGCGGTTTCCCGGATTTTTCGATTTTTTAGGTTGGCCCGTGGGGCAACGCTAGAAGCGGAAGATGTGACCGTGCAGCTTTGGCCCCTCTCTCGCTCGCTCTCTCTCTCTCTCTGTGCTTAAGCGAACGGCGCTTCTGGGACAAGCAAAGCTTTCTCTCCCTCTTCGACTCAATTGACCGGTAGACGCCACTTTCCTGCTTAACCGCTTTCATCACTTCGCATCACGGATTTCTCTCGACCATCACATCTTTACTCTTCGTCGACACAGACCATCGATCCACTTGTCATCTGCGCCTTTTCATTTCACTTCGCGCATTTTCGGGGATTGCTAGTCGCTGCTGCGCTCAGTCGATTGAGGGTGTTCTCATCACGTTCTAGCTGCTGTCGACTGCTCTCGCTGCTCGACTCTCGGCAACCTTGTAGCTTCAGAGGCATCCGTCGGCACAGCCTAGCGTGTGCGACCATCAACTGCATCCGCATCCGCATCATCACCGCTCTGCGCAGCCGCTATCCTTACTCAGATCACACCGACGGCTAGCAACCCCACTCGCAACCATGGTAGACTCGACCACCGTCGACTATCTCCACTCGCCAGGCTATCGAGCCAATCTCACGCCATCACAGACGCTGGCCCTCTTCAAACTTTGGCGTCGCTTCCTCCGACTGTGCGAAATCACATCGCACTCTTCCGACTCGATCGGAGCAAGTGCCGACGTTCAGCCACCTCCCGCTGCTTCGCGCAGTTCATCCGATTCACTCAGGCGCACCCTCGGTCGCAAAGGTCGAGTTGCTGCATCCGAACCAGGAGGCTCACAGAACTCTTCTGCATCCACTTCCCACGACAATCTGCAAGCGTCAGATCGTTTCGATCCCAGCTCAGTGCCTAAAGATGACAAACTCAAGGAACATCTGCGTCATCTCGAGGAGAGCAAAGACATGCAGGCTTTCTTGCTCAAACATGGAGGTGCGGCGTTGCGGCGCGAGTTTTGGGCCATCGTGAAAGGCGAACATCCTGACGCTTACATGTTGAGGTGCTTGCGTGCGCGCAAGTGGGATGTGGACCGTGCGCTCGCCATCATCGGTTCGACTTGCGCCTTTCGGGTCCAGTATGGTATCTCGGAGATTATGAAGGAGGCCGAATTGGGTTTTACAAGGACAAGAGGTGGGTTCAATATCATGAACAACGGGATCTCGTATGTTCGTGGTGCGACGGCGACGGGTGAACCTGTTTATTTCATCGAAGTGGGCTCGCATTACTCGTCGAATCAGACTGCGGAGGAGCTCAAGCGTGGTGTCATTTTGTTGCAGGAAACGCTCCAATTGCTCATGCCCCCACCGGTCGAGCGCAAGGTTGTCATTTTCAACCTCAACAACTTTGGCCTGCGCAATATGGATTGGAGTATCGTGCTCTTTATGGCCAAGACGATGGAGTCGTTCTATCCGGAGACGTTGGCGCGGGTTTATGTCCATGGTGCGCCGTGGATCTTCAAGCCGATCTGGAGCATTCTTCGCCCGCTGTTGGATCCTGTTGTGCGAGACAAAGTGCATCTTACATGGAAAGTGGAGGAGTTGGCGGATCATGTGCCTGTCGAGCACCTGCCCAAGGATACGATGCATGGCAAACTCGATTGGACTTTTAGCTATCCTTTCCCGCAAGAGGACGAGAACGACCTTCAGAACGATACGGAGAAAGCGGAGGAGTTGGCGACGGCGTATCGCAATGCGTGTATGGAGTTTGAGTATGCGACGCGTGCGCTTGCGCGTGCGTATGGTGATGCTGCGCTTGCCGATGCTAGAGGGAACGGGGTTCGGCCCAAGTTTGGTCGGGCGAATAAGGATGGGTCGACACCTACAGACGATGCGGATGATGAGGATTGGGAGCCCGAAGGTGTGGCCAGTCTGCGCGCGAATCGTGACATTTTGGCCACCAAGGTGCGCGTAGCATGGTTGAAGCTCAAGCCGTACGTGATTGGAACGCTCAAGTACGATCGATTGGGAGTGCTGGATAAAGAAGGTGTGATTCGTTGGAAGTACGATACGGTTGACGGCAAGCATGAGGAGCAGGTGCTTGGCGAGGGTACTTCGTTATCGGTGTTGGAGCGTAACTTGGCTGAGCTCGATGCGATTTTGTCGCAGAGCAACGCTCACGGTAGTGGTGTTGGTTCGGCAACAGCGGCAAAGGTTCAAGCTTCGCGATCTCGCCTCAACGACGGTGCCGCAAAGTCGGGACCGAACGGCGTTTCCACCACTACTGCAGCCGCAAAGGAACAACCACGCCTACCCACCGCTTCCACAACCGCCGTTACAGAATCTCAACCCCCCACATCCGATTCTACGGCTCACGAACAACCGGAAGCGGAAGGCAGACCAAGTTCGGTAGCCATGACCGCGCTGTCGAAGCAGGACAGTACGACGAATAGTGCGTTCCAGGAGGCGATTCCGATCCATCCTAGTCAGTTGGAGAGGATGACAGGTGCAGCTAGGGATGGCGATGTTGAGGTGGTCGAGGTTGGGGAGCGTTAGATGCGAGTTTCTGGCGCTGTGTGGTTTGTACCTTTAGGTGTCGAATTGCGGCTTGGATCGGGTCTCGGTCTTGAGGTCGTTTTGGAATGGTGATTCTGTTATGGACCACAAAGCATTGTGTGTGTGTGTGATGAGAAGTTGTACGGCCGTGCGGCCGTGTGTGAACAGCTTGTTGAACAAAGCCTTTGTCCATCAGAACGCGTGTTGAGAAGCGGAAGCGGAAGGGAAGGGAGAGGGAGAGAGTGGACCCTGCATGCGCAGTTTGTTGTTGTCAGCCCTTTTTTTTCGGTGCGACTGGTCTTGTTTCTTCTTCTCCTCATCGACCATCTGTCTTCCACACATAGAAGAGGGTCACACACACACACTCTCTCTCTTACTCTTTCTGCGCTTCGGCACCTCATCCTCAACGGCACCGACGCTTCGTAGGAGATTTGTCACACACACTCACACTTCTTTCTGCGCTTTGGCACCTCATCCTCAACGCCGCATCAACGCGGGGCAGACTTTCTTCAAGATTCGGTCGACACACAGCCTATCCTCTGCTATTGCGTTGGTCAGAGCCACCTCTAGCGTCCATTCCACTTTTGCGCTGCGCAATCCTCGTCAACGACGGTTCTTACACCACTCCCAACCCCGATCAACCTATTCGATCTTGGATCGCTTGGCAAACCTTCTCCGACTTTCGTCAGCAAAAAAAGAAGCCGTCAAAATGTCAGACCACACTTCGGAACACACTTCGATCGAGCACCTCTCGCCAATCCCCCCACCCCCAGCAGCGTATAAACTGGATGCTTCGCAGAAGCCGTTGGTTTGGATCGATTGCGAGTGAGTATTGTCCCTAGCTTCCAAGCCTGCACTACCCAACCTTTCTCGGGTTTGGGGGACAGCTGTCTCTACTTAACACAACTCATCGTGAAACTAGATTACTGCGGGATAAATTTGGGTGTACTGACAAACCACTTTTTTTTAACTTTGCGAACATCGTGCTCGGGCGACGTAGGATGACAGGTTTGGACATCGGCAAAGGCGATCGGTTGTTGGAAGTTGCCTGCATCGTTACGGATGGAGAGTTGAATCCGGTCGATGAAGGGGTGGGGTATGTGATTAGTACGCAAAAGGAGGTGTTGGATGGTATGAATAGCTGGTAAGTCCGGTTCATCGTGGCTGTTTGAAGTGACGTGGTTGGGTCGCAGTTACTGACCCTGTTTCTTCACCTTTGGTCCGTTACTCAACCTTCGACGTTGCTCGATCCTTTGATTTCTCACTTCGACCTGCGTTCACATAACTCAACGCCCATTTTCCACCCGTCTCCCCGTTTCGTCGAACCCTTTCCTTACCCAACCTCACGCATTCTGGTCGATCTACGCCACCCCTTCTGCTGTAGGTGCATCAACCAGCACGCATCATCCGGCCTAACCACAGCCTGCCTCTCCCCACCCCCCCACTCCTACCCCCACGCCACCGTCCGATCCGCCATCCTATCCTACATTCGCGATCGTGTACCTCAACCCAACTCCGCCTGCTTAGCCGGAAACACAGTCCACGCTGATAAAATTTTCCTACTCAAAGAGTTCCCCGAAACCGTTCAACATTTGCACTACCGAATTGTAGACGTGAGCTCGATCAAGGAGTTAGTTAGGAGGTGGTATGGGGGAGATAAAGTGTGGGGTGGAAGTGGTGGAATGGGGGGTAAAGGTGGAAAAGGGGATCATAGAGCGTTGAACGATATCAGAGCTAGCATTGAGGAATTGAGGTGGTATAGGAAGCATGTGTTTCAGCCGACGGGAAAGGAGGCGAACTAAGTGACTCGCGAGGATTCAGCACTTGGATTGACAGCCCTAGCACAACACAACACAGCACAGCACACACACCACACTTTTTCACATCAAAGAAAAATCAATCGCAAACCAACTCTTTCTTCAACCCACCACCCTCTCCCTCTCTGTCTGTGTCTACAACCACCCCTCCCCCCCCCTCTCTCTACTTCCAACACTGACCAGCTCTAAATCGAATTCAACAACGCCTCCCTCGCCTTCCTCTGGTTAACCTTGAGCGTCTCATTCTCCTGCTCCAAGTGTCGGATCTTGGTATCCCTTTCCTCGACCGCGGTGCGCAACTTCTCGAGCTGCGCTTTGAGGTCGGCTACTTCGTTTGCTGACGCAGAAACGCCGTTGGATTTGGACGTTTCTGTGGGAGTGGCTGCTGCGGCAACGGGAGCAGGGGAAGGTTTGACGGGGGAAGCGGAGCGCGCTGGAGGAGTGGATACGGCTGCAGGTGCGGGTGCGGGTGTAGGTGCGGAAGCGGTTTTGGTAGGGCTCGCGGATCTCGCTGGAGTAGAAGCGGTCGCTGCGGGGGTCGATGCCGGTGCTGCTGCTGGTGCCGCTGCTGGTGCCGCTGCTGGTGCCGCCGCCGCAGTCGACAAAGGAACGCTACCGCTACTGCTCACCCCTTCCCCCGTCTCCAAACTCAACATGTTCCTAGCCGCCCTCTTGCCACTGAAAAACTCGCTCGCCGTCAACGCAGGCTCAGCACTCGGAGCAGGAGGGAAAATGTCCGACTGGAAACCTTCGGCTTTTCTAGGCACGCAGAACGAAACCGGCTGAATCGTGGTTCCCGTAATCTTGTATGCCTTGGCGATCTCGTTCTCGTCCGTGTTGAGGAACCTCCTTCCGACAAAAGTCAATCCACGTTGAGGCTCGCTCGACTTGGATTCGGTCAAGTAGTGCAGCTCGTCGTTCTCCAGTTCATAATAACGGATGTTGCCATCACCTTTACCGGCAAGGAAGACAATGTTGTTGTCGCTCCAGAAGGGCATGATGATGCCGCTCGAAGTGTCGAGGGTCACCTGTTTGAGTGGACCGCTAGCGAGATTCTTGGTGTCCCAGAGGAACATTTGACGATCCGACATTTTGGAAAAGCCGGTAGTGATGGCACGGTCCTTGTCACCACACCAGATGACACGTGCGCCCTTGATACCGCCGTGCGAGTCGGCTACCTGAACAGGGTTTTCGCCTTGACGTGGATCGAAAGTGCGGATCTTGCGGTCGCGCGAAGTAGCGATGAGCGTAGTACCGGTCCAGTCCCAGTCGAGCGATTGGATGGTGTCGGTGAAGCCACGAAGGCTGATGCTGGGCGAGGAAGCGGCGGTGGAAGCGTTGGAAACATCAAAGAGCTTGATGACGTGGTCGCCAGTAGCAGCAGCGAGGACGTTGGATGCGGTGGGATGCCAAACGACCTGGCCAATCTTTCTACCTCCGCCCGAGACGCGTGCAATAGGCTCAAAGTCCTTGACACCGCCGTTGCGCTCTCGCTCCTTGTCTGACCACTCGAGCTGGTCAAAGTTGGCATCGTCGATCTTCCAGAGACCAACGGTTCCATCGTCGGAAGCAGAAGCGACAAAGTCGTCTTCAAAGGGGCTGAAGGCGGTGTCTAGAACCGTGGCAGTGTGACCTCGGCAGAGCGGGTAGATGTCGTTGAGCTTTCCTGGACGGTTGACGGGGAGGACGGCGAAAGCACCACCACCGGAAGCATTCCAGTTGACAGAGATGTACTTGCCGTTGGCAGCGACGAGGTTGGTATCCCAGGCATTGTTGGAGACTTTTACGTTTTCGTAGCAAGCTTCCTTCTTTGCGACATTGGGGTAGACGTGACGATACTTGGATGGTCGAACGAAGCGACTCATTTTGGGAGGAGGAAGGAGCGATGGGGATTTGGATGTGGATGTAAGAGGGAGAGAGGGAGGGAGAGGAGGATGAAGCAGGATGGAATGAGACTACACTCAGAGGTGGGAGAAAGGAAGAAAGGGAAGCGATGCTCGGCTGTGCAACAGGCACACAGGTCTTGAGTGTGACAGTGACACAGGCACAGCTGAGAGTGTGCGAGATTGAGCGCATCCAAAGCGGCGTCGGTGCTTGAATTTGTCTCGATTACGCTGATCCGTGCGGCGCATCGGCAGGCGGGAAGCTTGATTTTTCCTTGAATGTTAGTAAGGCACCTCGTAACACCTTGAACCCGAAAAAAAGAAGAGGCGGAAGCTGCGCGCTCAAGCCGCAAAAAGTGTTGCTTTTCCTGTGAGAAGATTCGTGTCGCGTTTAGTGCGCAGTCAGTCACTCCCTCACTCCTCAGCAATCACAGCTGAGCTGCGCATTCGTCGACTCAGCTTTCTTTCTCCTCTTCCACCACCACATCATCCATCCCATCAAAAATGTCGGGCACAACACAGTGGGAGAATATCTACCATGGACTGGATACTACTCCAGGCAAGCTCAGAATGTCCCAAGGAGGTCTCGGTTGGAAGCCCTCAGTAGGAGAAGGAAGCACCATCACCATCCCTGCCGATCAGATGGCATCCTTCCAGTGGATTCGAGTCGCAAGAAACTACCAACTCGCCATCACTCTCAACAAAGACCGCGAAACTCCCTCCCCAGCACAGACCAACCCCCGTCGCACCAACTTTGACGGCTTTGTTCGAGACGACTTTGACCGTCTCTCTTCCCACATTCGACAATACTTCAGCAAGCCTCTCGAAACAAAAGAGGTCTCTACAAGAGGTTGGAATTGGGGTCAGGCAAAAATCAGCAATCACGATGTCCAGTTCTTGGTTCGAGACAAGCTCGCATTCGAATTGCCACTTTCACATCTCGCCAACAGCAACATTGCCAAAACAGAGGTATCCATGGAGTTCCTCAACCCCGAACAGCAGCAGCCAGGCGCCAACACAGGTTCGTCCGATGCCAACGGTACCAAGTCGAGGCGCAGCAAGGGGGATCAGCTTGTCGAGATGCGTCTCTATGTCCCCGGTCAGGCGAGCAAGGATGACGCCAGCGACACTGGAAGCGCACCGGACGCTGAAGAGAACAACGAAGAGACCGCCGCAGAAGCTTTCCACGAGGCGCTCAAATCAAAAGCCGACATTGGTCAAGTCGCCGGCGACTCGATCGTCGTATTCAAAGAGGTGCTTGTGCTCACTCCACGTGGTCGTTACGATATCGATGTCTTCAACACTTTCATTCGTCTGCGCGGCAAGACGTACGACTACAAGATCCTCTACAGTTCCATGAACAAGCTCTTCCTGTTGCCAAAGGCAGACGAGATCCATGTCATGCTTGTCATCGGTCTCGACCCTCCCATCCGCCAAGGTCAGACTCGCTACCCTTACCTCGTTCTCCAGTTCCCACGCGAGGAAGAGATGGACGCAGAACTCAACCTCGACGAGCAGACTATCCAAGAAAAGTACGATGGCAAGCTCAAGAAGCGCTACGAGGAGCCAACCTTCCGAATCGTCACCAACATCTTCAAGGTTCTTTCTGGCCAAAAAGTCGCCACACCCACCGATTTCGAGTCTTCCTCTGGCCAAACCAGCATCAAGTGTAACGTCAAGGCAGCCGACGGCAACTTGTACCCACTCGAAAAGTCGCTTCTCTGGGTCTCAAAGCAGCCCGTCTACGTGCCTTACTCAGAGATTCACCAGGCCATCCTCTCTCGAGTTGGTGGCGCGGTCGCTTCGTCCAAAACATTCGATCTGCGCGTCGCCACCAAGAGCGGCACCGATCACACATTCCAGTCCATCTCGCGAGAGGAGCTCGACCGTCTCAAGGCATGGCTCGCTGACCGCAAGGTGAGGATCAAGAACGAGATGGCGGAAGAGACCGGTGGTTTGGCAGCTGCTGCAGCGGCTGGATTGCTCAGCGATGATGATGAAGAGATGGGCGACGCAGGCGGTGCTGACGAGGACGAGGACAGTGAGGAGGATGCCGACTTTGCTGCCGATTCCGAGTCGGATGGTGGATCGCCGTCGGAAGGGAGCTCAGATGAGGATGAAGATGGAGGCTACGAAGACGAGGGTGATGAGAGGCCGAAGAAGAAGAGGAAGGACTAATCGCGCACAATGTATCAACACTTGTCAGGTCAAATTCAGTCATTGCTTTCTCATCTGCGCACAGCATCACATCGCGGCATCGTCCCTTTTGAGCGTTGATTCGTTTGGTCATGCAATCACGCCGCTGTACTTGCGTTTCAGAAGTTGAACTTGAGTTCCCCACCGGAGCGAGGTATGAGTATCTGCCTTGCGTGAGTGCCACCATCTGAAGTTTTGGACCCCGTTGCAATCACCGCTTGACCCTTAATCGAAGCTTCTTGTTAGGCACCCTCACCCACCTTAATGCCGCAACATTCTACGTCACAGCTGCTTGACGTCAAGAGACACAACACGAAACGCGGGGGGGGGGGGGGGTTGAGAGTGAGCAAAACGAAGCTAACGTCGTCGGTAGCTGGCACAAGTCGCTGCCAAGGCAAGGTTAGTTTCGGGTTAGCATTGAGCTGCAGGCCAAGCCTTTCGCTTTGTAGCAATGGAAGCGCAGTCGAGTGGAAAAAGAGTTTCCCACCAATAGAAACACACACCGTGAGAAACCCAGGCAAGGCCCTGTAGCGGATATTTCATGCAAGTCTCTCCGCACCTATCACACCGCTTCTAGAAACAGCCGTAACCTTAAGCGAAGACCGATCGACAGCTTGTATAGAAGCTTCTGTACGGTACAGATGCAGTTCGTGGCGTCCTTGGCGTTCCGCGGGAAAAGGTTCTACAGGTACAACTGTATGTATACGTAGTCACAGCATCCTGTGACTTTCAATTGCCACCGTTGATCAATATCCGCCGCAAGCCAAGCGTTGGAACTCACCTTTGTTTTCTTCTGTGCATTAGGAGGTTGGGCCGAGGTCGGCCTTGGCGGTCGGCCTTGTCAGTCTCGCGAAGGAAGCAATGTACAAGACAAGCTATACCCGTTGTCGCTCGTCGCCTCCTCACTTCATTTGAGCTTCCTCCTTACTTCCATCATCATCATCACCTCGTTTCGTCTCCTTTGATCTCGTAGCACGGCGCGGTCAAAAACGCTCTCAACTCAACCTTAGGCGAAAACATGCGGGCTTTTATTACCTTGTTGGTAGCACCTTTGGCATGCGCTCTGTTGTCCTCGGCGTCGCCGCTCCCCAACCGAAACTCTGTTGGATCAGTGGTAGACCCTTCGGCGTACCATGGCAACTCACATTCTTGGACGTAAACCCTGATACGGGCCTGTGTAGAGTCTTGGACGTGGGCTACGAGGTCGATATCCCATGCGATTTAGCTGGTCGTCCGGATGCGGCACCTCCTACGCTGCACAAGAGGGACTCTCCAGGAACCCATATGACGATCGGCACCAACAACATCACGGCAACATCGATTGCACTCGGGGGCCAGTCTCCGAGATGGCCACAACACTACACAAAGCTCTGGGACAGCCTCGATCGCATCTGCAACAACAACATGTGCAACGCTGCGCATCAAGAGTGCTGGGACGGTATCTGCATCAACGCGGATGGCTTCTATCACCCGGACGAGCGGGAGCAATTCATCAGATTACTGCGCACTGCTTTCGACAGATCGCTGGTAAGGAGTAGCTGGCAAGATGTAAGGCCTGTGGGTGGTTATCCCCCCAGCCTGGCGATCGTACGTGGTGTGGATGAGGTAGCTCCAGATTACTTGAGAGTCAACACCTTTGGTCAGGACGGGGGGCGTACGATGAGGGTCAACTTGTCGAGACAGACGTAAGGGCGGTGATGTGCGGAATAGCTGTCAAACAAGATCATCGCTGCGGGGGTTTCTGGTGCCACAAAATCTTTATGGTTCTGTGGTATACTGGAGATTGGTTGCTTCAAACGCCGTTCACTGCAATGACAAACCAAAGTTGGCCCAAGATGGTTAAATGCAGGTGGGCACAAGCATGATAGACAGATCACCACGCTCCAGCGGCTCGTTTAGCGTCGGAAGTAAATTTACAGTGGTTGACGATACTTGCATGTGGTCACTGTTTGATCGTTTGTGTTGCCGACTTCCAACGTCCTCTCACTCCTTCCACCCATTCTGGATCCCTCAGCAACGCTTCGACTCTACTCTGCAACCAGCGGACGTTGCCCCAAAATCCTCCACTCCACCCTGCCAGAAACCTGACCCAGCTAACTAAAGCCAATTCCCAATCCTTGACAAGATCGTCAAACTCGTACGTTGCCCCTTTCGGCAAGTTTTTCACCAAGGACGAATGATACGTCTTGAGCAAGTTTTGCTCGCCATCCCGATCATTGAGGTATCGAGAAGGTATCGAAGTGGTGAGAAACTTGGCCAAGTCCTGAACGCCCAACCCGACACCTACGTATTGGAAATCGTACATTGCCATGCGCGTCGTTTCGCGGTCAAAAGCCATATTCGCCGCTTTCACATCGCCGTGAATCAAGCTTAGCCTGGAACGATCTGGAGGGTTGTTGAGACACCAATCAACGCTCATGGGGAGGTCGGAGTCAGAATGGAGGCCGAGTTGACCCCAAGAGTCGGTGCGGGGGTCGATGGATTCTAGTTCGTGCTGGCGCGTGGCTAAGTAGTGGTAGCCTCCTTGTTGCCAGAGACCGGTGGCTTTCCAGTTGGATTGCATTGCTTCGGATGGTGGTGGGCAGAGTTCGGAAAGAGAGGAGGATTCGATGTTCCAAGTGCTTGCGTGGAATGTAGCTAGCCATTCGAGACTCTTTGTCACTTGTGCGTCGTTGAGCGTTCCACGTCGCTCTGTAAGAACGGGGAATCGTATTGACAGGTCCTCCAACACTAGCGTCTGTCCTGCTTGCTCTCCGCCATCATCGTTCCCCTGCGAGGACGAAGCAAAGAGGCTGAGTACACAGCAATCCTTCGACGCAAGCTTGCTCGCAAAGTGTCGGTAAAAGTTGGCTTCCACTTGATACGAAAGCATCTTTCGTGCATGTCCTTCGTCGTATCCTCCCTTTTGACTGCGAGGCGGCTGGATTGTCTTGACGATATATGTTCGATCTAGTGTTTGACTGGAAGAAGAGCCGGACGAATATGGCGGATGCTCGACATGAATCCGATATATGTGTCCGTAGCCAGCCCACAGCTCGGACAGGTGGACGACCTTGAGTATGCGAGTGCCCGCGGGGAGTATGGAGGTGAGTTGCGATTCGAGGTCATCTTTGCGCACCTTGAGAGATGGTCTCTCGCCAATATGTTGACAGTCGAGTTGCGACCTTGTCGTCGATGCCCGCGGACGAGAGCTTGGGAAGGTAAAGATGCGATTCGAGATGGTGTGTGCGAGCGTAGGGAATCCTGCACAACGACGTCGGCCGCAGAAAGTGACAGCCGCCGCCACGCGCTGGCCTGCCAAATAAACGCTCTAACACACTCGAATTCACGTGATGGCTGACGGGCTTCCATGTCGCGCTCTGCAGTTGCGAGTGTTTATTTCGAACAACACCTGCTCCTCAATGCCTCTTTGTCAAATGAAACATACCCCTTGCCACCATGCAACAGCGGATAGGGATGCAGCTTAAGCTCATGATGGTGAAAGGAAGCAGGAGGCAGCATAAATATATGAGCAGAAGCATTCGTACGACAGGAAGAAATGAAAAACGAACCACCGGCGGGGACAAGCGCTGCAAATGGAAAGAGGGAGCTTTGGTAGAATGTTGATCAACCGCCTTGTTGGAAAAGCAAGTTTTGAGGCAGCACACCGCGACATTGCTCTTTGTGCCTCGTCAGTTTGCGAAAAGGGATTCGCCGTTGTGCAGCACAGTGTGCATGACATCACGCTCTCCTGCTCAAACTGTGCTGTGTGACAGTCTATCCAAAGTTTCCTGAGTGGGATGCGTTGCCTGTTTGAGCGTCGAGCGTTGAGCGTTGGGCGTTTTTCAGGGTCCAGCTGTTCTTGTCCCCTCTTTTGCGCTTTCCTGCCTGGTTGGAGTCAGCTCGAAAGATAGAATCTACTCTCTTAGTGAGATCTTGCAATCCAAGTCCATCCTTCCAAATAAAAGATCCTCGACAAAGTTCCAGCCTCACTACCTTCATCACCAACCTCAACGACCTCTTCAAGACATCCTATACTCGGCCTCGACATCATCATCAACAACACCTTGCACACCTCTTCAGCAAGCTCAGCACCATCCTCAGCAACTGCTCCATCGAACACCATCACCAGCAGTCTCGTCGCCGTCATCGATATATCATCAAGTATGTTCCACGCATCCAGCACCCGACTCAACGCCGCCGGTCTCGCCCCCGAGCACTCGAAGCTGCTTCCAGAGCGACAGCCTAAGGATGACGAAGCTAACCTTCTCCAACTTCTTCAACAAGTAAGTTTGAGTCCGTTGCGAACGTGTCGAACATCACAAGGTCAACATGCTGACACCCTTGCCTCTTTCCCAACAGCTCTACACATCCGTCACACCCAGCGATGAGTGCTTTACCATCTTTGCCAACGAGGCCATCCTCACCCTCCCCACGGGCGACGTAGTCGTCGGACCCAACGGCATCAAGTCCAAGTTCGCAGAGATCCTTGCACCTTACCCTCAGCGCACACTCCGTCAGCGTCTGCTCGTCACACCCGAATCGCTTCCCCACCGCACCATTGTGCTCGACCACATGCTCAGCCTCTCTTCCGACGACGGTGAGACGGTCAAGAACGTCCACTCGCTCGTGGTAATCAAGCGCAAGGCATTGGACGGCAAAATCACCTCGCTCGTCGAAGAGGAAGGTCACCGCAAAGCAACAGCACCACTCGCTGCAAGGGCAGCTGCCGCAAACAGCTTCTACTCGCCCACCGATGCTCAGTTGAGCCCTGTGACGTCCAAGCTCAACTTGGCCAAGAAGAAGCACCACATGAAGGCTAAGCCTACCGCACTCTTTGCCAACAGGTCGGGATTGAGACAGGCCATCATCCCTGGTTCACCAGCTCATAGCACTGGCACAAACGCCGACATGGAGTTCTGAAGAGCCCATGTCGTGTGTGTCTCTGTCTCTGTCTCTGTTCCGTCTAGTCCAGTTGTTGTCGCTTGCATCTTTCCGTAGTCATCTCTTTTCAACGTATGGTTGTTTGACGCTTCTTTTTTGTACATAACACCGCCTCATAGCATAATACTGCGCTCAATCTTAGCATTCCGAGCTGTCAATCTTTCGCTTCTGAGTGAGTGCATGTCGTTGTTGAGACAAGCTTCAATCCGGTGTGTGTCGTGCGTTGTGTTGTGTGAGTCGGTCTTCGAGATCTCCCGATTCTCGGCTTCTGAGACTGCATCGGGCTGATCGGAGAAAGTGACACGCGGGAAAGCGGTGCACGAAGCAATTCCACGCGCTTTGACTTTCGGCAGACGTTCCAGCTCATTCAGACTGCATTGCTGGCCGACAGACCTCTTCCTTCTTCACCGTCATCACCACCATCACCATCCTCGCTTTCGACAAACTACATCGCCGCATCGAATAGCCGGTCTCTTCGCTTTCAGTTTCAGTGCTACTCCACCACCGGCACGGCAGCCGCTGACCTCTTTCCACCATGCTGCACGGCTTCAATATTCTGCGTCAGCAGTACTCGCAGCTGTCCAAGCCAGGAGGTGCCAATCAGTCTGCCATCAACACAATCCAAACTCTCGCAGAACGACTCTCCAAAGCAGACGAGAATCAGACCTCCATCGAAGATCGTAGGGCTGCCGTACTTGCACTCAAGGGCCTCAGCAGAGATCACAACCGCGCTGTCGGTCAACATGCGCTTCCGGCCTTGCTCACATCCTTGCAGAGAGATGCTAAGGATGAAGACACTGCCAGAGCTTTGATCGAATGCTGCATCACCTTGTGTGAGGTGCAATCGCCAGAAGCTGCTGCTCAGGCATCTGCAGGATCCCAATCACAACAAGGCCAGAACAAGCGCAAGCAGCAAGAGCACGGTCCACCTTCCGGCCTTTTGCATACCGATGTGTTTCTGCAAGAACCAGGCCCGCTTCATTGCCTTCTGCCTCTGCTCGCGCCGGACCGTGCCTTCTACACTCGCTTCGCTTCCCTTCAGCTGCTCGGATCGTTGCTCCGCAATCGACCACACAGAGTCCAGGATCACGTCCTGGTAGCGCCCGGTGGATGTGGTGCCATCCTCGAATGTCTCGCAGAAGGTGCTGGCTCATCGGCAGAGATCGTCCGCAATGAAGCACTGCTTCTCCTCCCGCACCTCGTCTATGGTAATGCCGACATCCAAAAACTCGTCGCGTTCGAAGGTGCTTTCGAAAAGCTCCTCGACGTTTGTGCCGCCGAAGGCAGGATCGAAGGCGGCGTCATCGTTCAAGACGCTCTCGACGGCCTCGAAGCTCTGTTGAGATACAATGTCTCGAATCAGAACTACTTCCGCGAGACCTTGTCCATCCCCATGCTTGCACCGCTGCTCTTCTATCCGCCCGCTCCCGCCAACAACGAGTTCCCTTCCAAGCACGCCGAACACGAGTATGCCCGCCAACTCGAAGCCTTTTGCTTTCAAGATTGGGACCATCAGAAGGTCGTCAACGCCAAGATCGTGCTCGACATAGCGGCTTTGCTGATTGGCGGGCAGGGCGAAGGCCGACGTGCAAACCAGAATGCGCTTCTGCAGTGTGGCATGACGAAATGCTTGCTCGACCTTGCTCTTGGTTCCACTGCTCCTGCTTCGCTCAAAGCGCAGGCCTTGCATGTCTCGGCTTCTCTCATGCAGGCGTCTAGAGCCAACCAGGATCTTCTCTCGACCTTGCTAGTACAGCCTGTTCAGTTTGTCCAGACACCCAAGCAGGGCCTGACTCCTGGTCAGGAGGGCGAGCAGCAGCAAGCTCAAGATCCAGCTTATGCTGCTCCAGCAGAACCCTCTTTCACTCGTGCAGAGCCAAGACCTGCAGTTGTCAGCCTTGTCGAGACCGCTATCGGCACTTCGGGTGCCAAGGGAGGGCTCGGCTTGAGAGGTGCTGCCATCGCATGCTTCCGTGCTTACGTCGCTGATAACATGGACGCACGTCTTGCCATCATCAACGGTATGGCTCCGGCAGCGGAGGGAGCCGACGAAGCGCCGACTTCCCCCGCAGGCAAGGTTCTCTTTGAAGGCATCACTCAGAATCCTTCGACTCAGGCAACATCCGACCATGCCGATGCGTACAAGCACCTCGTCTCTGCTATGCTCTTCTCTTACCTTGTTCGGGCAAGTGAGACCGCAAAAGCAGCTGCTCGTGTCATTGCAATCAACCCAGATGGCACGGTCATCAAGCACGTTAAACCCGAGAAGGAGGGCAAAGACGACGACGATGATGACGATGACGATGACGATGACGATGACGACGCACCCTCGTCGCTGATCCAGGTCATTGTTGGCAACCTCACCTTGTCCGAACGCGAGCTTGCTGATGCAGTCCGCAAAGAGCGAGCTTCGGCTATGGGTGCTACCATCTCCTCCAACTCCTACTCGGCTGCCGACTGGACGCGCATCATGGTGGGCTACCTCGTCCTGCTCTCCGTATGGCTGCACGATTCGCCGCTCAGCGTGCGCGATTTCCTTTCGGAATCAGCCACCTTGCAAGCCGTCATCCAACCGGTCGCTCAATCTTCGGGTGTCGATCCGCTCATCCAAGGTCTTGCTGCTTTCCTGCTGGGTGTGGCTTATGAGTTCGACACTGGCCCGGGTAAAGTTGCAGTGACGAGAGTTACGATGCATCCGATCCTGCATTCTAGGATCGGTGCGGATCAGTTTGCTGTACGCATCAACCGGGTTGGTGAAGATGTGCGGTTCCGAGAGGTGACGCCTGACGTGCTGGAGAAGTTGATTGTGGTAGAAGAGCAGGTGGAGGCGGATGAGTTGCGAGCGACTGCGGCAGCTGCGGCGGCCGCGGCCGCAGCTGCTGCTGCCAAAGCTGCCTCCTCCGATGCTTCCGCTGCACCCACCACCGCCGACGCCGCTACACCAGAAGACAAGGAAAAAGCCGACGAAGAAGCTCAAGATAAAGACCTCGAGATCAACGGTTTAGGACATCTCTCCAAACGTCGTCGTGCAGGTCTCTGGTTCGATTGGAGCTTTGTCGAGTTTTGGCGTGCCAACTCGACGCTCATCGCGAAATCGATCACGGTCGATCCTTCTTCCAGTTCTGCTGCGCAGGCTGCACTCCCGGCTGAGCTGTTGGATGCTCAACGACAAGCCGAGGCTCTGAGGGATACGGTGGCTAAACAAGCACGGGAGATCGAAGTGTTGGAGAAGCGGGTTGAAGAGCTGACTGAAGCACACGCTAAACAGGTTGCTGAACTGCAAGCCGAGTTGGCAGCTGCAAAGGAAGCGGTTGAGACGCATGCGCCTCAGCTCGAGGCTGCGAGAACTGAATTGGAGCAACTGAACAGTGAGCATGCTTCGTCGCTCGCAGAGTTGCAGGCTAAGCACGATGAGTTGGCTAGAACTCTTGCCGAAGTTCAGGGTAGAGAAGAGGAGAGCAACGGCAAAGTTTTGCAGCTTACGTCGGAGATGGCGCGCATTTCGGCGGGTAAGCCGTCGCAGAAGGAGTTTGGAGCGTTGCAAAAGGCGCATGATGAGTTGAAGAAGAAGCATGATGAGCTGGTGGCGGCTGGTGGTGCTTCAGGAGCTGCAGGAGGGGGAGGGGGAGCGGTGAAAGACCTCATGGAAGCAAAGGCGTTGGCCAGTCAGCGAGCGGAGAAGATTGCTGAGCTCGAGGCGAAGGTTGTTTCCCTCGAAGCTGCCTCCTCCTCCTCCGCTACTGGGGTCGATGGAGAGCAAACCGAAAAGCTACAGACCACACTCACCGCACTCGAATCCGAAAAAGCCAACCTCGAAGCTCAACTCTCACGCCTTCCCACGCTCACCGCCGACCTCGAATCCGCCACATCCAAATTGGCCGAACTGGAAGCCGTCACAAAAGCCAAAACGGACCTCGAAGCAAAAGTTGCACAGCTCGAAAAGGACATCTCCACCTCCAAGGTTACAGCTCAATCTGGGGAGGAGAAGAAGTCGAAGCTGCTCCAAGAGGCGGAGAAGGAGAAGGCAGCGCTCGAAGAAAAGGTGGCCTCCCTCGAAGCGGTGCAAAAGGAAAATCCTGCGCTCGAGGAGAAAGTTCAACAGCTCTCAACCGTCGAATCGGAAAAGAAGAAGTTGGAGGAGAAGCTCAACAAACGCCTCTCCAACCTCGAATCCGAAAAATCTGCGCTCGAAGAGAAGCTCAAAGCCTCTTCAAAAACCGAAAAGGATCTCTCTGCCAAACTTGCATCCCTCGACAAGTTGACAAAGGAAAACAAGGACCTCAACGCCAAACTCTCCCAACTCGATTCAATAACCCAATCCAAATCGGAGCTGGAGAAGAAGCTTTCCGCACTCACCAAAATCGAATCTGAAAAGAAGGAGTTGGAAACCAAACTCAAGGCAGCCGAAAAGGAAAAATCCGAACTCAAGGTGAAACTCGACTCCTCCTCTTCGTCTAGCAAAGGTGGCAAAGCAGGTAAAGAGCTAGAAACTCTGCGAAAGGAAAAGGAAGAAATCAGCAAGGAAAACGAAGACCTGCTGGTGCTGCTCGAGGAGTTGACGCAGAAGAGGAAGAGGGATAAAGCCAAGTTGAGGGAGAAAGGTGATACCGAGGTGAGCGATGATGATGACGACGACGACGATGACGAAGAGGAGAATGACGATGTGGACTGAGGAAAGGGTGCTTCAATGCAATGCAATGTTCTTTTTTGACTTGGATCTCAGCTTTGTTTGTGTGTCTGCTTCTGCGTGATCACTCCGTCCTCGATCTTGAGCAAGGAGGGACGCCCATTTGCCGTTTCTCAAACACAACAAACAGCAAGCTCAAAGTGCTTCTGCACACACACGATCAACAATGAAAAGAAAACAGAATCGATTGAGAGTTGCAAGAAGGTAAAAACATCGGAACTTGAACAAGATCAACAAGAATGAAAAAAGGAGACGGAGGAATCTACCCGGTCAAAATACCCTTTTCCCGGAAAAGACAAAGGCAGAGGGATGGATACCGAGAAAGGATACGAAGTCGAAGGGGAACGGGAACCGGACGAGAAAAAGTGCTGGGTCGCCTCGGCCGTATAGGCTTGCGTTCGTCTTGTTGACTGAAAGAACCTGCTTTCAGAAAAGACGTCGCGTAGCATATACAGCAAGGCTTCGCGCAAAGAATGCTCGCACGTGTATGCAATGGAAGCGACTATTAAGACAAGAATACAGTTCCGAGACCAAAAAGGAAAAAAAGATGGCGGAAGCGGAGAATATGGGAGGATGCAAGGTCATGATACAGAGGAACTTGGTCGTGAGTCTGACAAGAGGTCGATCAGACTTGAGGCGTCGTTAGAAGAGCGAAAAGCAGGTAAGCCTCCACTCTTTGTCGTCAAGAAGTATGCGGAAAGGTCAAGGCGGCGCAGCGTAGCTACATCACGCGCACGACACGGCGATGGCACCGGCTGACTGGATACTTGCACTGGTGCAAGCGTTGGTGACGTCGACGTCCCCGTCATCCGCCTCGGCCTCGGAGAGGGAAGCGGAGGCAAGACCCATCTCGACAAGCAGGTCATCATCGCTCAAGTGGGACGAGGGCTGGCCGGCAGCGTGCGTAGGTGCAGCTCGGGTGGCAGCCATGGTCCTTCGCGAGGTACGTGCCTGCTTGCGAGAAGGAGTCGCGGCAGCAGCAGCAGCGTTAGGCTTGGACGCCTCAGCAGCGGCTAGCTCATCTGCAGATGGACCAACACCCATGAGCGACATGCCGGCCAGGAGCAGGACGGAAGCAAGCGTACTGGGTGCTTTGCCCGATGACGAGGACTGATGCGAGATCAAAGAGTTGGCGCGCGACTGACTGCTCTCCATGGAGGACGAGGAGGCAGTGGATGGCGAAGAAGGCGCCGAGGCACACGGGAAATGGTAGTCAAGACCGAGACCCATGCCGGTTGAGGCCATCTTGCCGGGGTTACTAAATTGAATGGCAGATCGGCTGCGCAGAGCGTTCTCCGAGAACATGGCAAGCGTTGGAGTCTTGGAGAGGTCAAAGCCAGCAGTGTGCGAGGCGTCAAGCATCATGGCCGTGTTGGAAGCGTCGCCTAGAGTGAACTTGGACAGCGGCGACTCTGGCACAAAGAGGGGAAGCTCAGCGCCCTGTACTCCCTTGAAGGGCATGGAGCCAACGCCCATGGTAACAGACAAACCTGCCTGGGCGGCGTTGACGTTGATGGCGTCAAAGTCAGTGACAGGCATGGCGTTGGCAGCCATGGAGGACTGTGCGGCGGCTACGCTAGCACGGAGCGCGTCGAGCTGAGCAAGAAGCTCGGACTCACGCTGGTGCGAAGCAGCCAGATCGGAGCGGGTTTGCTCGAGTTCGGCGGAGGAAGCAGCTGGTTGGCTGTCCTTCTGGACGCTAGGAGCAGAAGGCGCAGCGGTGGAAGGCTGAGACTCGGGAGCAGGAGTACCATCAGCGTCATCAGCAGTAGGAGCGATGGAGGCGCCCTTCTTGGAAATGACTTCCTCGAGGCAGAGACGAGCCATGGGCTCCTCGTTGGCAAGGACAGCCGCGAGAGGGGTTGAGTCGATGCGATCGAGGGGAGCATCGGGCCCAGCAATGGCTTCCCACATACGCCAAACGAGCATCGAGATACCTCTGCACTTGACCTCCATCTCCTCGAATTGCTCACGCTTGCGCTGACGCGAAAGGAAAGCGGCTGCACGGTTCTTGACGAGACGGGCCTCGCGCTTTGTGAGACCCGAGGTGTCGGGAGGCACAAAGAGGCTCGAGTGCTTGGCCGAGGTGTCGATGACGGGGAAAGGCTTTCCGGACTCGGTGATGTGAGAAGCAGAAGGAGGGGGACGACGCTGGTTGTTCTGCCTGGAAGTCTTTTTGTTTGCCTTTGCGGCATCCGAGGAAGCTTCGGGGGTGGCGAGGGCGGCGGGCGAGTCGATCGACGCGTCGACCAAGTTCTTACGCTTTGCTCCTCTCTTGGCGGAAGCGGGCCTGGAAGAAGCATCGGAAGTAGAGCTGGGCGAGGCGACCGAGGAGAGGGACTCGGCGTCAGAGAAGTTGAATCGTCGGTCGACAGCGTGTGCAGCGTAATTGGGCAAGCTCATACTGGAAACCATGGGCTGAGAGCCAGGGTAAGACGGGAAGTCGCGAGAGGCAAAGATGTCGTTGGCAGGCTCCATCTTGACGAGTTGAGCGGGAGTGGGGGGCATACAGAAGGAGTTGAGGTCTTGCGGGACATACATGGGTTGTTGGACGAGCATGGGAGCTGGGGCACCGAGCGTGTGCACGCCCGAGTTTGGCTGGAAAGAAGTGGGGAATGGGTTGTTGAACATGGGCTGGAACGCAGCAGAGTTGTTGTGGTCGGCAGAGAAGGAATGTTCCATGAGTTGGTGCGACATTGCGATGTGAGGTTGAGCGTCTGCGTTGGCCCAAGAAGGGGGCTGAGGTGAGGAGGAAGGGGCAGAGAAGGAGTGAGTGCCAGTTGGCGATGAGAAGGAGGGCGAGTTGTTGATCATTGCGACTAAGTGTGAGAGTCGTGAGAAGAAAGTATGCTATGAGAGGCGGGTGAAGATGATGGTTGAAAGAAGAGAAGGAGAAGATGCCGTGGCTACCAGAGCACAGAGCACGAAGAGGTAGAGGATGAGGAAAGAATCGCTACCAGAGCGAGTCGAGGTGAGACAAGGATGAAGAGAGCTGAAAGAACCAGTCGTTCAGCTACCGAATCTGTGGGAGAGAATGACGTTGAGGCGATGCCGGGGATTGGAGCAATCGAGATGAAGTGCTCTGAGCGAAGCAAACAGTGAGGACGGGTTGTGGTTGATGCAAATGAGTTCGGAAAGTGGGTGGAAGAGAGATGGTCGAGGATGGTACAGCCTCAAGCTGGGATGTTATATGAAGGGATGGCGAACCAAGCGCGTTGATATGCAGTGCAGAGAGGTGGGATATGCAATAGGAAGCAGCGGCGTCAAAGGATGAGATGAGGCGAGATGAGATGAGATAGAAGGGCGAAATGAGGAGAGAAGAACCAAAGAGTAAAAAAAAAGACGAGAAAGGAGAAGATGGAGTTTGAAGACGGAAGATGAGAGGAAAGGGGGAAGAATGGGATATGATGGTGATGGTGGGACGATGGGATAGTTTGAGAGGACGGTGTGGCTACAGTGCAGAGAGGCCTACATACAGAGTGAAACTTACACTGACACCCTCTTGCTCTTCCAAAGTCACACTCACACTCGCTCACTCGCACAGCTTCCTGCGGCTGATTCGCGTCTCGACAGGCGCGCAAAAAAAAAAACAGCTGAAAGGGCACTTGCCTTTCCGCCCCCCTTTTTTCGATTCGCTGCAAGAACATTGCAACTGTGCATTCATTCCACGCACATGAGTGCAATCCGGGCTTGGGGCCGTGACAATGCACCCGCCTCGATGACAAAAGCCGTTCTTTGTGATCACATCGTCGATGGTCGCAATACTGTATTCAAGCGAAGCCCGCGTCACACCATAGTCACTCTGTAGTGGCAGATTGGGGCTTTGCACTCCGAACTTGACTAGCAAATCTCGGTTTGAGGTTGGGACATGCACCTTGCATTTCATTGAGAAATGCGCCTCGCTCCCATTTTGCCCACGCCTTGCTTTTCAAGCCGAGAAATCAAGGGGGAAACATGAAATTGTATTCAAGACATGCAATTTGTATTGTGCTCACATGCAAACCATTCAAACTAGCGAGCACCGATCGAATAGTGAAGCGAGGTGTCGGTCTCAGAGTTTTTTCTCTTTGTCTCTCTGATCGAAGTTCCCTGCTCGGTCAAACTGTCATGGCGCGCCACCCCGCGTCGTCCGCTCCTGTTCGAGTTGCCCCCCCCCCTTTTTTTGTGGTGGCCAATGCCAGTCTCGGGTTCAGTCGAGCCGTCCTGACTCTGTCAAGCGGCAGATCAAGTACGAGGTTGGCGGTAAGACGGCCGCCGCCGCAGCCGCTCTCAACTCAGCTTAGCCGTTTCCAATTCCACCTCGCCGATTCCCACGCTCGAGCCTCCGAGTGGGTTTCGATGCTCAAAGCTACGCGGAATCCCGGGCCGAATGTCATCTTGCACCGTCATCATAGATTTACTCTAGCATCATGCTCCAAGCTACACTGCAGGAACGGCTTCTCCAGCAATACGCCAAGTTACAGGATAAAGCTTGAATCCCGGATTGGACTAACTTTGGTCAGTCTCGTGTGACAAGAGAAAGCCAATTCAGCCTATCGTTGGTCAGAATCGCATTTTTTTCGGGGTCCAACCCTGTGTGTGTCAAGGTTGACCTTTGACTTATCAATTTTAAGCGGAGCAAGCAGTGCAGCGCTTTGCATCGCCTCTTCTCACTTTTTTCAAGGTGTGAGATTGGGGTCTTGAATCTGTACCCTCCCCTCGTTTCAGTGCACTGCATTTGCAATGCCTCCCTTGGTCGACCACTTCAGGGCCGAAAGCGTTCACCTCTGGGAGTGCCAAAATCAAAAATGTGCAGTCGGAAGCACCTCACGACGACGATACGTCTGGCTGATTTTAAAACCTCATCGCTGATTTAGAAATCTAAATTGCCCGATTTCATAAAGAAAAGGCATGTGTGTCAGCGTGACATAATCCAACTCAGCTCAGTTGAATGCACCCTTCGAAATTCACTTTGTCCGCTTTTCGCCAATTCGCATTGCAGAAGCTTTGTTGTACTCCACCTTCTCATTCACTGTCCATCCGCTATTGCCCCTTCGTGACATCGTCGTCAAGGATCAAGCGCTAAGCAAGATAGCTGCTCTGGGCATCTGACACCCACTCAACGGACTCGACTCGGATTCGCAGCCAACCCGGCCCTGCCTGTCCTGTCCATCATGGTTCGTGTCATCATCAAAGGTGGTGTATGGAAGAACACCGAAGACGAGATCCTCAAAGCTGCTATCTCCAAGTATGGTAAAAACCAATGGGCTCGTATCTCTTCACTCTTGGTCCGCAAGACCCCAAAACAATGCAAAGCAAGATGGTACGAATGGCTCGACCCATCCATCAAAAAGACCGAATGGTCCAGAGAAGAAGATGAAAAGCTCCTCCATCTTGCCAAGCTCATGCCCACACAATGGCGTACAATAGCTCCACTCGTTGGTCGAACCGCAAATCAATGTCTCGAACGATACCAGAGGCTCCTCGATGAAGCCGAAGCTCACGACAACCAAGCTGGCCCCAGCTCCCTCGCTCTCACCGGTACTGGTGAAGCCGTTCCCAGCGCAGATGACGTCCGTCGTCTGCGTCCCGGCGAGATCGACCCGGACCCAGAGACAAAGCCCGCCAGGCCAGACCCCATCGATATGGACGAAGACGAGAAGGAGATGCTTTCAGAAGCGCGTGCACGTCTCGCAAATACTCAGGGCAAGAAAGCAAAGCGCAAAGCTCGTGAGCGCGCTCTCGAAGAAGCACGTCGCCTTGCCATGCTACAGAAGCGAAGAGAACTCAAAGCTGCAGGCATCACCGTCAAGCAAAAGACCAAGAAGGGTGTCGTCGATTACAATGCCGACATTCCCTACGAAAAGAAGCCCATCCCAGGCTTTTACGATACCAGCGCAGAAGCTTCCAACTCCTATCAGGCGCCCGTCGGCAAGACCCTCCAGGAACTCAACAGACGCAATGCTGCGCCCCAAGATCCAACCAAGAACAAGCGCCAGCGTGAAGCCGAGGAAAAGTCCAAACAAGCCAAGCAAGCCCTCGCAGGTCGAAACGAGGAGCAGATCCGCAAGCTCCAGGAAGCCGACCAGATCACAAAACGTCGCAAACTCAATCTTCCCGCCGCTCAAGTGGGTGAGGACGAGCTGGAAGCCATCGTCAAGATCGGTCAAGCAGGTGAGCGCGCGCGCTCACTTGTCGAAGAAGGTTCGAGCGACGCTACCCATGGCTTGCTCGAAAAGTATTCGGCACTCGAATCAGCGCAGACCGCGCGAACACCGCAGGTGGCACCTCACGACGATTCTGTCATGAGACAAGCCAGGAATCTTCGACTCATGTCTTCGGCACAGACTCCGCTACTGGGCGATGCCAATGCAGACTTGCAGTCTTCGCAATCATCCGTTGCACAGACCCCCGGTTCCTTTGTGGCGCAGACACCCAATCCTCTCTTGACACCCAGTCTTCGAGACGGTCGCATGGTCGATCTGGAGAGAGAGTCGCGCTCGCCAGCAGGCGCCAGCACACCTCAGAGAACGCCGCTGCGCGACAACCTCGGACTCAACCTCGAAGACAGGCTGCAAGCTGGCTACGAGACGCCACGAGATCTCAAGAGGACACGCAATCTGGCTCAATCTCAACTCAGGCAGAGCCTCTCGTCGTTGCCGGCGCCAAAGAATGACTTTGACATTGTAGTCGACGATCCAGATGCTGAGCCTGAAGCGAGCTCAAGCGCGCTGGACCAGGGCGTTGCTCTCAGCCAAGAAGACGCAGCAGAGCGTGACGCGAGGCTCGCACGTCAAGAGGCCAAAGAGCGGGCCAGAGCAGAGGCGCGTCGCAGTCAAGTCGTGCGCCGCAATCTGCCACGACCAGCAGACGTGGATCTGGCGCGCTTGGACAAGCAGATCGAATCAAGATGCCGCGATCCTGTAGAACTGCTTATTGCTCGCGAGACGGTCAAGCTTCTGCACCACGATGCCAACGTGTATCCCATCGCCGGTAGCAAGCATCCTGAGCCCGAGTCGGTGCAACTTGATCCACTGTCGGATGCATCGCTCGCTGCAGCTCGAGAGTTGATGCGTGCAGAGTTGGCTCAACAGCTTGGATTCCCAGGCGCAAGTCAAGAGGTACTCCAACGACTGGTGGGCGCTTCGCTGAATGACGACAACGAAGCTATGGACAAGCTTGAGGCGGCGATCAAGCATGGTTGGTTTGAGTCACGAAAGGACAAGTCGGCATTGGTCCAAGAATTGGCATCTGCACGGGATAAGATGGCGGAAGCAGCGTCACAAGCATCCAAAGGCGAAAAGATGCTGTCAAAAGTACTTGGTGGATACAAGGCGAGGAGCGAGGCGCTGTCAGCTTCTGCAAAGGAACGGTTCAAGGCGCTGGAAGAAGCGGCCATCTCGCGCGAGACTTTTGAGCGTTTGCTTGGCGAGGAAAAGGGAGGCAAGCTGGAGCGACTTGACTCGTTACGTAGAGAGGTGGATCGTCTGTCGAGTCGCGAAGGGGTGGCTCAGACGGCGTACAAGGCACTGGAGGATGAGCGGAACGCTCTGCAGGAGTCGTGCGAATTGCTCGAGATGGAAATCAACATGCGCCAGGCTGAGGCTCTTAACGAGGCTGCGCTCTCGCAATAAATTTCGACTCATTCGTATCCTCGCACTCACACACACAAAGCAATGCAGTCCCAGATGTATACCCTCGGCTCGAACCAATCGTTGAGTTGAGTACCCTTGCGGCCGATGTAGTGAAACTCCGACGCGAAACCGAGTGGGAGGCCATGTCTGTGTATGGAAAACTTGATTTGTGCTCGGCAATCAAGACAGGTTCGAGTGCATGGTAAAGTGGCTTTTTCGGCAAGAAAGCGGTCGCCGCTATTGTCTGTCAGAACAAGCCATGGTGTAGACCTTGGCGTCAAAATTTGGCTGCGTCGCTACAAGTCGTTGATGGCATGTTTCTGAGGAAGCCGTGGCTTGATTAGCCGAACAAGGCATTCAAAGTGTAGTTCTGCCAAGGGTCGGACTGTAGAAGCACGGGAGTGGTCAATGAGTGACGAGGGAAGGGTCGTTTAGGGACTTGATTTGGACGAGCTTCTTTTTTACGAGACCAAAAAAGGGTTAAACTCGAGGACCAATAAGATCAAGTCGTCGGAAACTCGGCATTGACGGCAGTAGACATGGCAGAGCTATCAACAGAGAGCTTCGCTAACTAGCTCGACCAAAGCTAGGAAGAGAAGTTGTTCATGCCAAAAGTTCGATCTGTAGTGCATCGCTAAATTCCAAGCTAGAGGCGTGCCTGCAGCAGAAGACAGCGGCCGAGAACGGGTTCTGTTTGGACACAATTGAGAAGCAAACCAAAAATGGAAGAGATTCGAAGTGGGTGTTCGGACGTAAAGCTCATTCTCGAGTAAGAGCTCTAGCTCAAACTGAATGGTGAGACCCGAACATACCCGCTCTTGAGAACAATGGACGAGTTGGACCGTGCAGTAGATGGCGTGGAAAAACTGAAGGATCGTCTCGAAGACAGCTGCCACAAAAAAAAGGGAAATTTTTTATCTGATCCGATTTTGAGTGCGCTTGAGTGTCTGAGCGCGTCGCAATTTTTCAAGTCAGCTGCAGATTTCTCTCCGTGCCAAAATCTTGGCAAATTTTTGAATAGAAAGCGGCACACAATGGTAGGTGGATTCTAATACAAAAACACAGAAAGTCGCTAAATTCCATTGTCTGAGTTGAAATGAATTTTGGCAGTTTCGTTATCTGATCCGACCAATCTGATGAGAAAGCTGCAAGAACAGCGTGGACATTCAAGTTCAAATCAAACCTTTTTCGCCTCAAACATACATACATAGGTTCTGTCTCTCCTTGTCTCGTTCTGTTTCACTTTGATCCATAGTCTAAACCCCACCCCCCCTTTCGCAAGCTATCATTGGTCCGTCCACATGCGAATACCTCGGCGCCTTTTTCCTTTTTTTTTTTCTCTTGCGCACCCTGGTGGCGCCAAATTCCTCTCTCAGGCACTTCTTGCTCGCTAGCCACTCGACCAATCCAATCAGCCAGGGCCAACCTTCTATGCGCATAAAGTTCACTTTTTTCTCCCATTCTCGCGGATGTCGTTTCTGCAAATGTGCAGCTTGCATCCTGTTCCTCTGTGCCTGACATGCGAAAGAAATGAGAGAGGGAAAGAAAAACTTTTTCTTCATCCGGATTCTGCCGGTGCTGCTCGTCCTCGCCCTTGTAGGCAAAAGAGCGCTGTGTGATAGTCACCTCGCTTAGAAGATACACACGAGGTCTGGCTTTGCTCATACAGTACGATTCCCTTGTTTGGTCACATTTGGCGTCATGTGCTCTTCAGATTAGCTTTCGCTCTTGGCCTACATAAACTCGCCCAATCTGATAAGCACTTTTCCCAGTTTTTCGGTTCCCTCTTTCCATCCATCCTTGTCCCCCCCTTCCTTCCTTCCTCCCTTCTTCCTTGTCAATCCGGACTAGGCTTTCTTCTCCAATCCCTTCCCTTCCCATTCCTGCACTCAAACATGTCGCAACCCTCCGACGTCGAGCACGCCGAGCGTTGGGAAGCCTCCCAAGAGTCTGATGAGCATGCTGACAAGCACGACGACAAGCAGATCGGTGTCTTGGCTGCCGAGGCCGGTCGCAGTGTAGCCGACTGGACCCTCTGGGTCGGTATCCTCGGTATCGCTCTCGTCGCTTACCTTGCTGGTCTCGACAACAACACCATGTGGGCATGGCAGAATGCCGCTACCACCCAATTCAAAGACGTCCCCGCTTACACCGCCATCACCATCGTTCAGTCTGTTCTCATCGCTGTCGGCAAGTTCCCCATCGCCAAGCTCGCAGACGTTTTCGGTCGTGCTCAAGCCTATGCTCTCTCTGTGCTCCTCTGGGTGATCGGCTTCATCATCATCGCCGTTGCTCAGAATACCCGCGACGTTGCCGGTGGTACCGTCATCTACGCCCTTGGTAACACTGGTGTTCAGATCATGCAGCAGATCGTCCTCGCCGATTACATCTCCACCAAGTGGCGCGGTGCCTCCATCGGTCTCGTCAGTCTGCCCTACATCATCAACTTCTGGGCAGCCACTCAGATCTACACCAAAATCGTCGCCGTCAACTGGCGTTGGGGCCCCGGCTTCTTTAGCATCTGCGCTCCCGTCGCCGCCTTCTCCATCATCCTCGCCCTCGCCATCAACCAGAGGAGGGCCAAGGCTAAGGGTCTTCTTCCCATCCACCCTTACAGGACTATGCCCATCCTCAGGGCCGTCTACTCCTTCCTCGTTGACATTGACGCCCTCGGTCTCTTCCTCATTTGCGGCGGCTTCCTTCTCTTCCTTCTCCCCCTCAACCTTGCCAAACTTCAGACCAACGGCTGGTCTACCGGCTGGATCATTGCCATGCTCGTCCTCGGTGGTGTCATGATTATTGCTTTCTGCGTTTGGGAGTACTTTGCACCCAAGCCCATCCTCAACAGGCGTTGGAGGCTCAACAAAGATGTCCACTTCGCTACCGCTATTGGTTTCTTTGACTTCTTCAGCTTCTACTCCTCCTGGACTCCTGCTTACTACTGGTCCATGGTTGTCATGGATTACGACCTTCAGGGCGCCACCTACTTCTCCAATTGTCAGTCTCTTGCTTTGACCGTCTTCGGCATTGTTGCTGGCTTCATCTCCGCCCGCACAAAAAACTACAAGTGGATCATGGTTGGCGGTGCTTGCATCCGAATGCTCGGAATCGGCCTCATGATCAAGTACCGTGAAGCTGGCTCCTCCAATGTTCAAGCTGTCTTCCCTCAAGTCCTTCAGGGTATGGGTGGTGGTTTCCTCGGTATCACCCTTCAGGTCGCTGCCCAGGTCAGTGTTCGTCACCAGGATGTCGCCACCGTCACCGCCTATTTCCTCCTCCTCACCGAGATTGGTGGTGCTTGTGGTAACGCTCTTGTCGGTGCCGTCCAGACCAACGTGCTGCCCGGCTACTACGAGAAGTACCTCCCCATGCTCAACGCCACCGAGCGTGCTGCCATCTATGCCAGCCCCTACGCCGGTACCCTCCTGTACCCCATCGGCACTCCCGAGAGGACTGGAATGATCCATGCCTACAACGACTACGTCCACACTCTCCTCATTGTCGCCATCGTTCTCTCCGTGCCTCCCATCATCCTCGGCCTCGTCATCAACAACCGCAAGCTCAACGACAAGCAGAACTGCGTCAGCAACGAGCTTGCCGGCATGAGACGTTTGTCGAGCGACAGCGCTAAGCCCTCGGAGGACTCCATCGACAAGAAGTAAACACCTCTTGTCGCTCGGCGTCGCTCACCAAACCATACCTTCGTGGCACGTCTCTCTGACCTGCTTCCCACTCTGTAAGCATTCGTTGGTCAAAGACTTCTTGGCCCATACCCCTTTCTCCCTTCTAAAATTGCCCTTGCTGGCCAACGTCAGCGGCTGCGCTTTGTCTTACGGTATATCCTTTGGTTGTCACATGGAAATTTGTACTTCTTTGTTTCGTCACGCGATCTTTGTCTGTGTGTATGTGCTCTGAGTCAGGGATTGTCCCGAAACGTGCGAAGAGCAGACTTTCCCGGGTACATCTTTACGGCTTACTGCGTCCGTCCACGTCTTGGCGTTCTTATTCCCTCCCCAGAGTCCTGAGTACAATGCGTCTTATTGCTATGATGCCACGCTTTCTTGCGCAGCCAGTTAATGCGCAGCGCTTTGCCGCAGTAGCGCTCCGACAATGGTCGAGTACGGTTCCGAGTCCTCCTCACGTTGAAGATGGCTCCGTCTGATCCCCGCCACTGAACATCTCTCCCGTCGGACTTCTGTGCATGTCGCTGTGAACGTTAGGTTCATCGCTCAGTGCAGGACTGATGGAGCAAGGCTTGACGCCTGTCGATCCGCGAGCTTGTTTCCGCCCGGCCGTCCGGCACGCTTTCCACCATGACGTTGACTGCGGTCCTTCACGCCATCGCAGAGAAAGGATCATACATGACGCCGTCCGGACGGGCGCTTCTGTCATGCTCGACGTTCAATTGACCACGGGAAGAGGCATTTCGACGTCGTGGTCTGACTGTTCTAGTCAAAGCGGAGGTAGCGATGACATGGCTAAGCATATTTTTGCGACTCCTTTTTTGGGATGAAAGTGTGTTTTCTAGAGACTTTATTCGCCACGTCAAGCCATTCGATGCGAAGAGACATTAGAGACAAATGGGTTCGCTCATGGAGTTTTTGTCCCAGTCAGTAAAGGCAACATCGACAAAGAGGTCACCGGTCATATCTAAACTTGACTGATTTCAACGTAGAATGAGCAGAACAAGAAAAGTGAGGATTCATATCATGGAAATTTCTCAAGTTTGGTAGCGTATTGCGCCTCGTTCAGGGCGACAAATGAGCCCACAAAAACGTGAAATTGCTCGGGAACTGACTCTCTTTAAAAAAAAAAATCATGTTTTGGTGGTGTACTTATAGGGCAAATGACAAAATTCTGAAAAGACAAGCTAAGAAAATGGGGATTGTTTAGAGATGTCCAACCGTTTCGTACACTAGCCGGCATCGTCCACGTCATGAACACTTGGACAGATTCCGCTAACCCCCGCCGCGTAAAGCAGACATTCGTCAAGCATGCATCCCAGGGGTGGCATGGACGAACAATCCCCCGGACCGCTGTTGCCGTCATTGAACGCAGCTAGGCTAGCTCGCAGTCAAGTGATGCGAGTGAATTTGAAAAGATTCACTGTTTTGAATTTCCATGAAATCCACGCAAAAGATGTCATTCCTCGTAAAATTTGTGGACAAAATCCTTATCCAACCACGAATATCGTTTTCATCACTTTTCAGGCGACTTGAGCGACAATCGCGGTCAGAGTAGGACAACAAACGATCGATCCAACGGGATCGGGGAGTGATTGTCCAAGAGGGGCTCCTCCTTCATATCGTGAAAAAAGTAAAAAGTCGTCCCCGGAGCCACCCTAGGAGCCCAACCCCCCCCCCCCCCCCCCCCAGGTGGCTGCTGGGGTGGCTCCGCGAACAACCAAGGGGGTGGGTGGCTCCGGGGACGACTTTTTACTTTTTTCACGATATGCTTGCCCGGATTCGTCTGAGCAAGACCTTGCAAGTCCGAGAAAGGCGCTACAAGTGATCATCTGCCAGCTGCATACCGTCGTCTGTATTGGTATGGACGACTCGTATGGTCTCGCACCATCATCGAGGGGCTTGTTGCTCGTGTTCCCGCACCATGACTTTTTTGGGTCAGGTCGGAAGTCGGAATTCGCGTCCAGAATTCCCAGGCGGTGGCATGGCCGTATGACCTCCACGTCAAAGCTCAAGCGAGTGGCACTGCTACTAGACTTCCCTCCAGTCCACCATCTGCGCCGACCCTCCTGCACGGCACGAACACTCGCAACGCTGTCATGGCTGTCGCATGGCAGATCGATAGCTGAATCGAAGCGATACACGCTCTCCGCCGCCATGCATCCGACGTGGTCTTGGTTGGCTGTCTTGTTCGTGTGGGCTCAGCTAGTAAAGCCTTCCCACACTCTCCTCGATTCAGGAGCGCCGTCCAACGAAGAAAGCTCGAACACCAAATTCGCAAGAGCAACCGACCGACGATACACAGCTTCGCCGCAAGCTGCATCAGCAGGATCATTGGTCTTGCAGGACACATCGCAAGTCAGCCTCCGTCCTGGTTGCAGAAGGTCAACCGATTTCTTCGATCAAGTCTGCAGCAATCCCTCAAAAGGGTCAAAACATGTCGATGATCAGAGATCGTCAAGTCAACTCGCGCCGGGCATTACCGCCGATCTGCTTGTATGCGATCTTCCAGAGGTAGAACCTCTCATCCGTCCAGATGTGAGCGGCCAAACCGCTGAAAGAGTGCCGAGTGTCACATATGCTGTCTCTGGCACGATTGTCGTTCAAGGAGACGGAACAAGTCCGCATTCGGCCGGCGATCGACTACCGGAGCTGGGAGACGCTGGCTCCCTTCGAGACGAAGCAGACAACTCAAGGAGTGCTGTCATCGACAGATCCAGCAAACAACCCCACGGCTCGTACCCCGGCCCTGACGACGAGGGCTTCTGGAGACAGAGGGATGGTCAGCACGAGTGGCATCCAGCATCAAAAGACGCCAGTCGCCAGCCTCAAGCTACGCGCGATGCCAAGATGCAAGACGCCTCCCGCTTGAGCGAGTACGATGCTTGGTCGGCCGAGCAAGAGCAAGGCGCCTTCTTGAGCTTTAACGAGTGGAAGGAGCGACACGCTCGAGACGCTGCCGGTCACGTCAAAGGCTCAAGTTCGCACACGGCTCGAACGGTTGCGCAAGATCGGACTACGCAAGCACAGTCGGACTCGCCTGACTCGATCGTGCCTCCTCGTCAAACTGCAGTCTACTCTGAAGCTACAAACCTCGAAGGCGGAACGTTGCAAGGTCGAGCTGTGTCAGATCAGACCACGCATCTGAGCGACAGTAACACGTCGTCTACTCTGTCCGCCCCGACCGCCTCCGCACCGGGACAAACGCGGTCAGTACAAACAAGCGAAGCTCAAGCCGTAGATCAATCTTCGAACGGTGGCTCAGATTCTTCTGCACGCAGCATGTCCGAACCAATCAAGACGGGGTTCAGCGTGGCTGCAGGGGACACAGGTTCGCAATTATCAAAGCTTAAGCATCGGTGGAACTTCGCCTCACTGGATTGCGCCGCAGTTGTTCACAGAACGAATCCAGAAGCCAAGTTTGCAAGCTCGATTCTCAGTGAGAAGAAGGATCGCTACATGCTTTCGCCTTGTCCGCATCCAGGTGGCAAGCTCAAGGGCGGCAGCCAATTCGTCATCGTCGAGCTTTGCGAAGAGATAAAGATCGACACTATTGTACTCGCAAACTACGAATTCTTCAGCAACATGTTCAAAAAATTCACCGTCACAGCAGCTAAGCAACTGACCGGTAGGGAAAATGATTGGACTCAACTCGGCGTCTTTCGTGCTCGTAACGTTCGAGGTCAGCAAGTCTTTCGAATCCCTTCTGCACCGCGTTCGCAGGCGTTTTTCCGTTATGTTCGCATCGACTTTCTCGAGCATTTTGGTAGCGAATTCTATTGCCCTGTCAGCTTGCTCCGGGTATATGGTATTACAGAGATGGAGGAGTACAAGAGAGAGTTCGAAGAGCACGATGCAGAGTTGGAATCGGGTGCAGAGGTTGGCGAGCGCGAGCAAGAATCCACCGACGAAGCGCAAGAGGCTTCGCTGAGCTCAGCCGATACAGCACTTCCCGGAGTGCAAATAGTGAGAGAGACGTCTCCCAATCTGGACACTTCCAACCTCACAGCACAGGACGAGGACATCTGGCGCAAGCACGAGCAAGCTTTCCAGCGCAAATTGCAGAATCAGAGCGTCACAGACGAGGGCGCTGAGACCGACGTTGGCGAAGCGTTAGGTTCGCACTACGACAACATATCCTCAAACGCTTCAGCGCCTCAAACAGAGCAGCAACCCAACTCCACGTCCTCATCTCGCCCGGTGGCAGAGCACGACGATGTAGCGAGAGATGTCGATGTAGCACAATGCGCTTTGGAGGATGATCCAGAGGTCAAGGCTCTGAACAAGGACGTTTGCCTTCGATCTCGAGAAGAGTCAAAGCCTTTCTATCACCTCATCCTCGTTCGACGTCGTCGCGCCGAAGTCAAGCATACGCCGACTGCGCCGGATACTGCTTCGGCCACAAGACCCACTCGGGCTTCGTATAGCACCCCGGCCAAGATGCGACCTGCTTCTGCGTCCGGAGAGGCGGTGGAAGTCGAGATCGATCGAGGTCGACGTGCAAACTCGCAGCGGCCCGGTCAACCTGGGAACTCGGGTACTGAATCAGTCTATCGAGCTATTCACAGGCGTCTGAATGCCCTCGAATCTAACGCTACGCTTAGTCACAGCTACATCGAGCACAGCGGACAGATGCTGCGTGAAGTTTTTGCCCGCATGGAAAAGCGCCAAGAGATTCGCATGTCTGACATGCTTCGAGCCTTAAACGCCAGCAATTGGCACCAAATAGAGTCACTCAAGAGGAGGCAGCATGTAGATTTGCAGCGCGCCATCTTCGAATTCGACGTCCATCGTCAACAAGCCGACAACGAGCGCAGAGCATTGCTTCGCGAGGTGCAACTCTTGGCCGAAGAGGTGCTGCTCGAAAAGAGGCTATCTATCGCACAACTTGTCATGTTGCTGATCGTCTTCGTCTTCGTGGGCATGACGAGAGGCTCCCGAGCTGTGCCTCTTCTGCACGCTGGCTTCAACAAGATCGGACGCAGCTCGAAGCGAAGAGAAGCCAAGGCTGACAGCCAGGCTATCGTGCCAACCTCGCCAATCAGAGCGACTGCTCAAATTCAATCTAGCCCCGAGGTGAAACAGCCCCGCGCCCAGCCTTCGAGGGACAGCATGTCGACCCAGCCTCGCATAGAGCCGAGTCCGGAGACTGGCGCCGGCCTCGGGTCAACACCTCAATGTCCGCGCATCAATGTCGAAACTCCAACTCCGACTGTCAAGGCTCAACCCTTCCCTCTCGGCTATAGCCCATCAGGGATCGCCGCAAGCCCTAAACCGACTAGACAGAGTCATCAGAGGAGTCGTAGCAAGGCCGCTGTCAATAGCTCTGCCGGCTATTCCGGTCCACGCGGAGAGACTGTGATTGGAATGCTTTCCCATCCGCGTATCAGGGGTCGCCTAGTGATGCTGTTGGAAACTTTGGACGCATTAGATCGTGCAGCAGATCGTCGACGATTGCCGAAATCCGTATCGCGTCCAAGAACCACTGTTCGTCGTCACAAGGTCGAGGAAAAGGCTATCAAAGCTTCTCCAGCATTGCGATCAGGACCGGAACACTATGTAGTGTCGTCTTCAGACGTGACTGGACGTACCTCGCGCTCTCACCGACCAATCTTCATGCATAAACAGGAACAGAGCTTCACAAATGGCAGACGACTTGGAACGCCCGGACGAGACAAAAGGATGGGTGCTTTTGGATTCGAAGATGTCGCCGGAATGTCTTCTGATTGGACGGAGAGATCTGAAAACGGTGATGCTTCCGAGAATGCAGCGTATCTCTCAGATGATGAGGACATAGCAATACGTGCGGCAAAATCAGACATGATCAGCTTGGAACCTGTAGAAGCTCTGACGGTCAACAAGCCATCGGCACGGCTACGGCAGAATGACACTCATCACGAGCTCGGCAATGGTCATGCCTCGATCGACCCTGCTGACTCTGTCCCTCCGAGCATTACTGCAGACCGCTCCGGTAGCAAACAAGAGCACGACAAGCCCATCGCTGCTGTCCCAGAACTGCCGAGCATCGCAAGAGCAGACGGTCACTTGTCCAGCTCGGATTCAGAGTCGGAAGGAGGAGCGTGGCACAGAGTCTTGCCAAGACGCATCGGAAACAGCAACAGTTTTCGCAGAGCCAGGCAGGGCACGATCGACGGTAAGACTTACAAGATCGAAGGCGACGCGAAGCTGAGCACCAAATCAGAGGCGTCTGAACGGCGTGGAAGTCCCCGACCCTCATCGGCTCAAGGAGCTGCCTTCAAGTCGCAGAAACCTGCATTGAGTAGGCTCTTCCGGACGGGCACGCCTGAACTGAGAGGCCCCGAATCTCCACGATACGGGCGCAGCGGCACCCCTGACACGATTCGTGATCTTTAACCAGGTTAATACGTTGTCACCATAACCCTTCAATGTTGTGACCATGTGTATCCTCGAAAATGTTTCCAACGAGGAGGCGATCCTTTCGAATCGAATCTGAGACGAAGCACGAGTGCGTTTGTGTGAATCCAAGACCCTTGACATTTGTGATCATCCTAAAGAGACAGCGTAAGAGGGCCAGCTGGACATTGTTTCCTCCAGTGAGAACGAGGGGTGATGATTGGCATCTAAGATTCGCAGCCGATCACCAAGCGTGGGTATAAAGCCAAAGCTTACTCCTTGCAGCCATAGACTTGTCGGGCGACGTCTAGGAACTTGCTTCCGGAACAAGCATAGCTGGCGGCGTACTCGCGCTCCAAAGGATGGAGACGCTTTCCGACGATGACGAGACTGTGCAGTGGCTCTCCGAAGGCCTTCTTGGCACGAGCTTCAGCTCTTGCTGCGCGTCGCTTATCGAGCTCGGCTTCGCTGGCAAACTCGTCTGCGTCGTCTTCTGCTTCTTCAGCTGCAGCTTCCTCCGGGGTTGGATTAGCCATGTCGAGCAATTCTTGCAGTGTGCCTGAAACGATGCGCTCCTCCTCCGAGCCCATTCTGCAGAGGGCAATGGCAAGGGTGCGATCTGGGTGGAGATAGTCGACCTTGTGAGATTGTGCTGCCGAGATGACTTGTGAGATGAGCTGAGGGATGAGCATGTATCGAGGATCCTGATAGCGGAGAATTCCTCTGCTCATATCCTGTGCGCTCTGTTCACGGACCTTGATGTCAGAGAGTGCGAGAGTGTGAAGGCCGATATCGAGGTTCTCTCCGATACGTTCGAGCCAGCTATCTGGCTTCCAGTCCTCGGTCCAGAAGGGAACACTGACGGTCTGACCAAAGTTGTAGCCTGCCAAGCCGCTGGAACCAATGGCTGTCATGATGCTGGCATTGTGGATGATCTTGACGGGGATGGGAGGCGAGCTTTGCTTTGCTCTGAGAATGAGGTCGGTATGGGTTGTCGCTGAAAGAGGATCGCCGACGACGAGGAAAGCCACATTGGAGGTGGCAGCGCCTTCGAGAATGGATTCGGCTTCCAGTTCTACAGTCTCTCGATGCGCAAGGACAACGGGCTTCTGGTACAGCTTTTCAAGACGCTCCTTGAATCCTGGAACCATTAGGATGCTGGTATAGCTTTCGAGATAGATACGTACGGATGACTTGACAGCCTCGAAACCCTTGAGGGTGATGTCGTGCTCGTCAGCAAGGCCGAGGCCGATGACGTAGAGGACCATTGTGCGTGGCTGATGTGTTCGGACAGACAGGCAGGGATGTACGATGCCAGCTTGATGTTGGTGGAGAAGGACAAGAACGAGTTTGGTCAAGAGAAGCGGGCAAAAGGGTCCTTTTTTTGATTTCTTCTCAAAAATCGATTCTTTTCAGTTTCCGAATTCCGACTTGTCTGATTATTCATTGCCAAAATCGTACGAGAAAGTTGAACGACTCGAAAGCACGGACCTTGCTTGAAAGCTGACTTTTGGACACGCCTTCTCACTCTTCACTTCCACAAGCTGGCTTCACACATCGCTCGCCACGAGGTAGGTCAAGATGATTGGCAAGCATCGGTGGACATGCACTGCGCTGTGTGCGTCCCTCTTGCTCGTCGGGGTCTTACTTGCACAACAGGCTCAGGCAGTCAGAGAACACGACTTCAAAAAGTGCCGCGATTCATCCTTCTGTCGTAGAATTCGAAGACAGTCGGATTACGTCGAGCAATGGCAACAGGATCACAAAGAGCCATTCGTCTCACCATACTTTATTCAGACACAAACGCCCAACTTTGTGCACAGCAATGCTAGCATCAACTTGCCATTGTCATCTGCGCTGCACCCTGACATCGAATTCGAGCTCTCACTCACCTTTTTCAAGGATGGCACTGCTCGCGTTCGCGCTGATCAAGTAGGCCAGCGATATGGTGGCTGGAAGCGCTACGATGAGGCCTCAAAATGGGCCATCGAGCAGCTTCCCGAGTTGGCCTCAGCACCTTCCGACACTCGCCTCAAGACAGACGACAAAGGCTTTACCGTCGACTTCGGTCCACAACTCTCTCGCTCTGTCAAGGTTTCATATTCACCACTCAAAATCGAGATTCTTCGCGACGGGCAGACCCAAGTCATTCTCAATGATCGTGGGCTCTTGCACATGGAACATTACCGAAAGAAGCCAGAACCTTTCCCAACAGTCAAGCAGGAGGACCAAGAAGTGTCTCAGCTCGTCTTCCAGAACAATAAGAGGTCCATTCTCAGCTCCTCCTCTGCCTCTCAATACAGCGAGTCTCTCGTCTCGCAATGGGCTGGCTTCGAGCAGGAAGATCAGGGCGAATGGGAAGAGACTTGGGCTTCCCGTCGCGACAGCAAGCCCAAAGGTCCCGAGGCACTCGCCCTCGATATGACCTTCCCTGGATACACGCATCTCTTTGGTCTCCCCGAGCACGCATCGCCTCTTTCCTTGCGGTCCACCAGGGCTCCTGTCGGTCGTGACGCTGCCCAAGACGAGAAGGATCGCTTCAACGAGCCCTACCGACTCATGAACACCGACGTGTTCGAGTATGACTACAACTCTCCCATGAGTCTCTACGGCAGCGTACCCGTCTTGCACGCTCAGAGCAAGGACCGTGCCGTCAGCGTGTTTTGGCTCAATGGTGCAGAGACTTGGATTGACTTGCACAAGTCCAAAGCATCGGCATCCGAAACGTCTGCGGTCGACTCGCACTCGCACTTCTTCTCCGAATCAGGCATTCTTGACCTTTTCATCTTCACGTCTGCTGATGCCAAGACCAACATGGCTCATTTCACGAAATTGGTGGGTCGGACTGTGCTGCCGCAGTACTTTGCCATTGGTTACCACCAGTGTCGATGGAACTACCTGACAGACTCCGATGTCAAGGACGTCAGCCAACGATTTGACGACGAGGACATCCCCATGGATGTTATGTGGCTCGACATCGAGTACAGCAAGGACCACATGTACGGCGTCTGGGATGAAAAGGCATTCAAAGATCCCGAAGGCATGGTCAAGGCGCTCGACGACAAAGGTCGAAAGCTTGTCATCATCATTGATCCTCATCTTAAGCGGACTCGAGACTACTGGCTCTATGCTGAGGCCCAGGACAAAAAGCTCCTTGTCAAAGACTCGGATGGTAAAGGCGAGTACGAAGGCTGGTGCTGGAGTGGAAGTGCCAGCTGGCTCGACATGTTTGAGCCTGCCAGCTGGCAGTGGTGGGCCGACCAATTCTCACTGGCTGGAAGCAAGCTCGCCGGCAAGATCCGCGCCAATGCTCGCAACGTTTTCGTCTGGAATGACATGAACGAACCCGCCATCTTCAACGGACCCGAGGTCACCTCGCCCAAGGACGTCATCCACGCCGGTGGATGGGAGCATCGAGATCTGCACAACATCAACGGTATCCTCTTCCACAACCAGACTGCGCGCGCGCTCCGCGATCGTGAGCTCTCGGTGCCCGCCTCCTTGGGCGGCGGCAAGCCGCGACGACCTTTCGTGCTCTCGCGCGCCTGGTGGGTGGGAACACAAAAGTACGGCGCGATCTGGACGGGCGACAACCTGGGAACTTGGGAGCATCTAGCAGTCAGCGTGCCCATGATCTTGGCCAACAACATTGGCGGTATGAGCTTTTGTGGTGCCGACATCGGCGGGTTCTTTGGCAATCCGTCGCCAGACATGCTCGTACGCTGGTACCAGGCGGGTATCTTTGAGCCCTTCTTCCGAGCGCATGCGCATATCGACACCAAGAGGCGAGAACCGTACCTCTTGGAAGAGCCGCTCCGAAGTGCTGTTAGGGAGCTCATCAAGCTGCGCTACCAGATGCTCCCCATGTGGTACACCGCTTTCAAGGACAATGCAGTGACGGGTATGCCTGTGCTGCGCCCGCAGTACCTGATGTTCCCCAACGATCCCGAGGGCTTTGACGTTGACACGCAATACTACATTGGCGACTCGGGCCTTTTGGTGCGTCCAGCAGTTGACAAAGACGTGGAATCGGTGCAGGTGTACTTGGCCGAAGACCGACCTTACTACAACTACTTTACGCACGAGGTTTATCAAGGTGCTGAACGTGGCCGCAGCGTGAGCGTGCCCGCGCCATTGACCGAGCAGATGCCGCTGCTGCACCGTGGCGGATCGATTCTTCCACTGCGAGAGCGAGCCAGGCGGGCTGCGGAACTGGGTCGCACGGACCCTTTCACTCTGATCATCGCCCTGGACAAGGAGGAGCGCAGAGGAAAGAGCGGATCGACCGGCGTTCTCGCTGAGGGAAGTTTGTACCTGGATGATGGTCAGACTTACGAGTTCGAGGATGGTCAGTTCGTGTGGCGCCGCTTCGAATGGACGCGCAACAGCGCATCGGGCACGCATTCACTGCGCAGCACCGATGAGGCTGCGGTGCAGATGGCTGATGCCGACTTGGTACTCGGAGACAGCAAGCAATTGCGACCTTATCAGGAGAAGAACGCGTTTGCAGAATCGGTCCAAAGCGTACGCGTATCGAAGCTGGTTGTGCTCGGCTTAGAAAAAGAGCCCAAGGCGATCCGGGTGAATGGTCATCGGGTGGGCGGTCAGGAACAAGCGTCCGGAATTGAGTGGACTTGGAAGAGCGGCGCAAGCTCGTCGAGTAAAGGCGCCGCTTTCGGGCTGGGTTCCACCACAGCATCGGAACTTGTCATCAAAGACCCGGCCGTTGCCATCATCTTCGACTGGACCATTGATTTTGAATTCTGATGAGCATGTCTAATAGATCTACCACCATCGGACTAGAATGCATAGTTGTCAAGTTGAGATTGCGCATCGCTGGCGAGGAGCGAATCGTCGTCTGTGGAAGGCACATGCAATTTGACAGGTGTTGAACAGAGTTTCGCGGATTCGCGTGGCGCGTTTCGCGTTCAGTGCTGAGTGGAGGAAATGCGTGTTGCTCTGCATGAAACAAAATTTGAGAACCTCTGCAAGTTGAGAAACGGCGTTCAAGACAGCCATGGTCTTTCTTCAACACCATCCAACACTCTCGACAGCAGCAAAATCGAATGGCGCTGCAAGGTTTTGCGGATGGAGGAAACCTCGTTTGTCAGGCTGGTTCATCTCGCCCGGTCATGGCACCTTCGACAAGACCGCTCTTTATAAGACATTCGTGCCATTTGGACCAGACAGAGGGGGCTTCATGGTTCGGTGGGGTCGACAAAACGGCGTCGGGTTCTCAGACCCACGAATACGACACGGGTGCCCAACAGTCGCTCGAAGATCGCTATGCAGAGACTTTGTGGCTCGGAGAACATCATACTGGCCTAGCGCACTTTCTGAATTGCATCGACCGGCTGAAAGTATCACACGACCTTGACGACCTCTTGCTGGGGCTATGTCAGCTGATCAAGTCGAATAGCGCGATTGCACGAAGACACAGAATAGTGGCCCGCAAGCTACTTGCTGATTCCGACAACCTCGACAACCTGCTGGCAGCGGAACTGCGAGATGTATCAGAGTACGAGATGACACTTGCGCAGCGAGTTGTAGAGGTCGCTGCTGCTGGCACCCGAACGACCGACATGGAACCGTTGCGTGAGCGATGGATCTCGTCGATGGAGAGCCGAGAGTAAGTTGAATCAAGCAGGTCATCAGAGGCGAGTAGAGAAGGTAGACTGACTTGACTTGTGACCATGTCTGTTATGCTCAACAGGATTCAGCTACAGATTCTGATTACCATGTGCCTCCTGCACATTGCATCGCAAGATCCGCGAGCTTTGGACATGGCTCGAACTCGAGTCCGCGGAGACGATTCTCGTGTTCCACTGAAAGACACGCCGACAAGCTCAGAGATGGCTGCAACACCTAGTGCGGATAGCGAGCAACCGCGCAAACGCTCACGAAAGCTTGAGAAGGCGAAACGATGGAGAGGCGCAAGGCCGCATGCAGATTCGAGCGATGCATTTGCATGGAATCAAAAGGTACGCAAGCGACTTGCAACCGACTCGTCGCACGACGACGGCGACAACGGAGAAGGGGATGTACTCGAAACGGAAGGTGAAGAGGTGCTGGCAGTGGACCACCTTAGCAAGAGGCTGGAAGCACTTGTAGACATCTTGTGTCTGAGGCAAGTCGCGGCGGGCGTTGGGACAGAAATTGCGGACCTGCTCTCGGACGTCGGCACAGAGACGTCGGAAAAGGACAAGCAAAACCAAGGCAAAACGAAAGCGAGAGGGACTCTGTTTGGGTCGTCGTTGCGCAAACTGGTTGAGGATGACGATATGGACGACGCGCAATGGCTGTGCTCGAACGTAGTGGAACCGCATTTTGAAGCGAGTCTGCCTCGACAATGCTCATTGTTCAGAAGCAAGTGCTTTGTCTCTCTGCAGTCGAGAACACCGGCGCGACCGAGCAAGAGCGTGCGCATAGGATGTGCTGGGTCACCACCTATGCGAGCTGCTAAGAGGAGCGCAAGCGTATTAAGTGCAACAGCTACGACAGCAGTGTGCAGTGGGGCACTGGGAGGTGCGGGGTTGTCGGATGTACTGGAAAAGGAGCAAGCGGGCAGGAGGGTCAAGCGGAACATCTTGGCGGAACGGTCGAGCATGCTAGGAAGGGGACGAGAAGTGGACATGGGGCGAAGACTGTCTCGGAGCGTGAGTGCAACATCTGGGCCTGGACATGAAGTGCGAGCGCCAACCGGGGTGTTTTCGAGGAGCAACACGAACGCAGCCTTTACGCAGCCCGCTGGTGTGGTTCAAGCAAATCCTCTGAAATCGAGGGTGAGCCTCGAGGTGAGTTCGCAGATTGGTCGGTTTGGATCGCAAGGATTTAGCCAGACAGCGAGCACTCAGACGATGCGTTCACCTGCTCTACCTGCAACGCCTTGGTTTGGTGCCGGATCCAGTCGGGCTGGATCATCATCGTTGACGAGCACATCGTTGACGAGCACCTCGAAGAGAGCGCTGGTGATGTCGACACCTCAAAAGCAAACGACACACAAGACACACACGATGGAGCATCTGTCACAGCTGGACAAGCCGAGGCTGGTGTATCCTAGCAGTTTGGTGATGGAATCGCCTACGCAAGACGGATCGCAGCTGGTGGGAGCGAGGTCACGGATTGCTGAGCGCTGTGCATCATTTGCAGGACGAGCGAGCTTTCCTGTGACTCGATCTCCTTCTCCTGTAGCCCTCTACTCTGATGCCGAGGACTGACGGATTCGGGACGGAGTCGCTGTAGCAGTTGCAGTTGCAGTTGCAGTTGCAGTTGCAAGCAGCAAACAGCAAGCAGCCTTGAATCAGAAGAAAAAGCCAAGAAAATCGTGCCTCTCTGCCACTTTGAAAAAAAATACGAGTGAATGCACGTGATTGAAAATTGCGCGAACGCGTCCAACGTGTGTGTAACTTATGCTGAGTGAGGTTCTTTGACAGGCTACAATCTCGGATGGCGCCGACACACGGGAGCGGGCTAACTTGGTGCAGCGCCATCGATGCTGCTGACAAGGTTGATGTGATCTTAGAGAGGCAGATTCCAAGCTTGGACCTCTTTTTTTCCCACGGCTGAGCATCGGGAAAGCCAAAGTGGCTTCGGATGACGACTGCAGTAGGATCTAGTACAAACACAAACTTGGACACTCTTGAGCTTAGCTTACCATCTGAGTGCGTACTATATCTGTCGCAAAGCGGGTCAGCTTGCTGCTGTGTTGTGCGTTCCGTGGTGCGGCGGATCGAACCAAGACGACAAAAGCCGTTTCTTTCATGCAAATGAGCGCAGTGGACCGGAAGTTCAACGTGGGCTTTGCAATTGCTTGCTGCTTGCTGCTTGCTGCTGCTGCTGCTGCTGCTGCTGCTCTTGCACCTGGGGCTCATTTGACCCCGCACAGACACGGAAGAGCACGAGCAACTCCAAGAGAGAGAGCATGATGAGGTCGGGCGCAGGGTTTGAATGCACAGTCAAACTCAGCGCAGTCGAAAAAGCCGTTTGGTGGTGCATGGTGGTGCAGCTAAAAGAAACAAAAATTAAAAAAGTAGATAGATGTTGAACAACAAGACACGAGAGCTGTCAAAAGATCACACACACAAGCAACACTGCACCGCTGCTGTCACACCTTTCTTTGTCGGAGCAGCCGTCAAGTTTGTGTGTAGGAAACAGTCAGCGTTCGAGGCTCTGTCCAGCAATCCTGCGCGATCTCAGCACAGACTGCTTTGACTCGCATCTCAACACCGACTCAGCTTCTCTTCTCGCTTTCTCTTCAACCACATCTTCGTCTCTATCCTTCATCATCCTATCCCTCATCCTTCTCGACTCCCTTCACACTCCTAGAAAAAGGATTAAAGCACCACATCTCATCTCTACTCCTCTACCCCGCTTCGACCAAGGCAGCTGTCATATCACCTCTTGTCGCAATGAGCGACCACAAATCTAGCGCTGGCTCCACCAGTGCATTGTCCGCTGCTACACCGCCTTCTTCCACAGCTGCCATCCTCGGCGCAAGCACAAACGGTTGGTCCCCTCTCAGAACCGCGAAGCGAGGCAACACTGTCTCCTACTCCCAGGCCTCACCAGAGCATGCCAACGAGGAACACCCTTCCCTTCACAGCCCTAAGAAGCAGACACAGAACTTCAAGTCTCTTCGCAACCATGGTCTCGTCTCCAATAGTATCTTCAAACAGATCGATGGTGGAAGTCAGCCCAGCTCTCTTACCAACTCTCCGCTCGGCTCCCCTTCACGCAAACCGCTACCTTCCCCCTCCTTCGGTCTCGGCATTGGCATCTCCAACTCTACAAAGACTGTCCAGCATAGTACCAAGCCAGACGGTTTGCCAAATGATGACGATGCAGAGAATAGCAACCCCTTTAACCTTTACGCCGCCGCCCCAGCCGCAAAGGGTCCACAGCGAAAGATTCCTCGCAAGAGCTTGGGCAGGCTTCACGAATCCAACTACGTCAGCAACTCGGTCTTCCGCCAGCACGATGGCTACCCAGACGAAGTAGCCTCTCCCTCATCTCCACAAGCAGCTTCTCCCTCATCTCCACAAGCAGCTTCGCGCTCAGCAGTCCAGCAGCCGTCGCAGTCCAGTCCCGCTTCGGCCTCCAAAGGTCTTCTCGTTTCCAACCGTTTGCACGGCCCGCGCTTCATGCACGATTCTCCCCAGAGCTCTCACATGGAACCCGGAACCAGGTCCGAGCTCTCCAGCCCCCTTCGTAAAGAGCGCAGAAAGACGGTCACCTTTGACGAGATCCTCGACGTGCAGGAGTTTGACAAGGAGAGCAGCTTCGATGCTGAAAGCCTCATCGACACTGAGGACCACGAGCATGTCGAGCATCAGCACGCCTCAGCAGATGCAGACTTTTGGATGCGTGGCAGTGCCGCGACAACCTCCAATTCACCTCTGCGTCAGCTCCAAGTGGTCAATGGCGATGATGCCCACACTTCCTCCGATGAGGCCGCCGAAGTGCTCTCAGCAGAGTCCGAACCCGATCTCTCCCACGACAGCCACGAGACATCCTCAATCGAGGGTCCTCCCAGTCCTACCCCCGGTGATGACAGCCTGCAGCTCCATGAGCTCTCTCTCGAACATGCTCCAGCTGCTCACCAGCCTTGTTCTGATGACCAGGTATATGCACCAGAGCGCGAGAATAGCTTTGCTCGTCTCTCGGCAGCCGATCGTGTCGATAGCATGATGGACGAGCTTCTACGAGACGACATCCTCAACAGTCCCAGCATGCGTCCTCAACAGTCCGAATCAAGCGCACAGCATATGCCCGAACCGCTATCGGCGAGCGTAGAGGCAGCTGCAAGCCCTCCACGTCTCGAACAGCAGACGCTGCCGCAGCTTCCAGCTTGGGACCCCATCAGCCTGGACGTCGATGTGCCCACTCCTGCGTTGGGCGATGTCAGTCGCAGCCGCACGCAGCCACAAATCGTTAAGGCGCCAGCACCGATCCCACCACCTACAACCCGCAACGGATCCATCCGAGGTCGACCGCACATTTCGCATGATGACATTCTTCAGCGAGTCGCCAGGGAGAAGCTCAACCAGGAGCAAGCAAAATCCGAACAGGAAACGCTCAACGGCCAGACACCGGCAGGTCAAGAGGCTGCTACCATCGATTCATCCGCTGTCAAGTGCAACACCATTCAACAGAGACGAGCGCCGCGTGGAAGTGAGCCTGGTCCCTCAATGTCCTCAGCTCAAATCCCAGCGGGATCGCAACCCAAGCCTGTAACAGCAGCACGTCCCAGTGCCCCGCTCCGTCTGATGCCAACCGATCTCATCGCAACCGAGACAAAGCCAATCCCGTCTCCGAGCCCCGTCAAGCAACTCGAAAATCTCGAGAGTCCTCTTGACTCGTTGGGCACGGAGCTCAAGATGACGGCAGACCTCAACGAGCCGCTCAACAGCAACACGAACAACAGTGTCAAGACAAATGTACCCGCGCTTCTCGATACGTTTGGTACCGGAAGCGGCGACTCTTCCTTCACCAATATGCTGGACGGTTCCGCTCTTCAAGCTGAGCGTGCCAGTCCAGCACCGACCCACTTGACCCCAGCTCAACAAGCCGATCAGATCATCGCCAGACGTCGAAGCAAGAATGGTAAAGCCCGTCGCAAGAGGAGCATGAGCACCGGTGATGCACGTCCCATCTTCACCGCTGCAATCCCTGGTGCCGTTGAGACTGACACTGCCAGTGCCACGACCTCATCCGACGCCAGCAGTGAGCCTTTGGACGAGCCTGTCGAGCTTCCCACGCGTCAAAGCATCAGTGCTGACCTCGCAAAGAGCAAGGCCATGCTCGACGTCAGTCTTCAGCGCGCCGTCGATGGTGGTTTCCAGACCAACATGGAGAAGGAGCTCACTCGTATCTACCAGAAGGGCGATTCTAACTACAACGTCAACGACCGTGGTGCATTCAAAGGCATCGATGACAAGGTCACTCACTCTACGGCTGCGGGCGATGTCGACAGTGGGAAAGCATGGAAGAAGCTTCGCAGACCCAGTGACATCAACGATTACAAAAAGGAGATCCGCGAGATCCGCGAAGGCTCGAATGCTCGCAAGGCTGCGGGAAAAGTCTTTGTCATGGTGGACTCGTTCACCCCAACCGACCTCCCTGTGCCATCCCGCCCAACTTCTTTCCACTGCATCCTCGACAATGGCCTTCACATGGTCAAGACGGCTACGGTGCCACTCAGAGCTGGACGCGGCGCAGTCAGCAAAATTGCGCAAGAATTCGAGCTCATCCAGCACAGGAATCTCGAATTCAGCTTGACGCTGGTGGTGCAGCGCGATGCTCATCTCGTGGAGCCTCAACGTCCTTCGTCGCCGACACGACGCGAACATGGCAGCCCCACTCTCAAAGGCCTCAGTCGCTTCTTCAGCAGCCCCAAGAAGCAAGCCGCAAAGCGAGAGCAGCAGGAGCGTCAAGCCGCCGCTGAGCTCGCAGCACAGGCTTCGCGAGCTGAGCCTATGCTGGCTTACATCAACAGGGAGGGTGCATTTGGTCGCACTGGCGTCATCTTTGAGCGTGTAGCTAGTCAGTGTTATGCACGATGCATGGTGCTCGATCTTCCCGTTCACGGTGTCTCGAACCCAACAGGAAGCATCTCGGGTCCTTCGAGCATCGCATCGCGCTCGCACGTCTCGATGCTCTCGCAGGATTTCCGTCAGAACCTCAACAAGGTGCGCGGAACGCTCCGCCTCAAGCTGTTCTATCTTCCACCTCTGCCTAGCATCCCTCGCGATGGCCTTCCCGAGAACCTGGGCGAGTGTCTGCGCGGAATGCAGAATGCTGCTTGGCACAGGTCCGCGCCCTGGCAGACGGGCACTTTGACACAGCTTGGTGGCGATTGTGCGAGCTGGCGTCGTCGTCCCGTTCAGGCGCAGGGTCAGCATCTGATTTGCTTCAATGCAGTCACCAAGAAGCCGACGGTCAAGATCGACCTCTCCAAGGCCGTCTGTGTCGAAGAGCTGGGCAACCATGTGAATGCAGGCTCCATGATCTTCCCGTCTGGTGCCAGCCAGGCGCTGGGTAGGTCGAGGACCATGGCTTCGTACGCTACTACAGCGACTCTTGCGGAAGAGGAGGATCCCGATGCCAACTACCACGTCGATCGCTCCTTCCGCATTACGTTCGCTGATGGAGAGCGCATCACCTTCTTTGCCGACACTGAAGCCGAGAAGTCGCAGTGGGTCAAGGTGATTTCGGATCTCGTCGGAAGCGAGGTGCCACCCAACCCGCTATGGGCCCAAGCAGTTCTCGAGGACATCAGCTCCAGAGCCTCAACCAATGTCGACAACGCTGGTCGCAAACCCAGCCAGCAATTCATGCAGTCGCGCAAGCCTGTTCCAACGGTTCCTGAAGAGGGACCTCAGACTCCTCCACCGGCACCAATGGCACCAACCACTCCAGCTGCAACCGCTTCTTCGCTCGGATCGCGATCGGCAGCTCCCACGCTCGACCATGCTAGTCGCATTTCGAACATGTCGGCTACGTCGCAGAGCACCACACCATCGCGACTGCCCGTTAGAGCAGCTCACATTGGTGCCGCCGCCTCGACGCCAACGTCGGAACGAGGATCATCTATGCGCGGTTCCCCTTTGGCGCCTCGACCCGCTTCGATGATCCGAACTCCGGTGCACGATGGTTCCAACCGTGCAGCTTTCGATCGTCTTAAGCGTGCTGGTCATGCGCGGGCGCAGACCGAGGACCTCACTCCTCTTCGTCGTCGTTGAAGGCTTGCGTCTGTTATTGGACTCGCTCCTGCGATCATCGAGCTGGGCTCATGACCACGAAGTGTTCCGAAGCATCGATGGCTTGTCTGGTGGATGCTCGTGTTGTTGATTGGATCTGTTTTTCGTTTTCTCCTCTTGCATGCTTGCCACATTGGTTCTTTCTTGTATTTCTTTGACTCTGGTCTCGTTTCTGGTATTTCCTAGTCCCTGTTTCCTTGTAGCTAGCTCCTCTTTGCAATCGGTCTCGCCATGCGGTGATAATTTGCAAGCAAAGAGTCATGAACAATGCATTTCTCGAACGATTACCATATCCGTTGTGAGGCGTGCATGACTGTGTAACTCTTGTGTTTCTCTTGAGTGATGGGCGAAAAATAACATAAAATATGATGCAGTAATTCGTGACAAAAAAGGTGGCAACGAAATGGTTATACTAAATTTACTTTCGGGCCGCGGATAGCGTCAAGAAGATTTGATGAGCGCGGCGGCATTTCTTCTCAGGGTTCACTAATTCTAAATTTTCTATCCGAGAGAATACTTCTTACTGTTTGACCATATCACCACGACACACTACTTCAGCTACACCGCAATCTGTCTCGCTATGATGTGGCGAGGAGTTGGAGTCGTCGCTCCGGCCATTGGCGGTGCTCGCCATGCCATACGACGTTCAACACGGCAACTTGCTACGCTATCACACACCTCGCCACTTGCTGGGCCCAGCCGATCAGACCTGCATTTCGATGTCGTCGTTGTAGGCGCCGGACATGCAGGGTGTGAGGCTGCTGCAGGCTCAGCTCGAACAGGCGCACGCACTCTACTGATCACGACTAGCAAGCATAGTATTGGCGAGCTCAGTTGCAACCCAAGTCTCGGTGGCGTTGGAAAAGGCACACTTGTGCGTGAGGTGGATGCACTTGGCGGCCTCTGCGCCGTCATCGGCGACAAGGCAGGAATCCAGTTTCGCATGCTCAACAAGTCCAAAGGTCCTGCTGTGCATGGTCCAAGGGCGCAGATCGACCGATCCCTTTATCGACGACACATGCAAGAAGCTCTACGAGATTATCCGAATCTGACCATCCTCGAAGCAAAGGTTCACGGATTGCAACTCGATTGGTCGAACGCTGGACTTCTTGGACAGGGAGAATCAAAGCAAACAAAATCGCAAAAGGCAACCGTACGTGGCGTCACAACGGCCGATGGCACTAGAATCAGATGCACGCAAGTCGTCATTGCTACCGGCACCTTTCTGTCTGCCAACATCCACCTTGGACTCGAATCGAGACCAGCCGGACGCATGCTGCCTCTGCCATCTGTGAACGACGATCCTGCCTCTGACGCTTTAAGCCAAAGTCTGGCTCGTGCTGGCTTTGAGCTCGGTCGGCTCAAGACGGGCACACCTGCGAGAATCGCTGCTTCCTCGGTCCGACTCGGCAGTCCATGGCAGATTGGCGGCGACGTAGATCCTCGACTCGAGGCGGTTCGCGGCGACCTTGCCCCGGCGGCATTCTCCTTCCTCAACGACAAGCCCGACATTGATGCTGCTAGCCAAGTCGAATGTTGGGGCACGCACACAACACCACAGACTCACGACATTGTGCGGCAGAACCTGGACAAGTCGATACACATCAAAGAGACGGTGAGGGGACCACGATACTGTCCCTCGATCGAATCCAAGGTGATCAGATTCAAAGAAAAGCAATCACATCCAGTCTGGCTCGAGCCGGAAGGTTTCCCGGGGACAGAAGATGGTGCGATCCTGTATCCGAATGGCCTCTCGTGTACGCTTCCAACCGAACAACAGGTAGAGTCGCTGCGCAGCATCCCAGGACTCGAGAATGCGGAAATGGTGCGTCCAGGATATGGTGTAGAGTACGATCATGTTGACCCACGAGAACTGCGCCATAGTCTCGAGACGAAAAGGATCGAAGGACTGTGGATGGCAGGTCAGATCAATGGCACGACAGGCTACGAAGAAGCTGCAGCCCAAGGTTGCGTCGCCGGTATCAATGCCGGTCTCAAAGCCAATGGACTCGATCCCCTCCCTATAGGCAGGTCAGATGGATACGTTGGAACAATGATCGACGACCTTGTGATGCAAGGCGTAGAAGAGCCTTATCGGATGTTTAGCTCTCGTAGCGAGTACAGGATGACGCTACGTGCCGATAATGCAGACAAGCGCCTCACACCTTTGCTGCGAACGTCCTGCGCAAGTGCGGTAGACGAGCAGCGCTGGCGAAGATTCTGCACGATGCAAGCCGACATGGAGCAAGCCTTTGCATTGCTCAGTGCAAAGCGAATGAGTCCGCACGCTTGGATGAAGCACGGATTCCACTGCTCTGGCGACTCACACGAGCGAAGCGGGCTGGACATGCTCAGGCAGCCACGTCTGGGGATCCGTGATCTGCTCTCGGTGATCCCTGAGCTTCAAGGTATGGACTCTCTGGTGATGGACAGGGTAGAAATTGAAGCTAGATATCTGCCGCATCTAGAAAGACAAGCCCAAGAGATTGAAGCTTTCAATAAGGAAACCAAGCTGCGTTTCCCTGAAGGGTTTGATTTCCAGACGGTACCAGGACTAAATTCGCAATTGCGAGAGAAGCTGGAGCTTCTGCGTCCTACATCCTTGGTAAGTGGACAACATTGCGGCCTAACTATTCGATCTCTGACAAAGGCAATGTGAGCTGACATAAACTCTTGCTTCTCTGTTCTGTCGTTCAACTGTTTCAGGCCGCACTCAAATCGATCCCCGGATGCACACCTTCCAACTTCGCTACGCTGTGGCGCTATGCCGTGCAACCTGGAAATGTCGAACAGCCAACCAGCACTTTGTAGTAGATTCATTAGAGATTGCAGCTACGATTGATATGGTCGCTATTTTCTGCATATGTTCGGGTTTGATGTTCGAGAAGAGGCCGAAGAAAGGGTGAAGCAGGATTTTTCGAGGCTGCTATTGTTACATCCCGGCGTCACACAAACGTATCTTGTCGAAAAAATTGCATGATCGAAGGCGGAAGAAGAACGAACGCGCTGAGCAGGATTTGGGCAGAATTTGGCGGCAGAGAGACCAACAGAAAGCTTGTCGCGCGTGTGTCAGTTCAAAGATTCAAGGCTGCGCTTTGTTCTTTTTGAGAGATCAGTGTTCTTCTCAACACTTGGAGATTATCATCACCACCACCACCACAACACAATCTCCCGCGCAACATGTCGCTCAAAGTGCCACGTGCTGGAGGTCCCAACCTCTTCAAGGAGGGCTACAAGCACTTCCAAGGTATCGAGGAGGCCGTCCTTCGAAACATTCAGGCCGTCAATGAACTCTCCGAAATCGTTCGAACTTCCTTTGGTCCCAACGGACGCAACAAGATGGTCATCAACCACCTCGAGAGGCTCTTTGTTACATCTGATGCTGCTACCATCATTCGCGAACTTGACGTGGTCCACCCTGCCGCCAAGCTGCTTGTCATGGCAAGTCAACAGCAGGAAGCCGAGATGGGAGACTCTACCAACCTTGTCCTCATCTTTGCCGGAGAATTGTTGAAGAAGGCCGAATACCTCATCACCATGGGCTTGCATCCTTCCGAGATTCTTCAGGGATACGAGATCGCTCGTGACAAGTGTCTTGCCGAACTCGAGCAGCTGTCCGTCGCCCAGCTTTCCAGCCCTCCCACCACCGACAGTCTCGCACTGGCACTCAAGCCATGCCTCGCATCCAAACAGTACGGAAACGAAGACCTCTTGGCACCCTTGGTAGCAGAGGCAGTCTCGATGGTCCTCCCTCAAAACTCCAAGAACGGCCTTGCCGACTTCAGCGTCGACAACGTCCGTGTCGTCAAGATCATGGGTGGCAGCTTGTCACAATCCAAAGTCGTTCGCGGAATGGTGTTCGGTCGTGAACCCGAAGGAGTCATCAAGAAGGCCAAAGCTGCTAAAGTCGGCGTCTACACTTGCGGCATGGACATCACACAGACCGAGACTAAGGGAACTGTCTTGCTCAAGAACGCCGACGAACTCTCGAGCTTCTCGCGCGGTGAAGAGCAGCAGCTGGAGAAATACTTTAAAGAGATCGCCGATTCCGGCGTCAAGGTCGTCGTCACACAGTCGCAAGTCGGTGAGCTTGCACAGCACTACCTCAACCGTTTTGGCATCCTCGTCATCAAGATCTTGTCCAAGTTCGAGCTTCGTCGTCTTTGCCGTTTGCTCGGCGCTACACCTCTGGCGAGACTCGGTGCGCCATTGCCAGAGGAGGCGGGGTGGATCGATTCGATCGAGACTACAGAGATCGGAGGTGATCGTGTTACCGTGTTCAAGCAGGAGGAGGGACAACCTGGTGGTAAAGCTAAACCTAAGATGTGTACGATTGTCTTGCGAGGTGCTACGTCCAACTTGCTCGACGATGTGGAGAGAGCCATCGATGACGGTGTAAACGTGATCAAGAGTCTTACGCGCGATCCTCGACTGGTGCCCGGTGCGGGAGCGACCGAACTCGAGCTGGCTAAACGCATCGCGGATCTGGGAGAGAAGACTCCTGGACTTAACCAGCATGCGATCAAAAAGTTTGGTGAAGCGCTGGAAGTCATCCCACGCACTCTGGCCGAGAACGCAGGTCTCGACTCGACCGAGACGGTTTCGCGACTCTACGCTAAGCACGTCGACGCTGCAGGTGCCGATGTAGGTGTCGACATTGAAAACGAGACAGACGGAACGCTGTCGACCAAGCAGACTCAAATCTTTGACGTGTTGGCCGCAAAATCCTGGGCGTTGAGATACGCCACCGGTGCAGCGATCAGCGTCCTTTCGGTCGACTCGATCATCATGTCGAAACCGGCGGGTATCAAGGCGCCGAAAGCCAATCCTAACTGGGATGACGATTAAAGACTGGTGCTCGACAGCAAAAAATTTGAAGGAGGACCTCTTTGTACACTTTTTTCATCACCTGCAATCAACATTTTGCAATTTGCTGGATCTTGCTGTCTGTTTCCGTCCGTTTGCTCAGATTGAAGATGCGCCATGTGAGATTTGTTCGTGTGCAGGATCGAAGATGCTCAATCTCGCAAAGGACACGCATTCTGACCTCAATTCATTTCAGCACATCCCAGACTCGGTCGGGACGCCAAATTCACAAGCATTTGTTCTGGAAGAAAACGTTCAATTTGAGAGAGAATACAAGAGTCACGGGAAGATTGGAGCCTGAAAACGTGTTGATGGCGAGAGAGCAGATGTATGAGCATGAGATTGCGAGACTGGGAAAGAAAGAAAAAAGATTGCGACGAGAACGGAACGAGACTGAAAGAGAAAAAACACACGTGTCATGCAGGAGTGGTATGCGGCAGAAGACAGTGGAGCCGGGCTCTGATTAGTTTGCGGATTAGGGTAGAGCCAACTTTCAAGCGGCGGCAGTGGCGTTGTTGAAAGCGAGCTTGTTGACAGTGTCAGAGTCAAGGCCAGTAAGGACGCCAGGCGAGGCGAGCTTGGTGAGCGCCTTCTTGAGCTCGGTGGGGGAGAGAACACCGTCAATGTCAGACTGGGGAGCCGCCGAGCCGGTAAAGTAGCCGGCGACGCTGCTGACGAGGTCGAGAGCCATAGCAGGGATGGGCATCACGCTAGAAAGCTTGGAAGCGAGCGAGTCCTCAACATCGGCGATCGAGAGCTGCTCAGCACCAGCGGTGAGCAGGTTGAAGTCGGCGGTGCCGTAGATGGAGAGGAGGTAAGCAAGGAGACCAACAATGTGAGGGCTGGCCATGGAAGTACCCGAGATGGTGTTGACCGAGGTGGGGCCAGTGTTCCAGGTGGAGAGAATGTTGAGACCGGGAGCAAAGATGTCGACGCACTTGCCCTTGTTGGAGAAGTAGGCACGCTCATCCTGGACGGTGGAAGCACCGACAGTGACGGGGTTGGAGGCACCGGCGGGCGAGACGTTGCAAGCGTCCTGGTTCTCGTTACCGGCGGCGACACCAAAGTGCATACCGCTGGTGACGGCACCGTTGACAGCCTTGTCGAGGGTGGGCGACTTGCCACCACCGAGCGACATGTTGGCGACGAAGCCCTTGTGCTTCTTGGCAGCAGCGGAGTGAGGGTTGGCGCGGAACTGAGCGGTGAGCTTCTTGGCGTCCTCGACAGCCCAGAGAACACCACCAGTCACATCGGACATGGAACCAGAGCCACCAGAGCCAAGAACCTTGACGGCAACGAGCTCAGCCTTCTTGGCAACACCGTACTTGCGCGAGCCGATGGTACCGGCACAGTGGGTACCGTGACCGTTGCCATCCTCATCGACGTCGTTCTGGGGCATGGTCTTACCCCAGCGGGCACGACCCTCGAACTCGACGTGCTTGATGTTGATACCAGTGTCAATGACGTAAGCGGTGACACCCTCACCACCGTCGCCCTGGTAGACGTACTTGTTGAAGGTGCTGAGACCAAGACGCTTGCGGTGAGAGATACGGGCAAGACCCCAGGGAGCGCCCTTCTCGATATCGTAGGCGCCAACCTTGGAGGTGTGCATGGCAGACTGAGCGGCGACGGCGAGGTCGTCGTCGTACTTGACATCCCAGACCTTGTCCTCGGTCTGGGGCATGACCTCGACGGAAACGAGGGTGTCCATCTCGACGTACTCGACCTCGGGCTGGGCACGGATGTAGTCGAGGACATCATCGGTGAACTTGCCGGCGTAACCCTGGAGGTGGCCTTCGAGATCGTAGACGTGGCGGATACCCTGAGCGTCTTCACCGTGGAAGCTGTTTGCAGAGAGCTGAGCCGAGGAGATGAGGCTCTGGTGTGCGAAAAAGTCGGAGGAGCTGATGCCGTCCTTGAGGACGACCATGTAAGCGCCAGGGATGGTCTCGAGCTCAGGGTTTGCGGTAAGAGGAGCAAACTGAGTGGAAGGCGAGTATGCGCTTGCGCTCGAACCAGGGACGAAAGGCTGAGTGGCGGGAGCGGCGAGGGCAGCGAGGGGGAGGCTGAGAGCCAGAGCCAAGAGGCCCAAGTAGCGTTTGGCGTACATATTGAGACTTGTGAATGGTTAGATTATGTGGCGCGAGTGGAAAGGTATGATGGGGGGGTGGATGGAGATTCAAGAGGAAGACTAGGGAAGAGGTAGGAGAAAAGATAACGAGTCAAACACCCCAACGTGTGGATACGAGGTGGTGGCAATGGTGGTGGTGGAGGAGGAGATGGATGAGGAGGGATGGGATCGAGTTGAAGTAGGAGCGCGTGCTGACGAGGCGAGAGAAAGGGTCCTTGAAGGTGAAGCTGAGGAGCAGCAGCAGCAGAGGAGAGAGGGGGATAGAGAGAGCAAGGGTCGGCTGAGCAGTGGCCTGAGCGAGACAGAGGGAATCGCCGTCTGTGCTCGCCGTCTGTGCTGAGACCCTGTAGCTGGGCTCTTATCGCTGCATTTGGCACTACACTAAGTTGCAGTTAGATGCGCTTAGACTGGTGTGCTGCCGAAAAGATGGATTGAATTTGCTTTGCTGAGTTGAATTGGCGCGCAGAATTCAACTCCACACGCGGATCATCGCGCATTCAATCTGCTCTTTTTGGGGACTGAGCCAGTCAGACTTACGACTTTCCGCTTTGGGATGGCGAAGCAGCAGCAGCAGAGCCCCTTTCCTCGAGAAAAGGTGTGGTCACGCAACCTTTTGCCTTCTATTCGCCGTCCAGATCGGAGCATCGCATCGCATCACCTTGCTGTGCTGTGCAGTCTGAGAATGTTTAAGCGCAGAATTGACCTGTCAACGCAGAAGCTCAAACCCATCCTTAACTATGCCTCTTGAATGTCGAATCGTGCGGAGATCATCGCCAACCGTCGATCGCTGTTCAGGGGTCCATTCAAAGCTGCTGTGACCCACGATTGTCTCTAACTAGCGCGTGTCCGCCTCCTTTGAGCTCTGAGTCAGACATATGCGAGCTTGATGCACTTTCAAGGCCTCGCAGCAGATAAGAGAGCGAGGGCGACGACGGGCTCGCTTAGCCTCAGTTGGCAGATTACAGGGTCCAGCAAGAGTGTGAGTAGCAAAGCTGACGCGGCTTCAGGCGAGCCAGAGATTTCCTCCACACCCTCTTGCTGATCGTTTCGAGATCGACGTTGGCTTTTGCTTTCCCCGACACGGCGGTGACACCCGCCTGTCTCAGCAGTCCCCAAGATGTTCCTTGATCCTACTGGACCGCTCAGTCTAGCATGTCTTTTCAGTGTGAGAAGCAGGAGCAGCCAAGCTACAGTATCAATGGCAGCCGTACATGCTCCTTAACTCGATGCACTTCAAAGTTAGAGTAGACGCTCAATCCTGATCATTTTTGGATCTCAGACCGCGCGCGTTTCTCGCGCAGAGATTCTACGGACCATGTGAGATTCCATTCCCTGCGTTTCGAACGGCAGCGTAGCGTCCAGTCAACTTCCACCATCCCTCTGTTGTCGAATCAGAGAGCCACAGACCTCATGGCGGGAAACCAAGAACACCTTCCGGACCGTCAAATGAAGTGCTTCTAGAAGCTGTCGCAGGAAGCATAATGGCTCATGAGCCGATTCAACCTCAAATCGGGTCCACAGATGAGAGAGTCCAGATCTTACAATTGACACCGGCCAATTGTGATTCCACCACGCGTTTTCAACCGGCCGATTGAATTCTTCGGACAAAGCGGATTCAACATGAAGATGCATTGAGGGCCATTCCGGACAAAAGAGGCCGACGATCCCTTCATCAGACCCTGTTCCCTTTGACATCGGCTCTTTCCACCTCTGGCAAGCGACAACCGTTGCTTCCGAAGCTAAGAAGCGCTTTCGGAATCACCTGGATCTCTCCCGGACGATCTTGGTCGAGTCAGAAGTGGAAGCCTGCGAAGATTTGTTGCGCCAATTGCCGCATCGAGGAGCTGTCTACGCATCAGACCATACTTGAGCTCTTGCCAAGGACCTAGCAACGACACGACGATACATGAGCTTGCTTCTGCTCATGTTTGCTTTGTAGCAAGGTCTCTGATGTCCACTCATCAAGTTGAGGTAGTGATGAAGCTCGAGGGTCGATGCGTCACGATGCATCATGGTCAAGGGTCTTCACCAAAGGGTGGCAGAAAACAACAGCTCGCGTGAAAGCCGGTCGCGATCTTGTCCAACATCGGGTCTCACCATGTCGCCTTTTCTAGTCGTGAGTTGCTCTTCTTTCAAGCCCGATCCATTCGGCAGAACGCATCGTCTGGTGCAAAATGTGACTGCCGCTTCTCATCGAGTCACTGTTGCGTCTATGGACCGTGTTTGCTTGTTCAGGAAGACCCGAATGACGGACAAGTACTCGATGTTTGTGGACTTCATTTCCGGCATTTCTACGTCTTGGCGTGTCTTTCAGCGTACCCGGGAGCATCTCTTACCGGCAAACAAGGCGTGAGTGAACGTCTTGTTAAAGGTGTCACTTCGTCTAGCGCAGGTGCAATTTGGCCACGACGCCGACGAGTCAAGTGAGACCTTGAAACCAAACTGTGCGTCACTTGAGAAACAGCGGCAGCTGCCTCGGGGCCCCTCCGCTGCTCACACCTGTCTTTTTTCGATTTGACTCGATTTCCAACGCCAAAGAGAAAAGTCTGGAGAAAGTAAAAGCGCGGGGAGAGAGAAAGAGAAAGAAAAGAGAACGGTCAATTGCCGCTTTCTTTTCTCCACCTTTTTCTAGCTCGAGCCGAATTCAGCCGGCTCAACGGTGAATGCTGCTAGCCGTTGTCCGATGCTCTTTCAGCCAGAAAAAAATAATGCGGGCGAGCGGACACAACGGAGAAGAGTGTGGCCGGTACAGTCACAGTCACCTCTTGTGAATGCCCCGCGCCCAACGCTCGGCTCTCGTCCTCTGCAGCACCAACACTCGCTCTCCAGTTGTCTGGCTTAAAGGTTTAATGCTTCAAGACAACCGGTCGTGCGACTTGTTTCCTCCCTCTTTCTCGCTCTTTGCTTCTCCTTCTCCACCATCACATCCTCCGACCCTCGGAACAGGAAACACGACTCCCTCCGAGCAAGATACCATCAAAAAGGACAACATCCACCTGAACGACACCCCAAAAGCATAAAGGATTCGGACGCATTGCCGCACCTGACATCAACACCATCGTCGAACAAGTCTCATCCTCATACACTCGCATTCACTTAAAATGTCAAAATCAGACGCCAACAACAAGCCCAAGGTGGCACCTTCCACCCACCTGATCGCCGGTGGTATTGCAGGTTTCGCGGAAGCATGTACCTGTCATCGTAAGTAGTCTTCCCATTTCTCGTCCTCGCACAGTCTCGATGGTACGCAGCGTGCGGTGAGCTGACATATGTTGTACTTTTTTCTTGCAATTCGTTTAGCCCTGGATACGATCAAGGTACGAATGCAGCTTTCGCGTAGGGGCAGAGGAGCGGGCGAAAAGCCTCGAGGCTTCATCGCTACTGGTGCCCACATTATTAAACGTGAGACACCTCTGGGTCTGTACAAGGGTCTAGGTGCCGTTGTAGCCGGTATCGTACCCAAGATGGCGATTCGATTCATGAGTTTCGAGCAGTACAAGGCAGCTCTGGCGGACAAGACCACGGGCAAGACGTCGCCGCAGGGTATCTTTTTGGCAGGTCTGGGCGCTGGTACCACAGAAGCCGTAGCTGTAGTCAACCCAATGGAGGTGGTCAAGATCCGTCTACAAGCGCAGCAGCACTCGCTCGCCGATCCTCTCGAAGTGCCGCGTTACCGTAATGCCGCGCACGCACTGTACACCATTATTCGCGAAGAAGGATTCATGACGCTCTACCGTGGTGTTGCGCTCACCGCCGCACGACAGGCCACCAACCAGGCAGCCAACTTCACCGCCTACCAGGAGCTCAAGGCTGCTGCTCAGCGTTACCACGGCACTACTGAACTGCCATCCTACGAGACAGCCGTGATTGGACTCATCTCGGGTGCTCTGGGACCTTTCTCGAATGCGCCCATCGACACGATCAAGACGCGTATCCAGCGTGCATCCAAGGTGGAAGGCGAGACAGCTATCAGCCGAGTGGTTAAGGTGGCCAAGGACATGTTTGCACAGGAAGGTGCGAGTGCCTTCTGGAAGGGTATCACTCCCCGTGTAGCACGTGTTGCTCCTGGTCAGGCTGTAGTGTTTACCATCTATGAAAAGGTCAAGGGAATCATTGAGGCAGCCAAGACGGGCGACTTTAACCTCACTGACACTCGATCCGACGAGTAGTGGCTGCACTCGCTCAAGTTGGACTATCCTTTTCCTTGATCTTCTTGTTAATCGCAAAAGTATGCTTTCCTGATTGATTGATGTGTTCCAGTAGTGTGTGCATCAAGGTCGTACAAGGCGAAATGAATTTTGAGCCGGTCGATGGCGGGCATTTCACTTGCAGGTTTTCGATGGACCGAATGCGGGGTCGAAGTCTGAGTCAATCGGCCCGATTTAGCTGGCCCGATCTGATCACTAGAAGCGATCTGAAAGCCGGCTGAGGGTCGAGCAAGCTTCCCTTTGAGCACAGCCTTTCTGCACAGACAATAGACAAACTGAGTTAAGGATAAGCTCGATATGATGGTTGTGACAAGGCAACTGTGGCAAGCACGGAAGAGTGTGCGGACGGAGGATATCATCACTGGAGCAAAGACAGCTTCATAGGTAGGCAGCAGCACGGCGACTTCTGTTGTGAAATGAAGAAGAAACGACACCAACACAGACACACACACACACACACACGCCCGACGCACAGAAAACCGAAATAGAACTCGGATTCTCGAGAACGGGAAAGAGGCAAGAAAGAGCGTGCGAGTGCGTGTCTGTGTCTGTGTGCTGCTGCTGCTGCTGCTGCTCGGCTGCGGGAAGAGAGAGAGTGAGGGTGTGTCGCGCCGCGCATGCAACCAAACGGCCCGTCGAGTTGAATTATTTTGTCACCGCCGTGCGCAGTCGCAGCTTTGGGAATGCCATTCTTGACTTGGCTCGCCCGTCGGTTGTGTGTGTGTGTGTGTGTGCTGGATGACAGACAACTGACGCAAAAGACTGTTGCAGTGCACTTCTTGTCCAAGCTCATTCCCCGCCCCGACCACCTTCTTTCTCTCTTTCTTGTCTGGCTTTGCCTTGCTTTGCTTTGCTTTACAATACTTTCTCTTTCTCCTTCTCATCCTTACTTCTCTCTCATTCGTTCACCTTTCTATCACCACCTTTCGTCACGACTTCAGATACTTTGCTGCATCTGTTTTTTTCCTACTTCTTCATCTTGTTGCTTTGCCTGCTTTCAAGTCGATTGCAGCCCCTTTCGTTCCGCCGGCTTCTCCTCTGCGCATCGCTTTCTTTCTATTCGAGCGCTGGACCTTGCCCTTCCTTGTTTCCAAGATCTCGATTTACGGTCCACGATCTACGTCACGGCTTCACCTCGTACTCAACGAGACTCGATACCAAACGCTCGCGCAGGATTACGCTGAGCTCGCATCCACAACTCTCGCATCTCTAGGTCCATTCCATCGCGATCTACATTCGAGTTACTTCAAGACCTCCTTGCTCGCATTCGAAAGCTGCATTGACGACGAATCTTCTTCGACTTGACATCTCTCGCACACACACAACGGCCATGCACGAAGAGAACAACCTACCTGCTCCCAACACCTTTGCCGCCAACGGCTTCTCCACCAGCAACCAACCCAACGCAGCTGCTGTGCCAGGCTACGCAATCGATCCGCTCCAGATGATGAAGCGCGCCCCGTCCCAGTCTTACGACGCACATGTTGCCAATCTTGGTCATCTTGCCTCCATGCCAAACCCTCAAATGTCGGACGCCGGCGCAAAAAAGGCTCGCTTCGTCTCGGAAGGCAACATCCCAAGTCTCGCTCAGCAGAACTTTGCTGCTTCCTCTCTTGGCTCGTATCCCGCCAACGCAGGCGCTTCTTCACATGCGCAGGGCGCTTTCCTCGGCAATGGCGCCGCACCGCACCCTCAGTCACAACCTTTTGCTGGCGCAGCAGGTCTTCAGCCTCCAGGCAACGGCACCAACGGAACCCGTTCCTTCTCCGGCAACCTTGGCCACGCTGGCTTGCTAGGCGGTCAAAACGGTCAGGCATTTGATGCCGCTAGCTCTGCACCCTTCCTCATGTCCAACGGCGCCGCTCTGAACCCCGCCACCGCCATGTTCCCCAACTTTGCTGGTGCCAACTTTGCCAACAACCCCGGATTCGTCCCCAACGTCGGCGTGCTATCGGCCATGCCTCGACAGGTCAGCCCTCTCAATCGAACTGTCTACGTCGGCAACCTGCCCGCCGATGCCTCGGTCGATGAATTGCTTAATCTGGTCAAGTTTGGCCCCATCGAGAATGTCCGAATCCTCCCCGAAAAGAACTGCGCCTTCATCTCGTTCCTCGACGGCTCCACTGCCACCGCCTTCCACGCCGATGCTTGCGTCAAAAAGGTGTCGCTTCACAACCAGGAGCTCAAAATCGGTTGGGGCAAGCCGTCGCAATGTCACCCTGCCGTGTTGATGGCCGTCCAGCAGAACCAGGCCTCGCGAAACGTCTACGTAGGCCAGCTCGACGAAAACGCTTCCGAGCAGTCGCTCCGAGACGACCTTTCGCGCTTCGGTCCTATCGACCAGGTCAAGATTGTGCGCGACAAGAACATTGGCTTCATCCACTTCCTCTCGATCCAGACCGCTATGAAGGTGGTCACCACGCTCGCTACCGAGCCAGCATGGGCAGGCAGGAGGGTGAGCTACGGCAAGGATCGATGCGCCTACGTGCCCAAGAGTCAGCAACAGAACCAGGCGCACAACAACCAGGCTGCTGCCATGGGTCTGGCTGCAGCGGCCTCGCTCGGATACCCCACCGCTGCCGCCGCTTTTGCTGGAGCAGGTGCCAACGCCCCTGACAATGGACGCTCGCCTGCCAGCTCCGTGTTTGGTCCCGCTGCTGCCATGATGGGCGCCAACGCCACGGCACTTGAGCAGTTGGGCAACCGCACCATCTACCTCGGCAACATCCATCCCGAGACCACCACCGCCGAGATCTGCAACCACATTCGTGGGGGCATCTTGCAAAACATCCGCTTCATCCCGGAAAAGCACATCGCCTTCGTTACGTTTGTGGATCCTAACGCTGCGCTCGCATTCTACCACTTGGCGTCATACTCGGGCATCATGATCCACAACCGCCGACTCAAGATCGGCTGGGGCAAGCACTCGGGACCGCTGAGCCCTGCCATCCAATTTGCCGTGCAGGCAGGTGGTTCGCGCAACGTCTACATTGGCAACATTGACGATCCAGACCTCTTGACTGAAGACAAGATCCGCACCGACTTTTCGCAATACGGCGAGATCGAGACGGTCAACAGCCTGCGCGAGAAGAACTGCGCGTTTGCCAACTTTACCAACATTCAGTCGGCGATCAAGTGTATCGAAGGCATGAAGAGCCACCCTGACTATCAGAGCGTCAAGATCTCGTATGGCAAGGATCGATGCGGCAACCCACCGCGCAGTCTAGGCAACAACAATGGCCATGGCGACGGAGGTAGAAAAGTGAGCGGCTCGATGTCGCCCAACGCTTCGACGCTGCAGAACCAAGGCGACGACACGATGGTGACAGCGAGCGAGTCGGTGCAGGATCCGAGCTCGGTTGCAGGCGACGCGAGCACGGCAGCGGCAACAGCATCAGCAGCAACGCCGCCGGCTGCCAAATCGTCTCAGGATGAAGCTGCATTGGCAGAGTAAAACCAGAAACGGGAGCGATGCCCGCTGTACAGCGAGTACCTTTGTGAGCAGCTTGAAGCTGCTCATTTGATACCTTTTGTTTGCTAGACACTAGAGAGCTTCTTGCTAGCAGCATGTCTCTGCCTTCGCTTTATACATTCGATTATGAATGCAAATGATCTTTCCTTTTGAGTTTGCTACAAAGACACACAAACACAAGCTTGTGATAATCGAGATCGCGGCTCAACCTTGTGCTATGAGCGGCGAATGTTATTTCATGCTTGAGTTATGGTTCGATCCAACGCCTGTGAGAGATGCTTTGCTCATGCTTCAGAAGAAAGTCGAGAGAGGGTCGTGCGTTTCGATGAAGCATGATTTTTCCGAGAAAATGGGCTACGTGGCGCAGTCACATCAAATCGAACGGCTGTCTCTATCGATACGAAACAGAGAGAGTCAAAATTGATCGACAAAAAGCGCGAAAGTCGTATCTTGAGTGTTGTATCGTACGAAGAAAAGATAGGCTTGGACCCCGCAGCAGTAAGCGCATTGAAAAGAAAAAGAAAGGGTTTGCTGGAAGCACTTTGGCTTTTTTGTGCTTCCCCACCGCGTGGAAGATCAGAGAGGGTCAGAGAGAGAGACACACGCATTCACACACATGCCAGCTTGCCAGCTGCTGGCTTCCTCGCTCGCTCGCTCCTTTCCAAAAAAATAATCTTTGGTTAAATTCTTGATTTTCCTTTTCTTTTGGTGTTTCTTTTTCGATTTTTGACATTTCAACGTTTCTTCTCGTCACACATCATCTCGTCTCACCTCATCTCATCGTCCTTGTGGTCGCACCTGACAATCTTTTTGGCTCACGTCGCTTCCTCGTCGGTCGGCTCTTTGACACCTTCTTTCATTGTCATTCCCTTCTCCCATCACTTCGACCACGAACAACTTGCAGCGACTCAAGGACCACCGACCTTCTTTGACTTTGCCTGCTTCGAATCGAGCCTCGATCTCGACTCAGCATCCTCAGCAGCTCGTTTGTCATCGCATTCAACATACACAAGGCGCTGTCATCTGCACCATTTTCGCGTTTCCTCGCACCACCACCACCACCACCCGCAGAAGATCGAATCTACATCTTCTGTTGATCGAATCTGGCACGTCCTACTCGACTTCTGCGCGTGGTCAACCTCAACCTGAACCAATCTAGCTGAGCGACCGCGGCTGGACGATACTCCCTGAGGCCGTTCGTTCCACGACATCCTCGTCATTTGGCTTGTTGCTTGGCTCAAGTCGGCAGTCTCGTCAAGAGTCAAACCAAGGTTGACCTGTTGCGCTATCGCTCTCATCGCTGGTAGACCTCTTCCTCGCCAACGTCACATACCCTGCCCAACATGACGTCAAATTGGCAGCCTTCTCAGGAGGGCCTCACCGAGCTCGTCCAGCTCTTCCGCGACTCTCAGAGCTCGCAAATGGATGTCCAGGAGAGAATCGCTCAGGTGCGTATCAGCTTGCAAGTCGACCTCGTTCATTCAGTCCCACTTTCGTTCAACTGACCTTTCTCATCTGTTCCTCTTTCTCTCTGCATTCATCATTACAGCGTCTCGATACAGTCAGCCAGATCCCAGATTATGCGAATTACTGCGTCTTTGCCTTGACATCCCTCACCACCGAAGATCTGGCCACTAGATCCGTAGCAGGTCTCATCCTCAAGAACCACATCCTCTTCCACAATGATCTCATCTCTCCCGAGTCGTTCGAGTACGTCAAGCAAGCCATCATTCCAGCCCTCAGCTTGCCAGAAGACATGCTCCGTCGTACCGCTACGCAGGTCGTTTCGATGCTCATGACCATCCTCACCCCGCAAGGCTGGCCAGAAGGTCTTTCCAAGCTCGGCGAGCTCATGGCCTCGCAAAACGTCGACGAAGCAGAAGGTGCCTTCAGCTCCTTAGCCAAGATCTGCGAAGATATTCCACGCGAGCTTGAAATGTGCGACATCAACGGTGTCAAGCCCATCGACATTCTCATCCCCAAATTCATCGAAGCCACCCAGCACAACGACTCCCGCATCCGCATGCACGCCCTCAACTGTCTCAACCAATTCGTACAGATCGGCTCCGCAGCGCTTCAGAACCACATCGACGCCTTCCTCGCCGCCCTCTTCAAGCGTGCCAGCGATGAGAGCGCCAACGTCCGCAGATACGTTTGCCAAGCGCTCGTGCTCATCCTCGGCGTAAGACCCGACAAGCTCATCCCCGAGATGGACAACGTGGTGGAATACATGCTCTACTCTACTCAGGACAAGGACGACGACGTCTCGTTGGAAGCCTGCGAGTTCTGGCTGCAATTTGCCGAAGAGCCGTCGCTCAAAGACAAGCTGCGACCTTATCTCTCCAGAGTGGCGCCCGTGCTGCTCAAAGGTATGGTGTACAACGAGCTCGACCTGCTCATGCTCGGTGGAGACGAGGACGATGCAGCCGTGCCAGATCGTGCTGAGGACATCAAGCCACGACATTACGGAAGTGGCGCGCATAGGAACGAGCACCTCGACGATGCTGCCAACGGAGGCGCTTCGGGTACGGGTAAGTCACGAGCCGCTATCGAGGCGCAAGACGATGACGAGGATGACTTTGACGATGAGGATGACGAGGATGAGGACGACGATGGTATCTCGGATTGGAACTTGCGCAAGTGCTCGGCGGCCGCGCTCGACGTGATGGCGGTCAACTTTGGTGACGAACTGCTCGAGATCCTGCTGCCTTACTTGAAGGAGCGACTCTTCAGCGACGATTGGCTGCAGCGAGAGTGCGGTATCCTCGCACTCGGTGCCATCGCAGAAGGATGTATCGCTGGCATTCAACCACACTTGCCCACTTTGGTACCCTTCCTCATCAACAGCCTCAAGGACTCGAAACCGTTGGTGCGTTCCATCACGTGTTGGACGCTGGGTCGATACTCGAGTTGGTGTGTTGCTGCCGAGACGCCTGAACACCAGCAGCAGTTCTTCGTGCCCGCCATGGAAGGTCTGCTCAACATGGTGCTCGACAACAACAAGCGTGTTCAAGAGGCAGGTTGCAGTGCCTTCGCCACGCTCGAAGAGGAGGCGGGTCGCAGTCTCGAGCCTTTCCTTGAACCAGTGCTCAAGACGCTCGTATTTGCTTTCGACAAGTATCAACAAAAGAACCTGCTCATCTTGTACGATGCATTGGGAACCCTCGCCGATTCGGTAGGCTCGGCAATGAATCGACCCGAATACGTCGAGATTGTCATGCCACCATTGATCGCCAAGTGGCAGGGTCTGCACGATACGGATCCGGATCTGATCCCGTTGCTCGAATGCATGTCGTCGGTGACAATCGCTGTGGGACCGGGTTTCTTGCCTTACTCGCCGCCGGTGTTCCAGCGCTGCGTTGGCATCGTGCACGACAACTTGGCAGCAGCCGAGGCTGAGGCGCAAAAGCCTGCGATGGACCAGGACGTACCGGATCGCACTTTCATCATTGTCGCGCTGGATTTGCTGAGTGGGTTGACGCAGGGTCTCAACACGGCGGTGCGCGATTTGGTGGCAGGATCGCAACCGTCGCTGTTGCCCTTGCTGGGCCACTGCATCACCAACGTCGAGGCGCCGGTGCGTCAATCGGCGTATGCGCTGTTGGGTGATTTGGCCATCTCGTGCTTTGACTTGCTCAAGCCTTTCCTGCCATCGATCATGCCCGAGCTGATTCGTCAGATCGAACCGGAACCCAAGATGGAAAACGTCTCTGTTTGCAACAACGCTGCTTGGGCGGCGGGCGAGATTGCACTGCAATACGGAGCCGATCCGGAGCTGACGCAGTGGGTGGACGAACTGATCCAGCGTCTGGTACCCGTTCTTCTCTCGACGAAATCGATCAAGTCTCTCTCGGAGAACGCAGCTGTCACCATCGGACGACTCGGTCTGGTACAGCCTCAACTGGTCGCCCCACACTTGGAAGTATTCATCGAATCCTGGTGTCAAGCATTGTGGGACATCAAGGACAACGATGAAAAAGATTCAGCCTTCCGTGGACTATGCGAGATGATCCAGGTCAACCCGAACGGAGCAGCTAAAGGATTTGTCTACTTCTGCAATGCGGTGGTGAGGTGGAGTACGCCGAGTGCAGAGTTGAACGAGATGTTTAGGAAGATCTTGACAGGGTTCAGGGATATGAGCGGTCCGCAGTGGGAGGTGCAGAAGGCGCAGTTCCCGCCGGTGATTGTGCAGAGGTTGGCTGATCGATATGGGTTGTAAAGCTCTAGCGTTTTTGTCAAATTGGCGATTCATTGTCGTATCCGGAAAGCGATCGATGATAGGTCAGCGCTCTCGTTACACCATCACCTGCATGCATTCTCACTAGCACATCATTTTTTTCAATTACAAAGAACAAACACTTTTTTCCATTAGACACAACAACAGCGTAGACGACCTCGATGTTGAGGTACAGCTGATCGATACGTCGTTGGCTGTTGACGGTCAAGACCTTTCAGAGCAAGCTGCTGTGTTCTTCGAAAGAAGACGCGAAGTGTCGCGGGAAGACGTTTTATGCGCACAGCCTTGCTTTTCTTCCCGAAAAAAAGAGGCGCGTTCCTGAGACAAAACGAAGCACAGACACAGCCTTTTTTTTTTTTTTTTTTTTCCCGAGATGTGGTCCGTGTTGCACCGCCTTTTTCTCTCTCTCTGCGCAGTGACAGTGACGTCGTTCAAAGGCTTCTTCGGCTTTGACGCTCACAGCTGCGATTGCGACCAAGTGACATCCGCGCTTGGATTGCCGAACATATTTCATATAAGTACACCTTGAAAGTCTGAGCCAGGGTTTCTGTCAGACCCATCAAGCGATTCCCGAACCCCCTTGCACTGACTGCAAATGGGATTCAACAAGAAACTCCTTGTCGCAGGACTAGCCGTCGGTGTTACGGCATACATGCTCTACAGAGCTTCCAAGAAACACCAACAGCAAGCTATCCCGGCAACACCGTACAACATGCCACCTGCCTCCAGCAACCACCAGCATTCGAACTCGAACGCTTCGTCGTGGGGCGGAGCAGCTGTCGGTGGAGCAGCCGTCGCCGCCGCCGGTGCTTATGCAGCTCACCACCATCAACAACAGCAAGTTCAACCTCCTAACCCGCATGCAAACCCGGCAGCTGTCGCCGCAAACAACCCCAACCTCGGCTGGGAATCTCTTCGCGACTGGAAGCATATCGCCAACCTCCTCGCCACCTGCGTTATGGACCAATACCTCTACCCTTTTTACACTTTCGCAGACGTAACACGCATAGCTCAACACATCGCTTCCTCGGGCGCCCTCCAACAGTGTGCGGATAGCTGGCAGTTGCCTCCCTACTTAGCGCAAGATCTGGTCAAATTGGCCTTGTTCGATGTGATGTTTTTGCTCGACGATTCAGCGTCTATGCGGTCGGAGGGTACGAAGAGGAGAGATGCTCTAGCTGGGATTTTGAAGCGTGCAGCAGATGCGGCTGCAAGGTTTGACCCGGATGGAATGGAGGTAGCTTGGATGAATGCTCCTGCTCAACAGAGGATCCATAATGTAGCCGAGGCGGATCAGTTGACTTCCCGCTGTGCGTACGATGGTAGAGCTACGCCGATGGGTTCGTCCCTCGAGAGCAAGATCTTGCAGCCTCTGGTGCTGTCTCCTGCTACTCAAGGTAGATTGCAGAAACCTGCGTTTGTTCTAGTCATCACAGACGGCAGACCCACAGGCTCACCCGAAAAGGGAGAGAAGATCGTCAAAGTCCTTCAACACGCCAAACGTACCCTAGCCTCAACGAGGTACGGCGAAGACGCAGTTTCCTTCCAGATCGCAGCAGTTGGGAACGATAGAGAAGCCCAAGAATGGCTCGACTCGATCGACAACGATCCTACCGTGGGAGACTTGATCGACGTATGTTCGGATATCGCCATCGAATCGGCTCAAGTCAAGAAAAGTACGGGGATCGAGCTCACTCAAGAGCTCTACTGCCTCAAACTGCTGCTGGGTCCGATCGACACGTCTTACGACGCAAGTGACGAGAACGAGCGGGAGAGCAGCTGGAACCGTACGGCTAAGCGGAGGAGGGAGAAGAAGGAGTTGGAGAAGCGGGACAAGGAGCAGAGGTTCAGGAGTCAGATGGAGGCGTTTAGGAGGGAAAGGGATGCAGCGTTGGGTGGGGCTACACCGGTACCGAGTGCGGGTGGAGCGTTGCCTCCGCAGGGTATGGATGCGGGGTATTCGCATCAGCCGTCGTATCCTGCTCCCCCACCTCAGCAAGGTGGATATGGACAACAGGGATATCAGCAACAGCAACCGTATCTTCCTCCTCAATCGTCGTACGGCGCACCACCGACAGGAGGCTACCCAGCTCCAGCAGGTGGAGTTTATCAACCATACGGAGTATCCCAACCGGGTGGTGCTCCCCCTCTCTACCCTAACCCGTACGAGCAGTCGACGTACGGTCAACGCGATATGCCACATGGTAACGGACCGAGCGGCTATCCTACACCTCCGGTCTCGGGAAGTGGAGCAGGTGGGTTTATGCCGGGACCGGGAGGTTTTGCTATGCCTACGCCTCAACCGGGTGCTGCGCCGGGTTATGGCTCGCAACAAGGAGACTATCAGCAACAACAGGAGGCGCCGTTCGGTTTTCCTCAGGCTCGACCGTCTGGGTATTGAAGCGTCGTCGATTTGAAGACCCGTCCTGATGGTGTAAGTTTTTTGTGTCCTTTCGAAATGATACCTCGGAATCATGTTTCTAGTCCTGACTGGAGAGAATCTCCGTCTGTGCACATGTGTGAAAAGTGTGATCCGAGTGCTGTTGTTACAATTGAGCTGCGATACAAATACATTCTTCCTACACATCAACTTACACCTCCCTCACCCTCCTTTTCACCTCCTCCAACCTCTCCAACAGCTTCTCCCTCCTCGCCTCCCACCTATCATCAAACCGATCGATCTGCTCATCCACGTCGTCTTCCTGCTGGTTCAACGCATCCTCTTGCTCCAACAGCGCTTTTCCAGGTAAGAAATACACCGCATACTCCCCATCCCTATCTTCCACCCTCGACATGGGTGTCATCGACGTTGGAATATCCTCCGCCAATCTTTCACTCGCTGTAGACCTAGATCTCTTGTTACTACGAACCTGATGAGGGGTAAACAAAAAACTGGCCATCCTTCTCTTCATCCCTCTCAACGTTTTACGCTGCGCATCGCCCGTCGCTATCTCCTCCGCTATCTGTCTCGCTTCCCAAACCAAGCTACGCTTACGTTGTAAAGCGCCGATCACTTTATCCGAATCTTTGAGTTTGGACGCCAACCTAGCTTCGATCGCAGCTCGCTTGTTGGCCAGTGATGCAGCACGATCGCTTTCGGATTCGCGTTTGAATTGGCTCAACGTTGATGTGAGGACACCGAAGAGTCGTTGGCCGCGACGTTTGGAGTCGGGGTCGGCTACGGCGGCGGTGGTGCGAGATCGTTTGGTCGGTGGTTGCGGTTCGGTTTTGCTGGAAGAAGTGGAGGCGTGAGGAGGAGGAGGAGGAGGAGGAGGCTGCTCTTCAGGGACGGGTGAGATGGTGGTGGAGGTGCGTTTGATGCTGCGTCGGCTGGTGGAGGGGCTGCGAGATGGGTCGCGGGATTGATTTGGGCTGGAGCTAGGGTGAGATTGGGGTGTGGGAGAGCGTTCTGTTCGACGTCGGGTGTGAGGATGGTCGGTGTGGAGATCTTGATGTGTTGCCGGGGACGTTACTTGCGCGGCGTCTTGATGGTTTGTTCGCGATGGTGATGGCTTGTTGGCAGCCTGATGTTGCTGCTCGCTGCTCTCATCGTCCATGGCTGCGTTCGGAACGAACAGACCGGTTGCAGCTGATGCGTAGAAGAGGGAAAAGGAAGAGTAATGGTTAAGCTTTCATGCTGCGCAGAAAAAGTCTAGAGCAGGCCCGAGCGTTTTTCCGACTTCCGTGTTGAGCCCCTTTCACGAGTCTTAACATTGTGAACTTTTGCGCAAAAATGGGCATGTCTCAGGAAAAACTCGATTTTTGGCTGTGCTTTGCGCTTGTCGCTCAGTGATGCTGTGCGCTGTAAGATGCGCTGTGCTGTGCTGTGCGAGAGTGTGTGCGCTTTGCAATGCTCTCTGAAACGGACCCTGTTTGCCGCGAGCGCGTTTTCCAGCTTTTGCTTGTCTCAAAGCTTCCATGTCATCTTTACACGACCGCAAAAGCAAACTCTCATTCGTTTCATCACCATCGATTGTCGGAACAGCATCACTAGCGATCCTCACAACTCCTCGGCTTTAGACGTTTGCGCGCACAGCTACGTCCTTCTACCGCGGCGGCATTCACGTCCTTCGGTCCGCGCTTGGGCCTCTCCTTCGCTTGATGAACACGTTATCAGCCGCCTAGTGCATATCTATCCACAAACACAATCGCCACCATGGACGATCTTGACGACTTCATCAGCCCTCAAGGCCAACGTCAAGGCGCTCGTCAACCGGTACACAACGATCCCTTTGTCGACTTTGATCATTCTCAAGACACCTTTGGTGTCGCCAACCATACATCGCGACGGTCTGCCTCGGGTCCTTCCCATGTTCTTGTCGATGCAGACGATCCAGATTTGATGGGTGACGATTTCGAACACTTTGGTGGCGCAGATCATCGTGGCGCTTCCGCCGCTTCATCTCACAACCGTGCTTACCCACCAACCCCCTCTTCACGCTACAACCACGATCCCTTTGCTGCTTCCACAGCTTCTTTCGACCATCACGATACTGCTATGGGTCTTGATGTGCCCCGCACCAACTTTGGATCTCATATGCAGGGCAGTGTCGAATCTGGTCTGCCCTTGGCTGGTAGCGCACAAACACCCGCAGGCTACTCACATCACGCTGGCTACTCGACAGAAGGTCCATTCGCAGATGCATATGCGGCAAGGCATAGCTTCAAGAGCATCGAAGCGGATGATGAAATGTCGCCCATGGACGACGCCAAATATAACCTCCCCTATGCTGGCCCATCCGGTCAAGGTTCAGCTGCAGCCGGTCGCAGCAACGCTAGAAGTTCAGGTCTACGAGGCGCAGGTCTCACTTCGGGCACAAGTCGCAAGCCGCCCCGCGATGGTCTCATGGATGGCCTCAAGAGGAGCATGAGAACGTTGAAAGCAGATGTCGATACCGTGCTTCGTCGTCGCAGACAGCAGGAGAAGCGCGAAGGCGATCGCATCGTACAGCTCAACGACCCTCTTTCCAACGACAAGAGCGACTTCCTCGACAACTACGTCAGCACTTCCAAGTACAACGTCCTCACTTTTGTGCCCAAGTTCCTCGTCGAGCAGTTCAGCAAGTACGCCAACGTCTTTTTCCTTTTCACCGCTTGCATTCAGCAGATCCCCGGTGTTTCGCCTACAAATCGATGGACCACCATCGTACCGCTAGCGTTGGTGCTGCTCGCTTCCGCGTTTAAAGAGATCAAGGAAGACATCAAGAGGCATCAATCCGATTCCGAGCTCAACGCGCGCATCTCGCACGTCCTTGACCCTGGTACCGGCTCCTTTGAGCCTAGAAGGTGGAGACACATCCGCGTTGGTGATATCATTCGTGTCGAGAACAACGAGTTCTTCCCTGCCGATCTTGTTTTGCTGTCCAGTTCCGAGCCAGAAGGTCTTTGTTACATCGAGACGGCCAACTTGGATGGAGAGACCAATCTGAAGATCAAGCAAGCTTCGCCAGACACGGCCAAGCTCACCTCCTCCAGCGCTGCTTCGACGCTTCGCGGCAACCTCACCTCGGAGCAACCCAACAACAGTCTCTACACTTTTGACGCTACGCTTAACATCCAGCTCAGCTCGACGCCTGGTTTCAGCGGTACACCCATGCGCAAAGCACCCCTCAGCCCTGAACAGCTCTTACTCCGAGGTGCGCAGCTGCGCAACACTCCCTGGGTCTATGGTCTCGTTGTGTTCACCGGCCACGAAACCAAGCTCATGCGTAATGCTACTGCAGCGCCCATCAAGCGAACCGCCGTGGAGAAGCAGGTGAACGTACAGATCTTGCTTCTCTTCATCTTGCTGCTCGCTCTCTCCGTTGCTTCTTCGATCGGCGCTATCGTTCGCAACACTGCCTACGCCTCCGAGATGAAGTATCTGCTGCTCAACGAAGAGGGCAAAGGCAAAGCGCGCCAGTTCATCGAGGACATCCTAACCTTCGTCATTGCATACAACAACTTGATCCCCATCTCGCTCATCGTCACTGTCGAGGTGGTCAAGTATCAGCAGGCTATGCTTATTAACTCGGATCTCGACATGTACTATGTACCCACCGACACGCCTGCCCTCTGCCGAACCAGTAGCTTGGTAGAAGAACTCGGTCAGATCGACTACATTTTCTCGGACAAGACAGGTACGCTCACTAGGAACGAGATGGAGTTCAAGCAGGCTAGTATCGGCGGTATCTCTTTCACCGACGTCATCGACGAGAGCAAGCAAGGTACCGGCGAGATCGGTCCCGACGGAAGAGAGATTGGTGGTCAGAGGACGTGGCACGAGCTCAAGGCTATCATGGATGGTCGCACTCCCGACGACGGCAGCAGCGCCGTGATCGATGAGTTCTTGACCTTGCTTGCCGTCTGCCACACTGTCATCCCTGAACGCAAGGGAGACAAGGTTATTTTCCAAGCATCGAGTCCCGACGAAGCGGCGCTTGTGGCCGGTGCCGAATCGCTCGGCTACCAGTTTACCACGCGCAAGCCGCGTTCGGTCTTTGTCAACATCCGCGGCACCGAGCGCGAGTGGGAGGTTCTCAACGTGTGCGAGTTCAACTCGACCCGAAAGCGAATGTCGGCGGTCGTGCGTTGTCCCGATGGCAAGATCAAGCTGTACTGCAAGGGTGCCGACACCGTGATCCTCGCTCGTCTCAGCGAGAACCAGCCTTTTACCGAACAGACCATGATCCATCTCGAAGACTATGCTACCGAAGGTTTGCGAACCTTGTGCATCGCCATGCGCGAGGTGAGCGAGCAAGAGTACCGCCAGTGGTCCAAGATCTACGATCAGGCGGCTGCTACCATCCAAGGTCGTAGCGAGGCGCTGGACAAGGCTGCTGAGGCGATTGAGCAGAATATGTTCTTGCTCGGCGCGACGGCGATCGAGGACAAGTTGCAGGATGGTGTACCAGATACCATCCACACCTTACAGTCAGCAGGTATCAAGGTCTGGGTGCTGACGGGTGACAGGCAGGAGACGGCGATCAACATCGGTCTGTCTTGCAGGTTGATCAGCGAATCGATGAATTTGGTCATCATCAACGAGGAGAATCTGCACGATACAGCCGAGGTGCTCAACAAGCGCCTGCAAGCCATCAAGAACCAGCGCAATACGGCCGGCGTAGAGCAAGAGGAGATGGCGCTCGTTATCGATGGCAAGTCGCTCACTTTTGCGCTCGAAAAGGAGCTTTCGAAAGTGTTTTTGGAATTGGCGGTGCTGTGCAAAGCCGTCATCTGCTGTCGAGTTTCGCCATTGCAAAAAGCCCTAGTGGTGAAACTGGTGAAGAAAAACATGTCTTCTCTTCTGCTCGCCATTGGAGACGGAGCCAACGACGTCAGCATGATCCAAGCCGCGCACGTCGGTGTCGGAATCAGCGGTGTTGAAGGTCTGCAAGCGGCGCGATCTGCCGATGTTGCCATCTCGCAATTCCGCTACTTGCGCAAGCTGCTGTTGGTTCACGGTAGCTGGTCGTACGCGCGACTGAGCAAGATGATCCTCTACAGTTTCTACAAGAACATCACGCTGTACATGACGCTTTTCTGGTACTCGTTTCAGAACTCGTTTTCGGGTCAGGTGGCGTTCGAGTCGTGGACGCTTTCGTTCTACAATGTCATCTTTACGGTCTTGCCTCCTTTGGTGATTGGGATCTTCGACCAGTTCTTGTCGGCTAGGATGCTGGACAGGTATCCGCAGTTGTATGGGCAGGTGTATTTCGATAAGCGCCGGTTCTGGGGTTGGACGGCGAACGCGTTTTTCCACTCGCTGATTACCTACCTGTTCGTCACTGTGATCTTTTGGGGATCGCCGCAGCTGACGGATGGATATGCAAGCTACTCGTGGATCTGGGGTACGACGCTGTTCATGGTGGTGCTGGTGACGGTTTTGGGCAAAGCAGCGTTGATCTCGGACTTGTGGACCAAGTACACTTTTGCCGCCATCCCCGGATCTTTACTGTTCACCATCGCCTTCCTCGCCATCTACGCTCTCATCGCTCCCCGACTCGGGTTCTCGAAAGAGTACGACCACATCCTACCCCGGCTCTACGGCTTCAGCCAATTCTGGTTCTCGATGCTCGTCGTTCCCACGATCTGCCTACTGAGGGACTTCTGTTGGAAGTACTACAAGCGTACGTATCGACCGGAGAGTTATCACATTGTTCAAGAGGTACAGAAGTACAACTTGCAAGATTACAGACCGAGGATGGATCAGTTTCAAAAAGCGATTCGAAAGGTGAGGGCGGTGCAGAGGATGCGAAGGACGAGAGGGTTTGCGTTTAGCCAGACGGAGGGGAGTGCGGATTTGATTCGAAAGTACGATACGACGGTGGCTAAGGCTTCTGGGCAGTAGAGAAAAGAAGAAAGTCTTGCTGTGTATTGCAAAAGAAAACAATCGTTATGATCCTTGACAAAGGGGTGGTGACGATTGTGTGCTGGTTTCGGGGGTGTTTGTTGTGTGAGGTTGAGGCGGGATGGACGAAAGAGCAGGCTGGGGAAAAAAAAGTTGAATTTGTTAGATTGTCGAGCTGGGCTAGCACGTGACGCAAAACACGCTTTTTGCTCCGTGCGAAGGCGGTGAATTTGTTTTGAAGGGTCCAATTAATTTTGGTGTTGTTTCTCAGCTTTTGGCGCAGCGCAACGGCGAAAGAGTGTGGAGGAAGAATGGTGCACAACAGCGTACAATCAGTTCGTATCAGCAGCAGGCTTTGCTTCTAGCTTTCATCTTCAACATCATCATTGGCGGGTCCTCAAGAACGACAACGTCTCGTTACAAGGCTTTGTGGATAGAGCTCCGCACACCAGCACGCGCAATTTTTGGTCAACTGTCCGACACAGCAAATGAAGTCTTCTTCGCTCTAGAAGATTCATCAACCTCCTTTTCTCACATCTTCTCGTCGAAAACCAAGTCAGCAGCAGCAAGAATTCATCCTCCCCGAGAGAACCTCACACAGCCAAGATGATGTCCGAGATATCCTTCAGCTCGACACTGGACGCAGCGACACCTCTCGCCAAATCTCGAAGAATCAGCATCCTACCCATCAGCCACGCTGACCTTTCCTCCCCCACCACAGCGCGCAAACAACTTCGACTGCTCGAACTCGACAATGTTGCGCTATCCAACGAGCTCACCGAACGCGATGAGCAGATTTCAGCACTTGAATCACAGCTCGAACTGCTTCGTTCTCAACTCGCCTCATCATCAACCTCTGATCACACGCCGATGCTATCCAGCTCAACATCAACCGATTCAATGAATGGAGAACGGAGCTACAGCGCAGAAGTCAAAGCAGCAAAGCGGCTCTTACATCGACTTATCGCGCAGATCGCAGCGTACGACGGCGCGGATGAAGCAGACGTGAACTTGGATCAGAGTTTGGTACACGATCCGGAACGGTCGGTGGTTGCGCCTTCTTCGACGCATCTTATCACTCCTAACGGCAAGACGAAGGTAGCAAGGCGGTTCGAAGGTGATCTGCTCGACGACGTCGAGACGCTGGCACAGGTGTTGAAGGAGTTTGCTACAAGGACGTCTTTTGCTGCTGATGAACAGTCGCTTGCGTTGAGGTCTGCCACGGATCGCAACGAGAAGCTGTCGACGCGTGTACAGGAGCTCGAAGCCGAGCTTGTCCAAGCGCATTCTGCTTCGGCGTCAAACAACGATAAAGATACGATTATCGAGCAGCTTCGATCTGATCTCTCTGCAGCACAGGAACGAGAATTGCAGTCAAGCTCCGAATTGGAAACAGCACATTCCAAACTCTCTAGCACTCAAAGACAGCTAGCAGAAATGGAGGCCAAACTCGACCAACTCTCAGCAGAGCAAGAACTCACCATCTCTGCAGCAGCCAAGAAATCAGCCGCGCAAATCGAAGCGTTGAAGCTGCAGCTGGAAGAGCAGCAGGAACAGTCGCATACCACTTGCTCTTGCAGCAACCCGATCTCGGACGAATCGTCTTCAGAACGAACAACGCAGCTCGAAGCAGCGCTCGAGCAACTTCAAGCAGAACGCGATGCCGCAGCTTCGGAATCCTCCCTACAGATCTCTGCGCTCGAAGCGCAACTGGCAGAACGTCGAACGAAAGCTTCCGACCTGCAGTCTATCTTTACCGAACTGCAGGAGAAGAAGCAACGGTTGCACTCGATCCAAATGCATACCGCTCACATTCGATCGTTGGAGAAGGTGGTGCTGATGCAGGAGAAGATCGTGGGATTGTTGGATCGGCAATCGGAGACCGGGTCGGAGGGTGAAGGTTGGATGGCTCATGCGAAAGAGCTCAGTGCTTCGCTTGCGCTGCTCAAGTCTACCGGTCAGGTTCAGGAGGAGGTGAAGGATCGGGTGGATGCAGCTGCTGCGACGGACGTTAGAGAAACAGCATCCGTGGACAATGGGTTGATCGATGAATTGAAGGCAAAGATCGACGAGTTGGAAGCGAGGGTCTTGCGACGCAACGAGCAGATCGGATCGCTTCAGCGACAGCTGCACAATACGGAGAACGATCTCGCGAGGACGCGTACCAACCAGTCTTTGGCTGAGGAGACGGTGGAGGATTTGGACGCTGAGAAGCTCGAGCACCTGTCGCAGATCAAGCAGCTCGAAGAGCGTATTTCGCAGCTCGAATCGTCCGCTTCTGCACCGCAAGCTGTCGGACAGACAGAAGAGGTGCAGGAGATGCAAGCTTCGTTCGAGGCAGCACAGCAGCGTATCTCCGAACTTTCTGAACAAGTCGAAAGGCTTGCAGAGGAACACGATGCTTCACAGGTGGAAAAGCAAAAACTCGAGACCACCATTCAGGAGCTTACCGAGAAAGTGCAGCAACTCGAAATCTCGCTCTCCGCCGCTCGAGAAGCAGAGTCAGCGCAAGAAGCAGAGCTGTCCACACTCAAAGCCTCGCTCTCCAAGACCGAAGACCGCCTCACTTCCACCCTTCGCGAAATCGATTCCCTTTACCTGTCGCTCGCAGAACATCGCGAATCATCGTCTTCCGATCGCGAACGTATCGAAACGCTGCAAACCCAACTCGCCACCGTCGAATCTGCCAACGCACAACTCCTAGCAGACGCCCAAACCGCCGCCGAAACGCGTTCGTTCGTATCTGAGCTAACATCGAAAATCGCCCTGCTGGAAAACCAAGCAGTAGTCGAGGGCGAAAAGCGCACCGAACTCGAGACCCAACTGACCGACCTCGAATCGAGACGAACCGAACTCGAACGGCTTTTGCAAGAACGAGACGCCGCCATCACCGCGCGCAACGAAGAGTACTGGACGCTCAAAGAGGAGCTGGCTGAGTTGCAGGAGGAAGCGGAACGGAGTCGACAGGATGTTGCTGCGCTTTCGGATGTTCAAGCGCAACTTGAAAGCGCGAACGAGATCAAGGTGGAACTCGAGGATCGGATCGCAGCGCAAGAAAGCGCTTTGCTGAAATTGAAACCCGAACTCACGTCAGCACGGTCGACCGAAGAGCTGCTGAACCAACAATACTCGGCTTCGCAACGACGGGTCAAAGACCTCGAATCAATCGTATCACAGCTCGAAAGCACCGCCTCCTCCTCGTCCGCTGCAGAAGTTGAGGCGATGAAGACGAAAATCTCAACCCTCGAATCCGAGCTCGACTACCTCTCTTCACGAATCTCGGAACTCGAATCCGAACTCGGTAGGAAAGCGGACGAAATCGAAGAAGCCGATTCCAAGATTCTCGATGCGCTCAAGGAATCTAAGAAATACGCTACTCGATATAGCAAGTTGTCGTTGCGGTATGAGGTGTTGCAGAAGGAAGCGGAGGCGTCTCAAGCCAAGATCAAGGTGATGGAGGGAGAGTTGGAGGGTGAAAGGGCCAAAATTACAGCGTTGAAGAGGAAAGAGGTTGTTGATGCGACGGGGATGGTTAGGAGTGGAAGTGGTTTGGCTGGTAGGAAGAGGGCCAAACCGGATGAGGTAGAGACGACGGAGGAAGAGGTGAAAGCGGTTTACGCTCCTTCTCCGTCAGCTACGCGTACTGCGTCTTCGTTCACACCGGTCAGACGATCTACGAAACCTCTCCGTTCCAAACCACATGCACCGATCGGTCACGGTACACCTAGCAACACCGCTACCGAGGGAGGCGGAATGGTACGCTCCACCTCCAACCCTTCGCAACTCATCGCCGAACGTCTGCTCGCAACCGCTTCACCCGCCACCAAACCGTCCGCACCGACGGTGGCCTTGTTGGGCGATAAAACCAACCTGTCATCTGGCAGCTCGAGGTTGTCTTCTAAAGAAGGGTCGAAGAAGGGATCGCTGCTGCAGGAGGGGGAGAAACGGAGGGAGGAGAGGAAGGTGTTGGGTGCTACGGCGGCGGGAGGTCCAGGAGGAACGGGAGGAGCAGGAGGGGCGGCCGACTTTTTGGCCAGGATGAAGGCTCAACGTGCTGCTTCCGCTGGTGGAGGGCAGCGGGCGTGACAAGGCGAACGGATATCACCGTGCACCTACGAGAGCGATCAGGAGGTGATCCTTCATTTTCATCACCGCTTCATTCATCACACACATTGTGTCGCATCGCACATTCGTCCACAAACCCCACCAACATCGGTTTTTTTTTTTGCTTTCTTCCTTTTTATTCCACTTGCAATCACACACTGTCATGCAATTTTCAATGAACCCATCCTCACTCGTGTTTGTGTTGGGGGCATCAATAGTACGCCCCCTGCCCAGCATACGACCCCGTCTTGCCCTTTCCTCCTCCTACCTCCCCCTCCTCCTCCGCCTCACCCTTGTCCAACACCAACCCTCGCCTAGCCGGATGATCGTCGCCCAACAGATGCAGCTGATCCGCTGCCAAGCCTACCCCACCACTTCCCCGATATCCATCGCTACCTGGTCCCCAAACCGGCGTTGGCAGTTTGAAACTTTTCACGCCCAACGCCGCTCTCCCCGCTGGGATCTTACTCGTCACCTCTTGTGCTGAGGGGATCTTTTGAAACGAAACCGTATCGTTTAGCTTTCGATACGACGATAACCAGTGTTCGACGTTGTCCAGTTCTTGATCTATCACTGACGATCCTGAGGCTCCCGTTTTGCGGAAGGAGAGTAAAGAGGAGGAGGAGGAAATGGTGATGTTCTTCAATCCCGAAGATAGATCTTTGGCGGATGAAAGGAGAGTCGAAGAGAGGGTGAGGTAGGCGATTGCTGTACCGACCGATGAGCGTTCTCCGCTATCGATAGCTAGCCACTTGTAAGCTATGCTGCGATGGAAAGATGATGAGAAGGAAAGGTATTTGAGGAGCGAGGAAGAGATGTCGAGGTCTCGATCTGTTCCTCCTGATGTCGAGTTGGAGGAAACGGCGTCGTGCGGTCCGGAATGCTTTACGGCAGTTGAAAGGTGGTTATCTTGCGACTTGTTGAGTTTGAACTTGCTGAAAAGCTTCTTGCTCTTTGCCCCCGTGCCTTCTTGCGGTTCGTCCTCGCGATCTCGTGAAACTCTTCGATCGTGTTCGTGATTCGCACTGAGGCCTATCGCTTCTCCTCCTCCACTTGCTCCTCCTATCCCACCACCAGACCCACTACTTTTCCTCTTCATAACACCCCTCAACAACCCTTCCGCCGCCTCCATCTCCTCCGCCACACACAGATGCAATTTGGCCAACAAACTCGCACTCGGATGATCCTTCTCCAAAGGTGGACCCGGAGTGACCGTATCCACCGCTTTACCCACACTTGGACTCAACAGCTTCCTGATCGCTACCGCCTGCGCTTCTGCTAAACAGATCTTACTCAACGCTCTTACACCTTCGCTCGTCAATTCGGGAACTCCTTCTCCGACCCCACCACCACATTGATTCTTCCACTTTGGTAGTAGTTCTTCCGATAGATATTCCAACACTCCGGCTGCTTTCGTAAGCGTATCTGCACTCCATCGTAAACGCTCATCTTTCGCCTTACGCTCTTCGGACGAGATCGAACGATCGCGTTCGAACGACCCCAACCCACTTACCGTAGCTGCTGCGAAATTGCTCAACCCCAACGCATAAGTCAACAACGTCGATACCAACTCGTAATACAATCCCGGCAAATCGACCCTAACCGCACCCCTAAACCTCGCCACCGAAACACTCGTTCTCCAGCTGAAAACCGGCTCATACCTTAAAATCAAATCATCCGTCTGTACCGAATTAAACACCGCCAACAGATACGGCAGGTACTCTTCGAGCGTCTTGACGATGGTCAACCAGTCCGACGTAGCCGTAGCCTGATCGGCAGAATTCGAGGTGGATGAAAAACTAGATGTACCAGCTCGGTTTTCTTTGAGCACCGCTCGAACGCGTGCACGCAGTTGCGTGGTCTGCGAAACTTGAGAGACCAAATCGGTGGTTACTAGGAAATCGCTGAATGAGGTACTGCCGGTCGTGGCGAGGTCGTAGACGTACATCCCTAACACCGCGCTGTTCAGCTAGGATGACAGTGAGGGTGTGATAAAAAGAGGTTTGTGCAGGAAAGGGGATGGTGGACGCAAAGCAAAGACATCGCAGAATGCCAAGAAGCGTCTTCTTGTTCGGGCCTCGGCAATCCTCTTTCCCCACAAAAAAGGCGCGTTAAAATGCTCCGAAGCTTAACGCTTGGACCAACACCATCATCCGCTCACACAAGACACACACACAGTCACAGATCACAGCCCAAAGCATGTCAAGCAAACACAATGCTACTCTATACCACCTATCAAGGTTAGAAAGCCATCCCAATCTCCTCCTCATCAACAACTGCATCACCTTCGACCTCTCCACTCCCATACTGCCCATGAACGTGCCTACTAGCAGTATGCCCTGCTTCGCTATCCGTCTCCAAACTACCAACTCCATCCGTATCTTCATCATCCTCCCCTTCCTCATCATCCTGCCCCATCTCATCCACAAGATCTTCCTGCGCGCGTCCACCGAGAGTGTTCAGAGTGTCAGAGTTCTGCATCACGTCCATTCGATCTTCTTCGTCGTCGAGAGCGCTCGTGACCAGTGCTTCGTCGAGAACTTCGGCTGGCAAGATGCGGCTGAACGAGACCAAAGATGCAGTGGTGGCAGAACGTCGTCGCATGCCAGGTCGGATGGGAAGTGGATCGAATGCTGACGATCCCACCCGAGACCTGGAACTGGCAAGGTCCCCTCGCTCAACTGCAGGAGAAGCTGTAACGCTGAAGTTCGATCCCGCTACAGCCGATGGTGATGCTGATGCGCGCAAACCATACACGCCGGACGAAGCGGTTCGCGTCAGCAAACGAGCGCCTGGCAGGCTGGTGGTTCGATCCATCGACGTGGGCGCCGATCGAAGACTCGAGAACCTCGGCGGCGTCGACAGCTCGGTTCGAGGCAGATTCACCATGGACGCAGGCTCCAGATCGTTGTCAACGGCGCTCGTGGAGGCATGCTCTCCATTCGAAACAACTTCTTCGGGCATCTGATCTTCTTGCACCGCTGACAGCGACTGTGCTCCTTGCAAATTTTCCACAGCCTCCGCCTCCTCTCCATTCTGCGCAGCCGCGCCACAGACAGGTTCCTCATCAATCTCACCAACCACAGACATCCTGCCTGGATATCGCGGAAGATCCTCGCCCTCATCTGCAAGTCGCGAGCCATCCTCGCGGAACAATTGAGCGTACGCAGGCAACAAAGGCTCTGCAAACGGCACAGGAAGCCCTGTATCAGCATGTTGTTGCGCTTCCACCAAATCCTCGGTCGCAAGTGCTTCTGACCCTGCTGCCATTGGCCTGCTCGATCCACCCTGAGCTGCAGTCTCTGATCCACTCTGCGTCGACATTTGAATGGTGACCGGTCCAAACTGATCTTGCACCTCTTTCGGAGGCGCTTCCGTAAAGCGTACCGGAACACACATGACCAAAGCTTGCGCCCAGTCTTGCCCGTCTTCACCGGATGCGACATTCGACTTGAGCCCGAATCCAAGTTTGACCTTGAGCTTGTGTCGAACGCGCACATACGGACTTTCAAAGTCAGGAATAAGCTGTGCGCTACCTGCCTTTCGGGCTTCATCCATATCGTTCGGGACCAACGGCAAGTTGATGGTCATTCGCACGCGACCTTTGGTAAGATCGACTCCCTGCGCGTCATCACCTGAGAAGGCATACGTGGCGCGAAGGCTAGCCGCCGAAGTGGCTCCTGTACCGCTAGCAGACGAAGGTGCGCCTGCACGACCAGCCCGAACTTCTCCACCCGAGCTTGAAGCAGATGCCTCGTTTGGCTGCTCGAGCATCGAACTGGCAAAAGTAGAAAGTCGGTTGATGGCAGTCTCAAAGCGGCTTCTTCTTGGCGCGAGCCCGGGCCGAGCGTCTGACCTGGTAGACACGCTCGAAGTGACGCCAGTTCTCGACGCATGCGATCCTGATAGAGCCCTGCGCTGCGAACCCACTTCGGAAGCGTCGGCCGTCGCAACTTCATCCGAGTTCGCGCGTGCCAAACTTCGAGCATCGCGAGACGGGGCTTGCGAAGTTGTAGCTGCAGCGTCCCCAAATGGCGCACCTTCAAGCTCTGCCGTGTCTGAGCCAGGTCCATCGGATGGCCGACCGCGGCGCGTCGTCTCGCTCGCAGTCGGTGCACTGACATCGAACGGAATCGGCCGTCTACTTCGTCCAACAGGCCCCGTCGCCGAAGAAGCACTTGCTAAGGCTGCATTGGCAGTGCCAGAACGGGGCTGCATCGATCCAGATCCATCCGAGCCTTGGAAAGCTTGCCTCAACGACGTGTTGCTCGAGTTATGAGATCGAGCTAGCGCGCGCGGAAGAGGCTGCATCACGCTCGATCGTGAGCCTGAGTTGACCTGTGCTGCAGGTGCAAAAGCGGCTCGCAGACTGCTCAAACCGGCGCTCTGCGAAGTGCCGTCCGGAGTATTTGTTCCGGATCCTGCTGGACTGCGCTGTGACGGACTTCTTGAGGAGCCAGTCGGCCTCTCAGCCGTATCGCCACCAACTCTAGCCTTTCCCTTGCGTGAGACATCCCGGTGATCCTTGTCCTGCTGCGCAAAGGGAGGCGGGCCAACAATTGTGGTTCGCACGCGCTCTACATTGTTTTCGATCGGATGAGGAGCCTTGCCCTTGTTCGCGAGCGCAATGTGACCCAGGACCAGCGATCGATCGTAGCCTTGACGGAGCCTCTCTTCCGCCGCCAGCTGTGCATCGTCCAACTGGCTTGAGGCAGATTGCCTCTTCTTTGCGCGCGTCACGACAGGAAGGTCAGCCGCATCGACACTATTTGGCATCGGAGGTACGGGGAAGGTAGCGCAGAATGAACGAGAAGGCATCGAGCTGTGTCTCTCCGTCTGCAGACACACGAGCTCCATATCCTTGAGCCGCAGCCCGCCCCACTTCTTGAGCGCATCCCAGCCCCCGGTGCGGCCCACTTCGATTTGAACGCCAAAACTGAGCACATCGCTCTTTGGGCCCGCGACATGGACGTGCGAAGGCAATGAAAGCGTCAACGAGAAATTGAGGCCACCGGCAGCATCCTTGTCGGGCGTGATTCCAAGCTCCGGTGGCAAGTGTAGAGTCGGACGATGGACAAAGTGTCGCAGCGGTGCGGAAGATCGACTCGTCGGTATTGCCCGCGATGATGTACGTGGCGGCGAATTTGCATTTCCGAATCGAGGGTCGAGGCTTCGACTGGTGGAACTCGACAGATTGGGGACCGTGGCTGAAGGCGTCAGATTCGATGACGCCGCAGCCAATTTGGCTGGGTCATGAGGAGCGTCAAAGGCGCTTGGGGCACGTGGCATCACTGCGTCTTGAGCTGGATGAAGATCACTTGCACTTGACGCCGGGCCCATTCCCCAGCTTCTCGAGTGCTCATCAATCCGAGGCGACGGTGCTAGGGCAGGCACGGCCAAATTGATGGCAGCTGCATCCGCATTGGCGTCACTTGCGTCCATGGCGGCTGAGCTGGGTGCCGATTGATTCATAGCGGAGGCTGAGGGTAGCGCAGATAAGCGTGATGACAGCGAGATCGGCGCTGAGACGGATGCTGGAAGGTGCATCTGGCCTTGAGCAGCGAAGAGAGATGGCGGCGTCCCCTGGGAATGCATGTTAGGATCGGATCCTTCTTGCAATCTAGCTAGAGCGGCCATACTCTGTGAGAGAGATGGAGTCTCGCCTGCATCGCGCATCATTTGGCTGGCGGTCGCGAGCCTAGCAAGGCGTGCAACAGGAACGGGAACTACGTCTCTGCAACGCCGAACCAAGATACTCAAGGACTCGCTCTTGACTGAATGCTGGCCCGAGGGCAAAAGCTGATTGCAAGCTTCTGATGTTTTGCTGAAGAGCGGGTCATCCTCATCGAAAATCTGACGTGCGTCTTTGGACCCCGAATCGCGACGATCGAGGGCATCTCTGCTGCTCTGGGCCGATTCAACACCGGTCGACTTTCTCGAGCTCCTGAGCTGCAACTGTTTAGCGGTCTTGTTTAACCATGTCTTCTTGGTCTTGCTCCGGGTCGTGGCGTCAGAAGGTGAACGTGTGCCATCCTTTTGCGAGAAGACGCGCTTTGTATCGCTAGAGTTGCAAACCTCGGACTCGAGTGACTTGGCAAGGTTCAAGCTTGACGACGGACCGTCGAATCCTTCATCGCTGCCAAGCGCTTCGAAGCCAGAGACAGCCGAAAGAATGGCCTGACCCTCGACCACAGCAGTTGCCTGAACGCAGTAGAATGTGGCGCCGAACCGCGATCGTTGCGATGCGGGCAACCAGCCCGGAATGGAGAGGTCGAACTCGGTCTCATACTTGAGAGTCTGTTCAGCCGCTGATTCGCAGGCGATGCCTGCTGACAGTGCCTCTGGAGATGTCAACTGTTCGCCTGTCTCGGTCACTTGGACGGGACATGAGTGGCCCTGAGGCTGGAGAAGCTCCTGGGACACCTCGGCCAACTTGATGGCGTTGAATCTGCCTGTTGCATCGACATACACAGAGTAACCAGTGAAGCGGACAGTGAGTGTATCGACATGGACCGACGGAAGGTCCGTGGTGGAGCCGTCGCGAGCGAGGCCTGCAGCGGATGAAAGGCGTGGGACTTTGAGTTTCGGAACTTCGAGGACGACGGTACCGGCAAGAGAGTAATTGGAACTGGACTGCATGGAGCCAAACATGGTGAGACGATCGACGAGCGGTTCGACACTGACGCGAACCTCGTTACAAAGATCGACCTTCTTCGGTTGCAGTGATTTGGAACGGGCCAAAGCCGTTTCGATCCTGAGTAGACGACTGGCTTGCATCAATGGCATCGAAGGCGGAACAAGCGCAGAGCTATTGCCGCGAGTAGAGGAGGCAGCAGCATGAACGGATCGTGGCAGGTCCTCGGCAGAGAGACTGGCCTGAATGAGTCGAGGCGATGCATCGACACTAGGGTCGGCGACGAGAAAGTCAAGCATGCTCATGCGACGCTCCGAGCGGGCATCCATCTTTTCACGCGTTGTGGGAGATTCGAGCTCGTCGTTGATATCGCGTGCACGAGGCAATGGGACGGAGTCTTGCATATTGGTATTCACGGCTAGACGGGCTGCTGATCTGCGACCAAGACTCGAAAAGCGTTGAGGCGAGGTGACAGAGGCGGACGCCGAGTGTGGGAGTCGTTCTACCGATGAACCAGCACCTTGCTCCAGTATGTCTGCATCCGATGCGGGCACATTGTCGAGCTCGACCGTTGGCAAGGGCGCAGAATGAGGCATCTGCGGCCCAAAGCCAGCTCGAATGTCTCCGTCTGGAACATGACTGCGTGTGATGACCGGGAGCAGACTCTGCGATACGATGAGGCTTGATGGTTGTGATGGTATATTCGTCAATATGCTTGACGAGGAAGCAGATGCGACGAAAGTTGGATCTGGCATGCCGGTACGCTGTTGTGGTGCCTTTGAAGCATCTGTAGGATTCACACCAGTAGGCGAATTTGAGCTAGCTGGGCGATCTTGTTGAACCGGAGCGTTGGTTTGGTGTGATTCGTCGATTGGATCAGCCGGTTTCGCTGTGAGATTTGGCACAAACAAGGTGTGCAAGGAGGGAGGCGATGCTGCTGGCGTATCTGAGCTGAGGCCGAGGCCTTTGGCATGGTTGGAAGAACAGGTCGAGGCGGAGCCATCTGGGAGGTCAACAGGGGAGGACAAGGACGCTGAGGGTGGGGATGCGCAGACCTTAAAGTCAGATGCATTTGCTGCATTGTTATGAAGGACTGCGACGGAAGGCCGGAAGCGGTTGTTGGAAAGCTGATGTGGAATGACGCCGCGATTATGAGCTGCGGAATCAGCCAAGCCATTGGCAATATGCGTCTCGGGAGGCGTATTGACAGTAGATGTGGGTAAAGACAGCGTATGGTGGTGGGACGACGCGCTCGCCTTTCTTGGTGGGGTTCTTGCAGGTGTGCGTGCGTTGTCTTTGGACCTGGATTTGAGAACGGAACCGAGGAGTGAGGAGCGACGGGATTTGAAGACGGGATTGGCTCTGAGCTTTGGGTCGTCCGGGTTGTGCTTGCGATGGTGGTTGGCGACAAACGACAGGCCATGTTGAGGCGTAGAAGCGTTGGCGTCAATGTTGATGTTTGGTGACGATGCATGCTGCGGGGCGCTGAGTGAAGAGTGTGAGCCTGTCGCCGCGGACGCCGCGGGTGTGGACGTGGACGAAGCGAGCCGCACAGTGGCGGCACCGTGAATGGCGAGATCGCTGGGCTGCATATTCCCCACCTTAAGCATAGACGGAGCAGATACGTTTCATATGTGAAGCTGCTGCAAAGGCTCAGAAGGCGACGAAGTGCATTGCTCGGAAGTTAATCTCCGAGGTGCTTACTTTGTACCGTTAAGCAGAGGTGGGATTGGCAGAGCCAGGGAACCTGCACATTCAGCCCCTATGAATGCAGCTGCCGAACTGGTTCGAGGTAGGCAGACACGAGAAGAGAGACAATGGCCTAGGCTTGGAGCACGTAAACAAGGTGACGTCGAGCGAACCAGACCGTCTGAATCGACCCGAAGATTGCGACGTTGCTTGATGACACTTGCCTCGTCATCAGACGAAGAGTGCGGCTTTGGCGGCGTAGATCCGAATCACAGCAGGGCCGTTGTCGGATTTGAGATGTGGGAGATGCCGGCGACGATATGAAGTGCCGCCAATTGGGAAAAGAGAGTGTCGATGATTGGTTGGTAGGGAGCGTGTGTTGGAGTCGATCCTGAGAAATGAGCAAGGAGACAGAAGCAAAGGTCGAGATAGGGTCGAGATGGTGGAAGAGCAAGTGCCGACTGCTGACTGAGTCCCTTTTTTCGTCTTGTAAGACAGGATGATGGTGGTCACCGATGCGCAAGATGGAGAAGCCGACTACTTTTATAGAGTTAAAGTTGACCGACCTGTCACCAGATCTCGGAACAGCCGTCGCAGAGTCAGAGTCAGGGGCAGACTAAGTTGACTGGGCTAACTTAGCTAGCTGGAGCGTGTTGGTGGGGCAAATTTGATCTGGAAGGAAAGGGTGTGGCGGAGAGGATGAGCCGACATGAAGAGAGGTCAAAGCATCATGCTCTCGAATCCGCCAACAAAGGGAAAGTCGAATCGAAGCAACAGCAACAGCAGAAGCAGAAGCAGAAGCAACGTTGTCTGCATTAGCGACATCCGCTCAAGCCACAAACGGGGCGGCGCGTGCGAGCGAGCGAGCGAGCGGGGTGGATTTTTCTTCACAGTGGGCGCAACTGCACTGCACTGCACAGCACAGTGCAAATGCAATGCTCTCGGTGCTGCAGCCGAAGCAACAGACATCAGCTGGCACATTTTCGGGGTCCAACTGATGCTCGCCTAAACCAGCAACAACACTCGCACACTCACACTGACACCACCTTTGTGGCCGGGTCATCCAATAGGTTTGGGAAGGAGACGGGATGGGCCTACGATCTTGCAGGCTGCTCAAGCCAAGAAGCTTGCGTTGCGTTGTGCTGCAACATAACCACTCTTCAGAATAAGATGCGGTGGACCCTCTCTGCTTTCCCAGCTGCATAAATTAACTTAGTTTTCCTGAATTCGAGATCTGTTCAGGTCTTTGCTCGTTCGGGATATGAATCGCCCTGAAGCGGGGCGCCAAATCCAGAGTGGCTCCGACACCAACACTTGCCTTTGAGCACAAACATGAAGTTGAGAAGGCGCTTGCTCTATGCTCACAGAAAGATGAATTCCAGATGCCCGCAGTTGGCATGCAAGCGGTGCTCGGTATAAAGGCCAACACTCGCGTGCGCAACACGATCGACAAACCTCTGGATGCAAGGGTCCTCCTTGCTCTCTCGGATCTGCCGAACAAGAAACAGGACACACTCGAGCCTCTTGAACCAAGTCGCCAAGCTACCTTCTGCCTTGACTTTTGTGATCGCGCTTTCCGATTACGACTGCTGAGAAGTTACGATCGTAGCGGCGCATCCGACACGGCGAGCGATGGTATTGATAAGCTGTGACGAGCAGAGGAGCCAAGCTTCTTCCCACGAATCAACTCGGCCTGTCCGAGGTAGCAACAGTGGAGTGAGCTTGAGTTGATGGGTCCCTTCTAGTGACGTTTGACTTTATTGAACCGTCAAGCTTGTTCGAATCGGAGGAGCCTAGCTGTATGAAGAGCAAGGGTGTGTCTCGGTCAAAACGTTACAGTCGATGGCGTGTGGCTCTCTCAGTCTCAGATCGTGCGATTCGCGTTTCCAAAAGGCGGTCCCAATCACCGATCTGGAAGTGGATATTTTTCCAAGGCCAAAAAGGGGCTGCACCGTATCGTCAGACACGAGACAGAAAAGAAAAGAAAAGAAAAACAGTCAGCCAAGCGTGAGGCGTTGGTGAGAAGTGAAGGTCTGTGTGCAGCAGCGTTGCGACGTGCGACGTGACTGCGTGTGAGAAGGCCAATTAATTATCGCCCTCGAGCCAGCCAAGCAGCCAAACCAGCCGAACCAGCCAGAATCCCAAATCAGCGATCGATGATGCGCTCTCTCTCCGCTTTCCGTTTGCAGAGACAGCGCGCTATGCTGTAAAGTTACGCTCGTCTCGAACCAACTCTAGTTTGTGAGTTACCTGTCGTCGACATTCAATTTTCTTTCCATTCTTGGCCTTCCCACCACCTTCTTCTTCTTCTCATTGATCTCTTCACCTCCGCTCCTCATCTTGATCTCACCGCTTTCCCCTCCCCAATCCGCTTTCTTGTAACGCCTATCCAACAACATCCAGCTCGCAGCCTTGAACCCCTAGTTTGATCATCGCTCTCGTCTCCATCTTCAACTCAACGGCAACCTCGCACTAAAAGTCGGTCACCAAGTTGCGCTTCGACGACAGCTCTTCACATCATCTTCCAAGATCCATCGTCATTTGTTCAGTATCCGTACACGATCGCATCAGCTTCGCCTTTCCCGGTTCCACATTTCGTCTCAGCGTCTCTTGTATCGTTTCGTTTGCATCTCAACAACGCGCCACAATCCACCGTGTGCTGCTCAATACATCGCAAGACTTTCCACCCTTACTACTCTACACAACATCTGCATAGCTAGGCTCTACTCGGGAGCTAGCGCACATCTCATATAAGATCGCCCACCATGCAGTCATTGATGGGTGGAACTCCCATGGCGAATGCCCCATCCAACCTCGGCATCTCTGCAGGTCCATCCGCTCCATCCACCGGCGCAATTGCAAATGGCCTCAAATCTGCCAATCCTCCTGTCTACAGTAGCGCAGAGGCTGCTGCCAACGCACAGGGTCTCGTCTACCCCGCTCTCCACCTCCATCCACTCAACGACACATTCGCACCGAAGCAGATCAGCCTCGCGCCGCCAGGCCCCAACAACCGCATCAAGATCGGTCGTCAGACCAATGCCAAGACGGTCCCAAATCCCACAAATGGCTACTTTGACAGCAAGGTGCTCTCGCGTATGCATGCAGAGGTGTGGAGTCAGAACGGCAAAGTTTACATCAAGGACGTCAAGTCATCCAATGGTACCTTCATCAACGGCGAGCGTCTTTCCCCTGAAGCACAAGAATCCGACGTCTTCGAACTGCACAACGAAGATATGGTCGAGTTTGGTATCGACATTGTCGGCGATGACAACAAGACCATCATTCACCACAAGGTCGCCTGTCGCGTCTACCTCGTCTTGACCGCCGAGGACGCGCTCAGCCTCCGTCACGACTTTGCCAGTCTCTATCGTGGTGGCATGCACGGTGGTCCGCTCGGAAGCAACGGTGTCGGTCCAGGTGCCGAAGGTGGTCTTCGCAGAAGCAAAGCCGGTTTCAGCTTCGACCACGTCCTCAGCAAGTTGCAGAGCGAGTTGCAGAGGAGCAAAGACACTTGGAACGACCTCGGCAGCCTCACCACCACCATGCACGACATTCACGAGACTCTCGGCGGCAGCGCACCACCTCTCTCGTCTGCACCTTACCCACACCTCGTGCCTCCTCTTCCTGGCTCGGTCAACGCGCAGCAGCAGCAACAGCAGCAAGAACAGCAACGCGCAAAGGACGCCGATACTCAAGCGGCCCATGACGCACATTCTGCCACCATTTCGGCACTTCAGACGCAGCTCTCAGAGACGCAGTCCTCCCTGGCTGCGCACGTCGAAAAGATTCGCAGCCTCGAGTCCATCCTTTTGGAGCACGACTCGATCAAGCGTGAAGTCAGCACCATCAAGATGCAAATGGATGAAGCTAAACGCGAGATGGACGCCGTCGCCTCAGCATCGGGATCCTCCTTCTCCAACCGAAACGGCATCAACGGCTTTGGCACCATTCGCGGCGGCTCCGATTTGGGTCGCTCTCTGCAGCGCGATGACTTTGACGATGGCGCCAGTGTCGCAAGTGTAGAGACCATTACTCAGAACAATGGCAACGACGACGATGACAACCACGTCGGTCCTCGCGCACCCCCTGACATGCCCGCCCACCTTGTATCCGAGGACGCCGCCGACATTGACTCTTCTCGAGCCCCACAGGTGACTTCAGCGGCTCAAGAGTCAACCAAATCAGGGTCCAGCGTCGCAGATGCCTCTTCGGCTTTGACGCACCAAAACCTCGTCAAGCAGAATGACGAGCGCGATGTCGAGCTTCGCGCCCAGAACGAGGCGCTCTCAGCACGCCTCGAAGAATTGGCTGCCCAGCTCGAGCAAGCTTTGACTCTCAGCCGTGGTCTCCAGGACCAGCATGCACAAGTCACCGACACCGTCAAGACCCTTGAAGGCAGAGTCCAGACTTTGGAGAAGGAGGTTGAGCAGAAGGCTGCCACAGTCGCACCATCTGCTGCTGCTGCGTCGGAAGAGACGACAGCCGCGCTGCTCAAAGGCATCGAAGGACGCTGGACTGAATTCCGCACTGATTTCGAGGAGAGCTGGCGCAAGGAGCGCGAAGGCCTGCAGTCGGAGCGCGACGAACTTCGTCAGGTGGTGCATGCGTGGGACGAGGCCAACCGCCGCATGGAGGACGATTTGAACGGTGAAGACGACGCCGACTTGGACTTGCAGGGCCAAGACGGTGGCATCGTTGCAGCAGACTCGTCGGATCGTGATGGCGCACAGCAAGGAGATGCTTCGACTGCAGGCAATGCGACCGCATCCCCCTCATCGCTGCTCACATCAAGCGGATCCAGCAGCCGCTCCAAACCGCGCAACGGCCGTCGCAGCAAACGCCACGTCAACAGCGCGCTTCGTACTTTGCTGTATGGCAGCGCCACTGCCGGACTGATGCTTGACGCGCAAGGCAGAGACTCGGAGGACGATGAGCGATGGATTCACACTTCACGCTCACGTCTGTCTCAGCAGAGTCCTGATGACGATGCCTTGTCTACGAGCCAATCTGTTCGAAGCATTGCCGATTCGACCTCTACGCGTCCTTCCACATCGACAGAAATGACCACACCCGACCTAGCCCCTGACGCCTCGAGAGGCGATGCGGCCGCTTTGGACACGCCAACAAGCAAGCATGACCACCAGTATCCTCGTTCACGCCTCGGTCGAGACGGCGGCACAGACACAGGTACAGGAAGTGGCCGGAACGCACAGGAGCGCGTCGTCGGTCCACAAACGCTGGCTGCTGCTGGTGTCGTATTTGTAGGCTTGACAGCTTGGATCTTGGCGGGCAAGGATCTTGCGCGTTTGAACATGGCACTTTCGGGCAAGCCCTGATCTCTTCTTCAAAAGCAATCATTCTTTGGATGACTCTGTATTTGGCGCGGGCTCTACCGCGCCTAATCTTGCAATCAGTCTGGCACCTGCACCACCCATCTATCTTTTGCGTTCCTTGTTTTGTAGTAACATTCGTCTCTTGTTATGTCCTCTCACGTCGATACCAATTACGATCACATTTTGCTTTCACTTTTGTTCAGCTCTGTGTCGCGAGACTGCCGTGATAGCATCTGTTTCGTCACTGAACGACAAAGGTCTTGCTTTCCGACTCCAAGAGAAGAATGCGGAAGGTGCATGAGCGAGCCGCACCTGCAGAAACCAATTTTTTTCGACGTGTTAGATCACGACGGGACTGAGTCTGGCGCGCAGCGACACGCTCAAGCCAAGTTGTGAGTTGGAAAAAGAGCGGCGACAAGAATGCGGCACAGCTTCTTGCTTGTTTGCTTTCTTTGCCTTGTTTGCTTCACAACCATCATCGCTCTCCCGGTCATCTTCACTGGAGTCATCTTGCTCTACTGTCATCTTCACTCTTCGAGGCTCTTTCGTCAGCCCACATCGACCTTCGACATCACTTCATCGGTGTACAGACTAGACTTGTCCGCAGCGAAGACGCATCAAGAACAACAAACATCTTCTGACAAGCCCTTCCACACAGCATAGACATCATGGACGTTCCCATGCACGACGCTAACCGAAGAGGAGGACGTCGCAACGGTCCTTCCAACGCTCGTGCCGCACGTCGCAGCGATCCTTATGCACGCGACTCGAGAGCACGTCCCAATGCTCCGGCCAACCAGCCTCCACGTGGCCCGGCTCAGGCTAACACATCTTCTGCGCAGCCTGCTCCATCACAATCTGGCATGTCGTACCCACCACCCGAGCTCAGCATTCGCGGATCCAGCGGTCCTACCTGGATTGTGGTCTCTAACCTGGTGAATGGCACCTCCAGCGAAGACGTTCGTCTCACTTTTGGCATGTTTGGCCGCGTCGAAGAGGTCAAGCAGCGACCCGCACCTTCGCCCAACCACCCGACCGTCTCCTTTGAAGTTGCTTTTGACAGGAGAGAAGACGCTGAAACAGCAGCGGAGAAGTTCAACGGCGCGCTTGCGGATGGTAGGATCTTGCAGGTGACCATCAAGAAGCCCGACACACCGCGCGATGCTTACAGCCAATTCAACAGGGCGACTGCACAGGCTGTTGCACAGCGACCTCGAGAGAAAGCGGCCAACATGATCCCTGCTCCTGCTGCGCTGCCATACACTCCATCGCCAGCAGTAGCTGTGACTGCTGCTATCCCTACCGCTCCGGCCAGCATGCGCGCTCGCGCTCAGGCTGCCAGACTGCTCGATTCTCGGGCCAAGAAATCGAACGGTGCAGCGGCTGCGAATGGCAAAGGTGCCGCGACGAAAGGCAACAAGGCTGTCAATACTCCTGCCGCCGCTGCAGGCGCCAAGAAAGGCGGTGCCAATACTGCCATTCCTACTGGACCCAAGGCGAAACCTCAACCGCTCGCTCAACGAATCCCTGAACCGCTCGCAAACCGACTTTTGACACAAGCACACGCGCAGAAGCTGCAGGCAGAGGAAGCCAAGAAGAAGGCCAAGGACGAGGCACGTGCCAAAGCCATTGCGGCAACGGGCAAGCACACCGCGTTGGGTAAGCGTCTTGGTGGATTGCCGCTGGCGCAGAGGTTGGTGCAGCAGGCAGGCACGCCCAAATCGGATCAGAGTGCCCTCCGCGCTGCGGCCGAGAAGAAGAAGCGCAAGAGGGAGGCAGCCAAAGCCAAGAAAGCCAAGACGGCTGGTGGAGCTGGTCAAGGTAGCGGTATGGAGCTTGATGGTTAGAGCAATCTAACGCGAAGGCCGTCTGGTTGCATTCACAGACAAGACATCACACGATTGGATTCAAGACTGTACAAGTAATATTGGACTCAATGCTCGATCTTATCTTCATATTTACCCTGGTGTGACTTCCGAGACTGCATTGAGCAACACTTGTTTGTCCTTGCTGTCGCTTTCCGGCCATTGCATTGAAAGCCTCTCAAAGGGATGTTTGGTGCAGAAGAAGGCGGTCGCTGAGCTTTGAGTTGAGCTCCGCATGATTTCGAGTCTGATTTTTGCGCGCGAGTGTGTGTGTCAGATTCGACAAAGGGCAGTGCAGGCGCAGTGCGGATCAGAAAGCCAACACGCGTCGCGTTTGCACTTTACGCCTTCCAACCCTCAGTCGAGGTGCGTGCGCAGACAAAGGCAAAAGTGCGTTTCGCATTCGTGTTGCTCTTTTGCGAAAGACAGATGCGACTCGACTGAGCTTCTTCCTTGATTTGTCGTCTTCTCCACCTTATCATCCTCCTCATCCTCATCTCGCTCCTACACTCGACCCGCTGCTACCAGGCCACAGTAGAGCAAGCCCGTCGCAATCCTCAACAGCACCCTCCCATTCACTCTCTCTGCCGCTCTACGCGGTCATGGCCGTCACTCGGTCTTAGATCTTCAGCAAAGTACTCTGGCCATCAATAGTCGCTTAGGAAGTCCATTGCTGAGCACCACCAGAACTACATCCAAAATGTACATCAAGACACTCACCATCCAGGGCTTCAAGTCCTACCGAGACCAGACCGCTGTCGAGCCCTTCTCTCCACATCACAATGTCGTCGTCGGTCGAAACGGCTCGGGTAAGTCCAACTTCTTCTCGGCAATTCGATTCGTCCTTTCCGATGCCTACACCTCCATGTCTCGAGAGGAGAGGCAGTCGCTTCTCCACGACAGCTCTAGCTCCACCTCGGCCACTCTCTCCGCATTCGTAGAGATCGTCTTTGACAACAGCGACAACCGATTCCCCACCAACGGCAACGAAGTCATTTTGCGACGAACCATCGGTCTCAAGAAGGACGAATACAGCATCGACCGCAAATCAGCTTCCAAAGCTGACGTCGCCAATTTGCTCGAATCTGCTGGTTTCTCCCGCAGCAACCCATACTACATTGTGCCCCAAGGCCGGATCACCCACTTGACAAACGCAAAGGATCACGAACGACTCGGCCTGCTCAAAGAGGTAGCCGGTACTCGTGTCTACGAACAGCGCCGAGCCGAGTCGATCAAGATTATGGAAGACACCAGCGCCAAACGATCCAAGATCGATGACCTCCTCGAATACATCGAGAATCGTCTGCGCGAGCTCGATGACGAAAAGGAGGAGCTTCGCGAATACTATGAAAAGGATCGCGAACGCAGATGCATCGAATACAGCGTTCACCAGCGCGAACTCACAGATTGCGTCGAGCTGCTTGAAAAGCTCGAGGACGAGCGCAGACGCGATGTCGACGCCTCCAATGTCCGCAGAACCGAGTTCAACGAGCGCGAAAAGCTGCTCGCTCGCCTCGAAGCAGAACTTGCCGCTACCGGTCAGAGCATCGAGCAGCGTAATCTCGAAAAGAATCAGCTCGAGCAGGAAAGGCGAGATGTGGCCAAGCACCTCGCTCAGATCGAGTCGCTCGTCGAGGAGCTCGAAGAAGTGGGCGAGAAGCGTGCAGATCGACGCGGCGCACTCGAGGCTGAGCTCGCCCGCATTCGCACCGAGATTCAGCAGAAGCAAGCACAGCTCGAACAGCTCAGACCCACCCTCGATGCTCTCAACGCCGAAGCAGAGCAGCTTCGTGCAGCGCTCGAAGAGACCAAGGCGCGCGTCTTGGCGCTCTACTCCAAGCAGGGTCGTTCGGCTCAATTCCGAAACCAGCGCGATCGTGACGAATACCTTCGCTCTCAGATTGGCGGTTTGGACAACTTTGTCCGCTCGCAGCAGAACCGCATGGAAGAGACCGGTCGCGAACGAGCAAGCATCACAGAGCGAAGAACAGCCACCCTTCGTCAAATCGAGGAGATCGAGGCCAATCTCGAGAGTCGCAAGGACACAGTCCAGCAGCTAGCCACCGAATACGCCGCCAAGCGTGATCGCCGTGACGAGCTCTCGGAGGTGCGAAAGGATCTGTGGAAGGAGGAAGAGTCGCTTCGATCCTCGCTCGCTTTCGCTGGCACCGAGCTGTCGAACGCACAGCGCAAGCTTGTGGGCATGATGGACAAGGCTACTGTTCAGGGCTTGCTCGCTGTCGAAAAGATTGCTGCTCAACTCGGTCTCGAAGACAATGTCAAGGGCCCCATCTACCAGCTTTTCACGGTCGACGACAAGTACAAGACAGCCGTCGAGGTGGTCGCTGGTGCTTCATTGTTCCATGTCGTGGTCGATACGGATGAAACTGCAAGCAAAATTCTCGAAGTCATGAATCGCGAAAAGAGCGGTCGTGTCACCTTCATGCCGCTCAACCGTCTTCACCCGAAAGAGACCGACTTTCCTACTACACAAGATGCCATCCCTATGATCAAGAAGCTGCACTTTGACAAGGCGCTCACACCCGCCTTCCAGCAGATCTTTGGACGCAGCATTATCTGCCAAAACCTCGAGATCGCTGCGGCCTACGTACGCAGTCACGGCGTCAACGCTGTCACCCTGGACGGTGACAAGGTCGAGCGCAAAGGTGCCATGTCTGGTGGTTACCAGGACCCGCGACGAAGTCGTCTGGATGCCGCCATCGACGTGCGCAAATGGAAGACGCAAAGCGAACAGGACACGGCCAAGCAAACCGAGGTGCAACGCCGTCTCACCGAGATCGAACAGGAGATCACCGCCTTGATGGGCGAAATGTATACATTGCAGCATCGACGAGACGAAGCCAGAAACTCTCGTGGTCCGCTCATGGACCAACTTCAGCGAGCGCGTACCGAGGCCGACGACTTGGCACAGCGCTCGCAGAGCATCGAGAGACGTGAAGCTGATCAGAGTCTCGAGCTCAAAGCCGCCGAGACGCAGCGGGCTGGACTGCAGGAGGAACTGCGCACACCCATGTCGCAGGGTCTCACGCCACAAGAAGCTGCTCAGCTCGAGACGCTACATGCGCAGGAGGATCAGCAGAAGCGTGAGCTGGCAGACAAGTCCAACACGCTGTCAGAACTCAACAATCGCCGGTCGATCCTCGAGATTGATCTCTTCGAAAACTTGCGTCGACGCCAAGAGGAAATCGGATCACAGCTCGAAGCGCTCGGTGAGTCGCTAGGTGGCGATGACGCAGCTACCGCTTCCGGCGTTCAGGATGTCTCGGCTCGCAAGCGTGAGATCGAAGCCCTTCGCAGACGCATCGCTGATCGCGAGAAGCGAATCAAGGCCATCGAAAAGGAACTCGACCGTCTCACGCAATCGATCCAAGATACACAGGCCAACTACGACAAGACCAAGGCCGACCAAGCCGAAGACGCACGCAGCATCGCACGTCAGCAGAAGAGCGTCGAGCGATACCTCTCGAAACGCACACGTCTGCTCGAGCAGCGCGACAAGTGCAACCAGCTCATCCGCGATCTCGGAGTCTTGCCCGAAGAAGCGTTTGAAAAGTACATCAACACCAATCCCGATAAACTCATGAGAAGCCTTCACAAGGTCAACGAGTCCCTCAAAAAGTTTTCGCACGTCAACAAGAAGGCGGTGGAGCAGTACAACTCGTTCACCAAGCAGCGCGATCAGCTGTTGGAGCGTAGGGCAGAGCTCGAGAAGAGTGCCGAGAGCATTCAGGAGCTGATCGACGTGTTGGATCAGAGGAAGGACGAGGCGATCGAGCGAACTTTCAAGCAGGTTAGCAAGTACTTTGAAGAGGTGTTTGAAAAGCTTGTTCCGGCAGGAAGGGGTCGGTTGATTATGCAACGACGAGCGGATTTGGCTGGTGCTGCTGCTGGTACAACAGCAGCCGATGAATCAGACGACGAAGCGGTTCAAGTCGAAAACTACACCGGCGTGTCTATCAAAGTTTCTTTCAACTCGAAACACGACGAAGGATTGCGAATCCAGCAGCTTTCAGGAGGCCAGAAATCGCTCGTCGCTCTAGCAACCGTGTTTGCGATCCAAAAATGCGACCCCGCACCGTTCTACCTTTTCGACGAGATCGATGCCAACCTCGATGCGCTCTACCGAACGGCTGTAGCGAACATGATCCGGGAGTTGGCGGAGAATGCACAGTTCATCACGACGACGTTCCGACCGGAGATGGTGCAGGTGGCGAAGAAGCATTACGGTGTGCTGTTTGATGTGAACAAGGTCAGTAGTATTAGGAGTATCAGTCGGGATGAGGCGTTCGAGTTTGTTGAGGCTGCGGCGACGACTGAGCCTGCGCGCTGAGGGGGGGCGGAAGGGAGAGATGAAATGTATTGTACTTTAGTGTATTGCAGAGGTGTGCATTTGATGTAAGAAGGTTTGATGGTGTGCGAGGAAATGCACGCACGAGCCAGTGTGAAGAGTAGACCCTTGAACCCTGAAATTATCTGAGGAGCTCCGTGGAATCACGCCATGTGCTGAGCCACACTGGGTTCAGCTTTGCTTCCCCATCTACTTCCATCAGGCTTCAGGCTCTCCCGCGCTGTCATAGCGGATCGTATCCCAGAAAGGAGTATCTTGAAGATCTCGGTCCAACCATGACACGACGAATCGAAATCGTCGTCAACCCAGCCTCCGGCTCGAAACTCGCGCTCTCGCTAGCTGAACAACACATCAAACCTCTCCTCCAACCTTTGGTCTCGCACGACATCGCCATCCGACAAACCCAAAATGCATCCGACGGCGTCCGTATAGGCGACGAGATAGCTCGTGAGTTCCTCGCGTCCTCCTGCACCGTGCTCGACTTGATCTTGATCGGAGGCGACGGGACGACGCATGAATTGCTCAATGGGCTATATCTCCAGCAAACCACTTCACAGCTCGGTGCTGGAAAGCAATCGCTCAAGATCAGACTAGCAATCGTACCAGGAGGAACCGCCAACGCGCTCTACTCTGCCATGTATCCCGACTCTTGGACGCAAGAGGTTCAACAGCAGGTTGCGAACGCTTCTTCACTCTCCGATTTGTCCGAAGAAGTGATCGAGGTGATGCTGCGAAGCGTTCGATCGCTCGTATCGCAACAAACCACAAGAGCACTACCGTTGATGCTCAACCACCTTCAAGGGCAAGAGGAGGACAAATGGTTGATCAGCCATCTAGTCACCTCCCACGCTTTGCACGCAGCGATACTGTACGATGCGGATACACCACAGATGCGGGCAAAACATAAGGGGATTGAGAGGTTTAAAATCGCTGCTCAGATGAATGCTACCAAGTGGACGCACGGTAAGCTGAGCCTGCACGGTGGTGGTGTGCAGCGGTACTCCCCGAAAACGAAAACTTTCGAAAGCGTTGCGGAGCAAAAAGTGGAGTTGAACGGACCTTTCGTCTACCTCAACGCAATGCTGACCGATCGCCTAGAGTCAGCGTTCGTACCAGCACCGTTATCGTCTGCTTTCTCCTCCTCCGCCAACAGCTTGCCGCTGAATGCGATAGATATTATTGTGATTCGTCCGAAACGCGATCCGACCCTCTCCGAAGAAGAAGCTGGGGAAGGGGAAGAAGAAAAAGCAGCGGTGAAATTTGCAAGTGAAAGGTTGGGCGAAATCACAACAGGTATGTATACGGGTGGGAAGCATGTTGATTTGGTCTACGAAGGGGAAGAGGAGGAGGAGGCGGTGGTGGTGGAGTATTATAGATGTGAAGGGTATGAGTTTTTGCCGGATCAGGAGAGAGCGGAGAAGGGCGAATTGGTGTGTACTGATGGGTTTATTTCGTTTGCGAAGAGGACGGAGGTTAGGAGGTGGACGGAGGGAGGCGAAGGGTTAGAAGGGGGAAGGATGAGGGAGGGTATTGGTGCTCCTTTGGTTTGGCTTTGATTACCTATACATGGACGAGAGATCGTTTGCAATCCACGATGTAGTGGCGGTAGACTCGTAGCCATCTTTTGTGAAGTGTATGCTGTTGCAGTCATAGAACATCATCGTCTGGAGCATGTGAGCACGAGGTGTGGGGAAGGTGAATCTGACCCGATACACGCATTCCCAATCGGGGCCGATTCGCGTTTTTCATCTGCATGCCGCGGGACGGAGGATCGACGTGGTGTCTTAACTGCATTTGTCAACGTCGGAATGCTGCAGGCCCTGTTTTTTTTGGCTGCCCAGCTGTGCTGTGGTGAGCTGTCATGCGGACCGCGTGGATTAATTTGTGCTGGGAAAAAATCGCGTTTGTCGTGCGAATGTCAAACCTTACGTGGGAGCACAGTCCAGCACATCGCTCTCTTTGTCGGAACGCGAAACTCTCGATCCTTCTTCCACCAACCACACCATCATCAATCATCACCTTCAACAACACCTCCTCGCCAAGATGAACATCTTTCGACTAGCGGGTGATTTCGCCCATCTCGCATCCATCTTCATCCTTCTTCACAAGATTCAACTCAGCAAATCATGTCGAGGTATATCGTTCAAGACTCAACTGCTTTACACGGTGGTGTTTGTCACTCGGTATCTGGATTTGTTCCATGAGAACTCGCTGTATCGGTTTTTGATGAAGATCTTCTTCATCGGTTCCAGCGTGTACGTGTTGTATCTGATGAAGATCAAGTTCAGACCTACGCACGATCCTGCGATCGATACGATCCGGTTGGAGTATCTGATGGGTCCAGCTTTCGTGTTGGCGTTGCTGTTCCACTACCATTTCGATTTCTTGGAGGTGATGTGGACGTTCAGTATCTATTTGGAAGCGGTGGCTATTTTGCCGCAGCTGTTCATGTTGCAGAGGACGGGTGAGGCGGAGGCGATCACGACGCATTATATCTTCGCATTGGGGGCGTATAGGGCGTTGTACATTCCGAATTGGCTGTATAGGTGAGTAGTATACGCAGTGGGAGCAGTGTGGATGGAGGAAAAGGGGGAAGGGAATACTGACTTTTGATAAACTTGTGCGGTTTTTTGCAGGTACATCGCTCATAACGAAATCGATCCAATCTCGATCCTCTCCGGGTTGGTTCAGACGGGTCTCTACCTTGACTTCTTCTATGGTGCGTTTCCTTTGACCAGCCTCTAGCTATAACAGAGAGGTGCCACTTCTGATCGAAAGGGGAGCACAGCAACTGACACATTCTTTACTCTTCTCCGACAACAGTGTACTTTACAAAAGTGATGAAGGGCGAAAAGTTCGAGCTGCCCGCGTGAGGGAAGGGGTCCCACAGCAGCACATTTCAAACCATCCTTTTGGCTTTCCTCTTTCTTTTCTCTACGATCTCCGTCTCGCTACGAGCCTACGACCTGAACGCAAGTAATAACTTTTGACGCACAGGGTCGTGTCGCTGGCGCGTTAGAACAGGCACAGAGGCACGTACGCTTAGAACGGAGAGCGTGTGAAAGCGGGGGGGAAGGGAGAGAGTGGGAAGAAAAGAGGTAGTCCAAAGCTTAACTTTAAAAAATGTTAATCCCAATGACAATATTGATTCCATCTGCGAGCCTGTGTGATTTCCGATGTGCGGCGGAGAGAGCGGTGCAGCTTTGGTATACGACGGAGACCATGCCGAACCCCGCCCTGTTCTCCAATAAAGGTTCTGGTTCTGAGCATGCAAGCACGACTCCCTTTTCTGTGAAGGTCCGTGTCGCTTTGCGATGTCTCTTTGCTCCTGCACAGCGATGTGAACATCACACAGCGAGCAGAAGGAAAAAAAAAGTCATCCCAAAAAGACCACAAAAAAGAAATGCTTCTGACCTGGATCGAACAGATGACCTCCCGATATGCACATCCACTAGCAGACAGTGGCGACTTTGAAACTGAATTCTTCAGTCGGACGCTCGTACCAACTGAGCTACAGAAGCACGTGATAGTAGCCAACCTCAGAGTTGCATTTCTGTTGGGCCCACTGCGATGGATTTTTTTTTTTTGTCGACACGCACACCAGCTCGAATGCGAGTTTAACGAGCTTCTAGCCATTGCAAGAAAGGTAACCAGAGAAGGAAGCCAATGGATCGATTGAGACACAAAAGCCATAAAAGGAGCGACAAAAGTTGGAATTTCATAAGCATATGTATAGAGACAGCCCCCCTCTCCAAAGCCCTACTTCTTCAAACCCCCGCGGACGCTCAATTGACGAACGACTAGCGCTTTAGCTTTATCCAACGCAGTCTGTGAGCGAGTACGTCTACGTTGAGCAAACCAAAGCAGAAATTGGAGCATGATGATCCACCATAAGCGATGGGTTGAGTCTCCGCGTTGTAGCACTAGTGGAGAGGAGTGCGGTGTAGCGGGAGGAGAGGATGGGGCGTTGGAAGGTGGTGTGGATGGAGTTGCGGAAGTGGCGGAAGATGCGGGGAAGGAAGGTAAGGTGGAGGAGGTGGTTGGGGGGAATAGGGAGGCGTTTGGTTCGGCTGTTGCTGTCGAAGCGGAGGCGGGAGGAGAAGCGAGCGAAGAAGAGGCAGCAGTAGGCGTAGAAGTCGAGAAAGTATCGCTCACCGATGGGGTGGGGAAGAAGTTCGTCTGCCTTCGTATCAGCCTGACCATGCTACTGGCGGTCGAGGTTGGAGCAGCGACACTTGTTGAGTTTCGGACTGCTTCGTCGATTTGGGTGGTGGCGGTGGTCGTGGCGGTAGGGATTGGAGTGGCGCGTGTGGTGCTGCTTGTTCGGCTGACGTTGATATCGCTGATGCTGCTGTTACCCGCAGATGTGGTTGGAGTAGCAGCGAGGCTCAACGAACTCGTTGTCGTCGGTGAGGAAGAACCAGAATTGGAGCCCACCGGTCCAACCGCAAACTTCCCATTCAACACCACCGCCACCCCAATCAACCCCAACGCCGAAACCAACATCAACGGCACTACGAGCTTCTTCAATTTGCGACTGATTCGAATCAACGCTGGTGTTTCCGTCAACTCTCCACCACCACCACCACCTCCTCCTCCTCCGCCGACTGCCTCCGACACAGCCGCGGCGGGGGCGGTATACTGCGGAGGCTCCACTTTTTCGTTCCCATCTTCACTTTTCTCCTCTACAACCGTCGTCAGCGTCTCACTCGTGCGATGCTGCGGTAACTCGATCTCCGACTGACCGTTCAACTTCGCCGCCAGGGAAGGAAAAAGCGCATCCAAATCCGCCAACACATGCAGCACCATCGCCAACACATTCACCAGCGTCGCTACCGCCACCGTGACACCTATCCACAGCGGTAACGTTTCCGGCAAACCCGCGTTTGAAGATGAAGTTGAAAAAATACTAGGAGTGGTATTGGGAAAGAACGCACTACCTGACGTAGACGCGTTGGTGTTCAAAGATGTATTGGAAGGTGTGGGAGGTGGAGGAAAGAGATCCAAAAGCTGACTCTGAAACGTCATCACCGCATCTACGTGTGTGCTGTAGTCCGGACGAAAGGTCCATGAGAGAGGTGTGCAGGTGGTTGTGGTGGGTAGTGTGGAGAGCCATGTTTGGAGTTGTTGGGTGGACGAGGTGGTGTTGTGAAAAAGAGAGCTGGTGGATAGGTTGGGTAAGTTGAGGCAGGAGGATAGGGGGCCAAAGGTGAGGAGTGTTTGCATCGAAGAATCGCTGCTTGCATTTGAAGCTCCTGAAGGTGATTCTTGCGAGGTGGCGTTAGTGCTAACGTTGGCGGACGGGAGCGCGGGGAGCACGGTTGACGTGCTGTTGGTGTTGGTGCTGTTCGACATGGCTTAAAATCGCATCTAGTGATGGTGATGAGCAAGAACGATCTGAATCCGAAAGTCAGATCACGATGCTGTCTCAAGGTTATGGTTTTGAAGGTCCGTTCTTGAGGCTACGCAGCTCAGCAGGTGGCTACTTATCATCGTTCCCCAAAGTACGGACAAAGGAGAGCTTCCTTGAACAGCCGGACAAAGGAGGAAAAGGTCAAGACTGTCCCGCCCTTTTCCATGAAAGCTTTACCGTATGCACTGCAGTCAACGCCAATTACGCCCACATTCGAACTTCGTACAGAAGAGACAAAGGGGCAACAAAAAAAACGAGACGTTCAACGCGAACAAAGGGAAACCAACACGTTTGGTGACGCGTCTGTCGAGAAATGAGGTGTTGGTCCCGAACCAACACTTTTGTTCTCACGGCTCTATCGAGCGGACAAAGGGGGGCAGCGTTTGCCACCGATGATCCATAAGATAAGAGTCCATACACAACGACAAGTACCAGCCCTTTCCTCTGGGCTTTCTGTTACCTCTCCTCTCCTCACCACCATCAACCATGCTAACCGCCATCCGCAGCACCCCAGCCACCAAAGCTAAAGAACGAATCGTAGCATGGCTGCTGCTCTTACTTCACATTCTGGTGCTGGCTATCTCGATTCTACTACTGCTCAGCCCAAATAGCGTCTTCAACCGTTCAAACGGGTTAGCAAGCGTCAAGCTCGATCTAAGTGCGTTGTTCCCTGCATCGACGGCGGACGGATCGACAGGGACGGGTCAGAACAATACGACGACGATGTCGGCGGCGGCTTCTCATCGATGATGACAAAGGTCGACGGGCTGATCGTACCGATAACCGCATGCTCAAACATTTTGTATTGAAGATCTTCAACATCAGGAAACACCTCCTGCAAATCTTCAAGAATAGCGATCGTTCGCTATACGGCGGATCGAGTTCCTATTCGAGTACGACATCGAGAACCATCGCGATTAGAGGGAAAGTAGCGCTGTGATGAAAAGTTACGACTAGATGAAGCAAGCCAACGACCACCCGTCCGGCGCAGCACGTGCAAAAATACTTCCCAACCCACATCCAGCCCTCAACACACTCTCCGTTCAAACCTGTGCATCGCCCACATTTTGTTCCTCGTAGCATCTTGTAACTCCTTTCCCTCCTGTTTGAATTCAAGTTTTTCTATACCCGCTCAAAGCCCAATGTTTTCGTCTACAGTGAAGCTGTCAAGTAAAAGACTACTCGGAATCATCAGCATGAATTTTTACTCGCTCTTTCTTGGGGGTTCGCGTGGGGCACACGTCAACCTGCGCGCTTCGCTGCCTTCGCTGCCTCGGCTAAGTTAGCGCGGCGCGTTATCTGGTTGTGCTTTGATCGCTTTTTTTTATGCGGGGGCGTTGCGGTTTTGAAAATCACATGCTCACGACCAAAAAAAGGCTGTGCAGTTGGCGAAACTCTGAAGGGGCGTCTGCAGGTGATCGGATCGGTTTCATTTCGACATGGTTAGAGTTGGTCGTTGTCTGGCGATGCGATATCGAGGAAAAGGGGGGAGGAAAGAGAGTCGGGATGTGAAAATGGCATGCATGCCGTCCACGCAAACCGTCGGGCTTGAAATTCCGCGGGTCCGGAGCTGCTGCTGTCACATGGTTCTTGTTGGCCCCATTTTTTTTTTTCCCCACAGCGCCCTTATCTGAGGTGGTTTTCATCTCGCGATGGTTTTATGAGCGTTTGTGGAGATCCACCATCTCAATAAGTCGACGGTCGATGAGGTTTGTCCGTCTCCAAGTGACTGCTTCACCACCACCGTGATCTTGGAAGCAGGGAAAATGGTAGATTGGTAGCTCTCCACCCAGCTCAACATGTCTGCGCCGGCTGATGCATCCGCATCGATATCTTCAAGCGACGATGACATCCTACCCATACATGCAACGAGCGATGACTTTTCTCCACCGGAAGAAAGCAAGCAAGGACTGTCGAACTCGGACCAATCTCCAACATCATACGTACCCATCATGACCACCTTTACTCCGCCTCCCGCTCAACCTACCACCCTCACCTCTCACCTCGCCCACTTCACCTTCCTCATCCTACCCCTTTCGCTATCCCTCGCCGTACTCACAGCCGACATGTCCAACCTCGACTTTGTACATCTCGTATCCCTCCACTCCTCCGTACCCACCACCTCCCTCACACTTCCCTCCGACGACTTTCTCAAATCCGACACCCTACGATGGACGTTCTTACAATCGGCCTACCTTTTACCCCTAATGCTGCTGGCGGGTCCTGTGCTCATCTTACAACTCGTTCTGCTGGTCGGTCGTCTATCGAGCGCTAGGTTGATCGATGGGGTTAGTTGTACGCTAGTGGCGACGGTGGGGGTGGTTGGGATGATGACGTTGTTGAACGCGTTTGTGGGGGAGAGTGTGGTAGGTGTGGTGTTGACAAAGATGGTTTCAGGGGTGGTGGTGGCTGGAGCGTTGGGGTTGGTTGTGCAGCTTGTGGAGTTGATGGGGAATGGGGAGTTTGCGACGGTGACCTTTGCGGCGATTTATGGGTTGGGTACTGCGCTTGCTTCGTGTTCTGGTGTGGTGGGGTATCAGCTGGCGATGTTGCTGCAGAGACGTAATATTGCCTTTAAGGGTACGGCTGGAGGGTTTCGCGGGCTGTTTTTGGTAGAGGGTGCTTTCTTTTTGGCGCTCTGTCCGGTGATTGGGATGTTGTTGATGCTGGCCAGTCGATGGGGACGTAGACGCACACGGGACGATTCAGTACAGCTTGTAAGCAGCACCGCGGGCGGTGTAGTCCCGTCTCTATCGACGCAGCCAGATCTAGAACAGAAGGCCGACATCCACATTTCCGATCCTCTCGACCTCGTCACTCCGACAGATAGCAAAGACTCGCAGAAAACCATATCTTCAGCCAACCTGGAAAGCAGCAACGCTGTCACACTCCCCATCGTCTCTTCACCAGACATTTGCATCGACGACCAACCTGACAAGACCAAACCCGCATCATTCGCCACCATCCGCCGTCTCTCTTCGTATTGCACCTCACCTCTCTCCACCATCACCATCCTCCGGCGCAACGATCCCAACCCTTCCTCCAGCCCCACCCCTTTCCGCTCACTATCACAGCTACACACGGGCATCGGACTCTTCGTCTCCACCCTCCTACGACGGATCATGATCTTCGTCTACGGCGATCTCGGAGTCGACCATTCCGCATTCGACTTGATCAGTTTGGGAACGTCTTCGCGCGAAACGTTCATCTGTGGAGTTTTGATCGTTTCCAACACAGTCATCATTCAGCTGGCTGTTGTGTCGTTGATTGCGCCGTTGAAGGCGGCTGATGCGGTACAGGTAGCGGGGGCGGGGTTGAAGGTCGTACCGACGCTGCCTGGGTTGCCGACGTTGGCTGGGGGTGTGAGTAGTGGGGTTTCGGCGGTGGGTTGGAGCTGGTTGGCGACGAGAAGAGGAAACAAGTGGATGGGCAAGAGATGGTGGGTGCCAGCGCTGTTGACGGGATGCTTGGTGGTGACGCTGATAGGGTTAGGATTGGCAGTGGTTGCTAGCGTAATGGTTCCCGAAGCATCCTGTGGGATCTGGATCATGTATCTCGCAACAACTGTTACTTACGCGGGGAGCACTCCGCAGCTTCCACTTGCGCTGCAGCAGATATATACGGTGATGGACGCAGAACTTGGACGCAACACCCCGTCCCGTGCCACTCCTGGAGATTCGCCATCAGTACAAGCGATACGATGGGAACGCGTGGGAGCGATCATCTCAACACTGACTACGATTGCAGGATCCGAACTGCTCACAGCTTGGGTGTTTTTGATGCCTGATGCGGCGCAGAAGGTGTTTTTGTTCACCAGCGCTGGGTTGGCGATCGGCGGATGCGTGTGGTTGATGATCAGGCATACGAGGGGTGTGGGTGCTACAGAGGCTGCGATGACGTTTTCAAGTAGGGTCATGATGTAATGGTAGATACGAATACATGTTTCTGGTTTCGATTGAGTGTGTATGTGATCTCTGAGACGATGGTATACGGTGAGAGTGTGTAGGAGCGGTTGCGCGCAGCTGGACATGCAGGCTCGAGCTCGGCATTTTTTTTTTTAAAAAACGGAATTCGGATCGAGTTTTGAGGGTCGCGTCTGAACTCAAACGCAGTCGTTCCGAATCCATCACCACCACGACCATCACCATCATTCATCCGCGCCTTACAACTCATACCACAGCGGTGCATCGCAATACTCTCTCACCAACACCTCACCGCATCGCTCCCACATACACGCGCATCACCGAAAACCATGGCACCAACAGCAACATCCAGCACCCCCGCAGCGGCGCCCAGCACCTCGACGGTCCCCGCTGTCGCCTCCTCCTCAGCCACCACCACCACCGCCCCACCATCCACCCTCGAAGAAGCCACCCAACGCTACCAATCCACCAAACTCGCCCTTCGCACCGGCCTCGCCAACAAACGCCTCATCGACCGCAGCCTCATCGACCTCGAATCGCAAATCTACCTGTTTGAAGGATCCTACCTCCAATCCACCTCCTCTTCAGGTGGCAACATCGTCAAAGGTTTCGACTCCTACCTTAAAAATTCCTCCACCACCTCCAGCAGTCGTGCCAACAACAACAACCCCGCATCCCTGGGAGATATACCCATCGAAGATCGAATCTTCTCCCTCTCCTCAGCGACTTACGCCAAGAGTTTGGAACTCAAAGCCAACGAAGGTGTCGAATCGGAAGAGAGGGAATCCAGCGTCCCGCCTAAAACAGCCGAGGCGACGCCAGTGTTGAAGAAGAAAAAGGACGCAGCAGCTACACTGGTTGCAGCCAGCGCGGTCAAGAAGAAAAAAGAAACCAAGGAAAAGGAACGCAGTTCCACGCCCAACCTGAAACCCACCGGTGGTAAAGCGGAAGGCGGAAGTGCAGGCGGTACGCCGACAAAAGCAAGCGCAGGTGGTACAGGTGGTAAAGCAGCGACGACGACAGCGGCAGGGGGAGCGACAAAGTTGAAGAGGAAGCTGACGGACGGTGCGGGGGCGGCGAGTGGAGCCTCGACGCCGAGTGGCAAAGCGCAGAAGAGGAAGAAGGACGATGATTGATGCAGAATTGGCCGAAATATACCCCTTTCTTAGAAGAGAGTCTCAATATAGACGAACGCTGTTCGTGTTGGTTTTCTTCTCTTCACAAGTTCTAAAACGCTGCAACACAATGTGTGTGTGTGTGTGTGTGTGTGTGTGTTGATCCCATGAAAGCTTGAACTACTCGTACACTTGTGTGTCCAGACAGAGCTGCACTTGAGATTTTTCTCCCCCATCCTTCTGCTTTTTGCCTCACAAATCCACTTGAACCATCCTCCTCCTCCTCGCGCCACCTCCTCCTTCAATCAAACGCACCAGGTCGATTATTCAACCGATCCCTCCTTCTCTGGTCGATCCAAGCCTTCTTACACTCCCGGTACTGGTTAAACACCTCACCGCATTTGGTCCTATCGTAAGCGTTGTCGTCGAGGCACTTCATCGAGAGTTTGGCAGCGTGGGCGCAGGGGTCGGTGAATTTGGAAGGGGTTTTGTGCGACATTACGGTGATAAAGTCGGCGGGTTGGCTTGGATCCGCTGTAGATGGAGTGGAGGTGGAAGAAGAGCGAGGGGAGGAGGAGGAGAGGTAGGACGAGGTGGAGGAGGAGGATGCTTCGGTTGGGGTTGGTTTGTAGGGTGCTGACATGGTGGGGTGTGTTTGTGGGATGAGGGTGATGGTGAGGGGGGAGAAGGTGGTGGCGAGAAGAAAGGAGAGGTGTGGAGGAGGAGCGGGGAAAAAAAAGTTGAAATTGTTAGATTGAGGGGGGGGGGGAATTTTGTCGTGCGGAAAAATCGACGCGGGAAGAAAGGGTTGAAGCTGGTGAGCTGGAAATACGCCGCTCGGACCTGTCTCACAACAGCCGTCAAGAGGTTAGGTATCATCAACGACATCACAACCACTCTTGAATTGTCTTCTTCATCCTCTGATCGGAGCACTCGAACTTCGGCAGCTGGCTGCTCATCCCCTTCCTCAAAGTTGACGATACGACCCAGTGACACCCAAATTTTCGTAGCCAACTTCGCAGTCACGCACACGACACGTTCGGGTTCGACTGAACCAACCTCCCGACCCCTTACGCAACCACCATCGAAACCCTTTCTCTATCCATCCTCGAAATCGCACACCTCTCACCTCACACACACACACACACACACACACACACACGATGATCACAATACCCTCCCTCCTCCTCCCTCTTCTCTCCTTCACCCTCCTCCTGCTCCTCGTCTCCACACCAACCCTCACCCACGCTGCAGCACTAACAACCTTGATCGAGCCGCACGAACGCTCCTGCTTCTACGCCTGGGTCGACGCAGCCGGCGAAAAAGTAGGCTTCTACTTCGCCGTCCAATCCGGAGGCCACTTCGACATCGACTACTCCGTCCACGATCCCGACAACAAACTCATCATCGGGGGACACAAGGAACGTCAACTCGACATCATCTTCACGGGAAACACCGTCGGAGAATACACTTTTTGTTTCGAAAACGCCATGTCCACCATCGCTGAGAAGCTCGTAGATTTCGATATCACCGTGGAATCCGAACCCAGACTAGACCTGCCGATTCAACCGGCAAAGTTGCTCAAAGAGCATTCAGCGCCGTTGGAGGAAGGGTTGTCGAATATGGCCGACAAGTTGACGCAGATCGAAAGAACTCAGAGATACTTTAGGGTTAGGGAGAATCGAAACTTCGATACGGTCAAGAGCACCCAGAGCAAGATCTTCTGGTACAGTGTGGTGGAGAGCGCCACCATGGTCGGGATCAGTGTAGCCCAGGTGTGGATCGTCAGGATGCTGTTCGAGAAGGGGAGTACGAAGCGGTATCGTGTGTGAGCAGCAATGAGAGGGGAGAGTATTTTTACCGTTGCTATCGGGGAGAGAGAGAAAGGATGTGGATCGGCTCTGTTTCAACAAAATGCAATCAAAAAAATTCTTGTTCAGAGGTATGGTTGTGGGGTTTTTTGTTTGCTGTGCCATTGCTGTTTTTCGCCAACGAAGAATCCAAAAGCCTGTGTAAAGGCTGTCAGAGGGTCGACGCTTCAACCTGACGATCGAGGTTTGTGTTTTCTCCGAGAGCGCACTTTGCTAGCAAGGCGATCGTCTCTTCATTTGACGATCCGAACTCAGTCAGTGGCGAGCAACCATTCGATCGCCCTCACTTCCTCTGCTCAAACGTTCACCCAACACGCAATCGCACAAACACACACACGCTCACACAACCGCACAAACACAACAAACCATCACATTCCTCTCTACTCCTCTTCCCTAAACCGCACCAACACAACCCCCTCCTTCACCAACTCCCCCGTCCTACACTTCCCGTTCACACTCTCCACCACCGCATCCTTACTCGCTTTTAAACTGATCTCGGTCTTCATAGCTTCCAAGATCACCACCGTTTCTCCCCTCTTAACCAGCTGTCCGGGTTTCACTTTGCAGTCGACAATCTTGCTCGGCATTGGTGAGATCAACGCTCCGTCGGAGCTGGAGGTGGAAGAAGAGGGGCTGTCGGAGATCTTGCTGAACCAGGTTGGGGGTGAAAGAGTGAACGACGTGGTTACGCCTGTGGGGAGGAAAGTTGTGTAGGTGGTGGGGGTGGAGGCGATTGTCGTTCCGGATGAACGGATGCGAAGCGTACTGTTTTCCGAGTTAGGGGAGGATAATGTGACGGTGTAACCCTGTCCCTCAGGTACAACCATCACCTCAACCGCACCCAACGTCTTGTGCATCACACTAAAACACCTCCCCTTCCTCTCCCCAAACTCCCCACTCCCCCAAACACTCTTACCCCTCGCTCTCTCCTCATCCCTCCCATAAATCCAAACACATCCCTGCGCAACCGCCTCCCTCACCTCCTCCACCCCCGTATACGGATCTCCGAACAACCCTTCCTTCCCCCACTTGTCTATGAAACCCGTCTCCACTTCCGCTTCTACAAACTTCGGATGCCTCACCAAATTCTTCAAGAATCGAATGTTTGTCTGCGGCCCCACAACCTGATACTCGTTCAGAGCGTTCCCCAACACCCGTAGCGCTTCCGTCCTATCCCTCCCCTTCACGATCAGTTTTGCGATCATCGGATCATAATGAACGCTGATCTCATCGCCACTCACGAAACCCGTATCCACCCTCACCACCGCTTCTCCCGACCCCGACCGCTGAACAACCGCATTACTGTGCGTATCCGTAGTCGTCCTCGGCAACGAAACATGAACCAGCCTTCCCGTATCCGGCAAAAACCCAGCATCGGTATTCTCGGCATAAATCCTCGCCTCAAACGCATGCCCCTGCACCTTCAACTTGTCCTGCAAAACCGGCAACCGGTTGCCGCTCGCAACCTCCAACTGCCACTCTACCAAATCCACCCCACTCACCATCTCGGTCACCGGATGTTCGACCTGCAACCTGGTGTTCATCTCCATAAAGTAGAAGTTCTCCGGTCGCTTCGCATCCAGAATAAACTCGACCGTTCCAGCTCCCACATAACCTACCGCTTTTGCTGCTGCTACCGCTTTCTCACCCAACTCTTTCCGCAAACTTTCGGGCAAGTTCGGCGCCGGTGCTTCTTCAATAATCTTCTGATGCCTTCTTTGAACCGAACAATCCCGTTCCGAGATATAAACCGCATTGCCGTGGGTATCCGCAAACACCTGCACCTCAACATGTCTCGGAGCAAGCAGGTACTTTTCGATCAACACGGTCGCATCACCAAACGATTTCTCCGCTTCCCTCTGCGCCGAACTCAACGCATCCGCAAACTCCTCCTTCCCCAAAGCGATCTTCATCCCCTTCCCTCCCCCACCTTTGACCGCTTTGATCAACACCGGATATCCAATTTTCCCAGCTTCTTCTGCCAAAAATTCACCTTCTTGGTTCGACCCATGATACCCGGGTACACAAGGTACACCAGCAGCCAACATGATCTCCTTGCTCGCACTCTTGCTACCCATCGCATCGATAGCTGTCGAAGGTGGACCGATAAATTTCACCTCACTCTCTTCGAGCAGTTTAGCGAAAGCAGCATTTTCCGACAGAAACCCGTACCCTGGGTGGATCATGCTGGCACCCGTCTTCCTAGCTACATCCAGAATCTTATCCTGACGTAAATAAGATTCGGACGAGGCAGCAGGACCGATACAGTACGCTTCGTCGGCGAGGAGTACGTGTTGAGAACGGGAATCGGCTTCGGAGTAGACGGCGACGGTGGAGATTCCTAACCTACGACAGGTGCGGATGATTCGACAGGCGATTTCGCCTCGATTGGCGATCAGGATTTTCGCCGGTAGGGGTTTAAGATTGGTGGGAGACGTGGAAACGGGAGTGGTGAGAGTCGATGCGGAGCGACATGGGTTGAACATCCGCTGATGGTCGCGAGCAATAGCACCGTCAGACGGGACTGGAGTAAGCACCGATCTCCAACCGCTCGACGAACGCGCAGTCGCAGCAACGGCGTTACCCAAACGCACCGCAGCAAAGCGAGACTTCATAAGAGCCTTTTGGGAAGATCGAAGCATCTTTGTTGTGGGACCGAAACAAACCAAGCTAGAAGCCCAAAAAAAAAAGAAAAGAAAATGAAGTCGAAGATGTCGAAGATGTCGAAGATGTCGAAGTAAGAGAGCCAAATAGATGGTGGTGGTCAGTCAAACGAAAGAGTGCTCTCCTCATCTCGAGACGCCTGTGTTTTTTTTTCAAGCCGGTTAAAAAGGTCAGTGCGGGGCAGCACAAGTGGGCCCCGCACTTTTTCCCCAAGCCAAACGCGTCTCTCATTTTTCCCGCATTATTTTCCCCTTACAAACCCGAGCCGGTCTGGTACGGCTTTGACGGTCTTCCCCCTCCCCTTTTGCGTCGGCCAATCTCACTCTGGCCCGACCAGCTCGGGTCCGTGCATGACTTTGACACCCGATACACTCGCCGTCACCATCCTCTCGTACAATCTCTCAATCCACAGTCGCAGTTTTCTTTTTGAACACATCATGTAAAACCGGGGAAAAAAAAAGAAAATAATACAAACACTTGCCATCTTACCCCGCATTAGCAGCAGGACTCTTATGAGGCGACACCCCCCCCTCCACCACCCGCCGTAGGCGCAGCATTACCATACACCCTCAGATTCACATTAGCCCGATGCAGACGGTTCCGCAGATGAATCTCGAAGTTGTTGAGAGATTCCCCAGGACCCGGCGTGTAGAGCTTGCCGGGACAGTCGAGGCATCGAACCCTCCATTCGGGTTGAGGTGGAGGTGGGACGCCGGCGGGACGCGGTCGTTGCTGGATCTCGAATCGGTCGTTAGGGTAGCGCGCTTTGAGAGCTGCGGCGGATTCTGTCAGCCAGTCGGGGGGAGTGGCGCCTGGGATTGCGGCTATGCGCGGCGATACGTTCGATAGCGTAGGCGTGCCTGCTGCACCCGACACTGCGGATGGCGATCCAGCGACACCAGCTATAGCAGAAGGTGCTGCACTCGTGCTGGATGCTGCTGTTGCCGCATTTGCATCCGTCGACGCAGAACCAGCCTCATTGGCACCGCCAGCCTCCGTCTTGACCTCTGCCGCATCGCCTGTCGTCGCCGCTGTTGGTGCTGTCGTCGCATCCGCCTGTGCCGCAGCTTCAGCAGCAGCAAACGACGCCGTCACTTTATCCCGTGCACTATCCGCAGCCGCACGTCGCACAGGCTGCGAAGAACCCTCATCGTGCCCTACCGACTGCGATGCCGACTTACGCGACCGAGGCGCAGGCTCAGGACTGCTCGACCTCGAAGACGAGTCGCTATCATCCGGACTGCCCACCATCTCAAACGGCAAATCCTCCTCATCGGATCCCTCGCCTCCATCACCCCGACTCGCCGCTTGCGACAACGTCGTAGGTCGTCCCTTACGTCGCACTCCACTGCCATCACCACCCATCGAGTCGTCATTACCATCAGCTCCAGCAGCCTTGGGTGTATCTGCAGCGCTCGTAGGCTCCGTCGAATCCTCCTGCTCTCCCAGCGCGTTGAGCAGCGCCGTGTCGATCAGCGGATTCGAGATTCCCATCTTGCGGTTCAACGCCTGTTGCTGCTTCATGTGCACCACGGGATCTCGCGTGTACTCCAAAATGAGAACCTTGCGGTGACGGTGGTAGTATTTACCACACGGTCCACACAACGACTTGTCGCCCAACGGTCCCTTTCGTCGACCTGGAGCCAGCGTGCCTGGAATACCGCAATTCGAACAATGCCACATGCCGTCGTGGAAGTTGGGATGCTGACGTTCCAGATCCTCCGGTCGCACGTTGTTGCGCTGAGCATACGAGAGTGAGACAAACTTGGGCGCTGCTTTTTCCGCCTGCGAGCCCGTAGCCTGGTTCTCGGGAGATCGTGCTCGCTTCTTGGCCTCTTCCTCGGTATACTCGGGCGCAAACTTGGGTCCACCGGGATCCGTGCTGCGACCCAATCCACCGGGGAAATCGAAATGGATCGCGTGGTGGTTGACTTTGGGCTTCTTGCGGTCCGGCAGACCAAGACCGTCGGGACCTGGTGTCGGCGTACCAATGTCCATGGCCTGCGATGGAGCGATCGAGGCGTTGGCGGCAGCTGCTGCAGCACGACGCGTCGACATGCCTCCGTAACGATCGCTGAGCCCATTGGCATTCTGCAAAGCGTTGGCAGCATCGGTCTGCACCGTCTGAATGCCATACACCGCCGGCGTGCGTTGAGTCTTTTGCGGATCGCGATCGGGCAGGTTGATGCCACGACGACCACGGGTCTGACGACGTTTGCGACGTGCCTCGCGCTCGCGCTCTCGGTCGAGCCGTTCGATCTCGGCTTCCGTGAGCTGGAGCAGGCGGGGCGTAAAGTGGTACGACTCGATCTCGCCCCTCGACAGGTTGGCCTTGCTGACAGGGCCGAGGAAGGCAGCACGCAGCTCTTCGTCGGCGATGGGTCTGCCATCGAACGTGTGACCAGTCATGGCAAGCGACTTGACATGAACCGAAACCTGCTCGCGGATCGAGTGGGCGATAGCCGTCTTGAACTCGCCCGAAAGACCCAGGTCAGCCGCAAAGGCTTCCGCAAACTTTTCAGCAGCGGCAGGATCCGACTCGCTAGCATCCCATTCGAACTGATCCACCAGGTTCATGGCACCGACGGTGATATCGAGCTTGATCATCATGCGCAACTCCTCCGCTGGCGTTGTATCGACGATCTCGGGCGGTTCCGAACGTGCCTCGTCGTCCTCCTCACTGCTGTCATCCGCATGCATGACAATGTCCTCATGGTTACCGTTGGCGCCTCGCTCCTTGACTGCAGCATCCGCAGCAGCGGCGGACGATTCGACTCTGCGTCGCCACTTTGACCACCAACGAAGATCCTTGTCCTCGAGTGAGCCCTTGCCCTCCTTGGTATCGACGCCGAAATCAAACGTGGGCTTGGCTTTGAACGCGCTCGTTGTCTGATGATCCAGGATCTGTGTGGTGATCTGCTCCTTGATCTGTGGCACGAACACGGTAGCGGGCAGTCCAATATCTTCGCAAATCGACTGTGCAAACGCCTCGACGTTAATGTGCGAGTCCTGCGCATTCCAGGTGAACGTGTCACGCAGCTTCCAGTGCTCGTGATCGATCTCGAGTCGGATAGGCACAAGATCTTCACCTTGCTGTGAGACCAACTCCATCAGAGAACGCTTGAGAGGAATATGAGGACGAGCACCGCGCTGACCCTGATCGAGCTCGGCACGCTTCTGGTTGGGGAAGAGCACGCCAAATGGTCTGAACATGTCGCGCGACAGACCCGACACATCTTCCTCTTCAGGCCGCTCCCACCATGCTACAGGCTTGGGCTTGGTGATGGTGCCGTTGGTCGCCTTTCTTCGTGGTGGCCTGACACTGTCGATGCGGTCCTTGAGCGACTTTTCCATGTCTTGCTGCTGCTGTCGGAAGAGCTTTTCGTACTCGAGATCTCGCTTCATAATGCTTGCCAACTCGGCCTCTTGCTCTGCCGTGAGCTGCGTCCACACTTCATCGTCTGCCTTGTCAGCCGCCGTCGAGCTTGCTGCATCGGTCTTGTCTCCGTCGGCACGCTGTGGTCGCATGGCGTCGTCGAGCTTGGTGACACGAGTGTTGAAATGCGTGATGGGCGTACCGATCGCCGACTCCTTTGGAGCAGGTCCACCGAGCAGCATGGGCATGTTGGCCAAGTTGGAAGGCACCGTTTGAGCAAAAGCAGGTGTGCTGCCGGCCAACGTTGTGGGCTTGCCAGTAGCGCTCGCGGCCTCCTCTGCTGCCTCAGGGCGCATGTGGGGTGCCTCGTCCATCGTAGGAGCGCCTGGTGGCACTGGCCCGCCCTGCAACGGTGCAGCACCTGGCAAACCTGCAGGAGCAGCTTGAGATCCCTTTCGACCTTTGGGAGTTGGGGTTGCACTGCCAAAGCTGCCGATGAGCTGCGCCTGAGCGTTTGGTTGACCGGTAGCAGCACTTGCAGCAGCCATGACCATGGGATCCGGTGTCGTAGCTGCGATCCCTTCCATGCCTGGAGCAGACGAGCCCGCCATTGATGGTCTCCTGTGGTCTGGAGTAGCGCCGAGCGAAGGATCTTGCACCATCGATGGACGTCGTCCATGCTGCTTGAGCATGGGCGGTGTCGCATCCTGACCCATCTGCGGTCCACCGGGTCCTCCAAACCCTGGAGGCATCTGGCCACCCGGACCACCTGGGACCATGCCTGGAGGCATACCCATACCCGGCGCCATACCAGGAGGCAAGTGACCAGGAGCAGGCGGAGGCGCCATCAAACCTTGGGGTCCTCCTTGCTGGAAGCTGGGCGGTACCGGCCCGCCACGAGATTCGGGACGGCCAGATGCGCTCAGAGCCAAGCTGGGTTGACGCGGACGTGGCTTGTTGCCCATAGCTGGGCTCGAAGCAGCACCTGCTGGACCCAAGGGCGAAGGCGCATGCATGCCAGAGGGAGAGGCGTGCTGACCGGCAGGTGTGGTGGGACGCTGACCGTGCGGGTGGCCAAGCTGAGGTGCAACGAGAGGAGTCTGTTGCTGTTGCATCTGCTGCTGCATCTGTTGCTGTTGCTGTTGCATGGCGAGCATCATTTGATGTTGTTGCTGCTGTTGAGGTGTCAATTGGGGAGCTCCGAAGCCAGGTTGCTGCTGCTGTGGAGGTTGAGGCTGCATGCCGGAAAGCGAAGGTTGACGTTGAGGCTGCTGCTGCTGCTGCTGCTGCGGTTGACCCTGAACATTGGCACCAGGAGGACCCGGTTGAGCACCCTGTTGCGGAATCAGACCAAGCCCGCGTGCTTCGTTGATGGTCAGCACCATACCGCCGTTGGACATCATAGAAGGATGCGAACCGCCTGGCAAGCTCGAAGCTTTGAGGAAGAGGTAACCCATCTGCATGAGCGTGTGCACCGGTGTGAGACCAGAACCTTCTTGAGCCTTGGCAAGGGCAAGCGCTCTGGACAAGACAGCCTGCTGCTGTTGCGGATTGAGACTGGGCATCCAATTTGGTGGTACGACTTGCTGCTGCGGTGCTTGTCCCATTTGACCTGGCTGTCCTGGCTGAACCGGCTGACCTGGCATCCCCATCTGCTGAAGCTGCTGCTGTGGGGGTTGCTGTTGTGGTTGCTGTGGCATGCCTTGCATCCCAGGAGGCATAGTGTGCATCTGTGATGGTGTACCTTGCCCGCCCAACGAGACGCTGGGAGAACGCGTGTGGCTGCGCGAACGTTCAAAGGCGCTGCCAGGAATCGATGCGCCCTGGATGCCAGCTATTGAGGACGCGCTCGGTGATGGCTGCATGCTCGTGGTGCCAGGAGCATTAGCGTGCTGCATGACGGGAGTCTGATTCTGCTGCTGCTGCGATTTGGCGGTGGTCTTCTTTTCAGCTTTCTTCCGTGGCGGTTTTGGCTTGGAAGCGTTGGTCGGTGTGGAAGGTACAGCGCCGTTGTTGGCATTGTTCTGCTGCTGTTGAGGCGTTCCGGGCTGCTGATGCGACGAGGCAGGCGAAGACTGACCGGATTGCATGGGGTTCTGGTTGTTGGACTGCAGATACGAAGGAATGCCGTTGGGTAGCTGCTGTTGCTGAAGCGCCGAGTTGGGTCGCACGGGAGAGGCACCGGGAACAGGCGCGCCGCCAGGAAACATGTTGGGCGGCTGTTGCTGTTGCTGCTGTTGTGGATTCGGCGCACCACCCATGAGTGCCGCAGGATCGAGCATGCCTGGCATGTTGCCGTTCTGAGCCTGTTGAAACGTGGCAGGCATTTGACCGGGCTGAGAGGATCCAGCGGCCTGGTTCTGCTGTTGTTGTTGTTGCTGTTGCATCATGAGCTGGTTGAAAGCGCCAGGAGGGAACGCTTGAGGGTTGAGCTGACCGAACGCCTGCATGGCCTGCATAGCTTGCATCGGATTCTGCTGAAACAGAGCCATGGCTTGAGGGTTGAGACCAAAGGCCGCTGGGTTGAATTGCGCACCGCCAAACTGCTGTCGTTGTTGAGGCTGTTGTGGCGGTTGTTGTTGTTGCTGCTGCTGAGGTTGCTGCTGTTGCTGCGGTTGACCCATGCCAGCCATCTGACCAAAGTTGTTGAACATGGCGCCTCCGCCGTTCTGCAACTGCGCGAGAAGGTTCTGCTGCATCTGTTGCTGTTGTGATGGCTGCTGTTGTTGCTGTTGCTGTGGAGGCCACCGTGATGCTTGGCCGCCCTGTTGCTGCTGCTGTTGTTGTTGTTGCTGCAACAGCATCTGCGGATTGAAGGATGCCAAGGGGTTGTTGCCACCGCCCGCAGCAGCAGCTCGTTGAAGAGCCTGCATGTTGATGCCGCCAGCACCTTGGTTGTTCTGATCGAGACCCATCATAGCAGGGTTGAACATGGCCGGGTTGAAGCGCGCCTGCTGTGGTGTGCTGGGTTGTGACGGTTGCTGCTGCTGCTGTTGTTGTTGCTGTTGCTGTGCCTGTTGTTGCTGTTGTAGTAGCGCGGCTGCTAGCTGTGGATTGTTTTGCAGCGTGCTCAAATCGAGGCCGCCAAACATGGCAGGATTGATGCCGCCCATGTTGGAGTTGTCCATGGCGCCGCCACCACCGCCGCCGGAGTTGTGTGGTTGCTGCTGGCCAAACATGCCGGCAAAGTTGTTGCCAAACATGTTGGGATCCATGACGCGCCGATGAGCTGAAGGGTCGAGTCAGCGCGCGTCAGCCGATCGACGATGGTGTCAGAACGTGTGTGCGAGAAAGTGCGTGCGGTCGTCCTCAAGGAGAAAAGGGAGGTGCCAAGCAGGGGAGCAGAGATTGCGGACGCTGGAAGCCGAAAGGTGCCAGCGGAGAAACGAGGCGCGTAGTTGTGCAGGTATAGACTAGGTCTGGCAACGATGAGTGGGACGTCGAATGGGACGCGTTGTTGATCCGAGGCTGACTCGGTTGATGATCCAGGAACGAGTGGGGAAGAGGTCAGGCCGTGAGAAAGAGACAAGAGATGCAGAGAAGCCTAGTTGCAGTTCATGAAGCGGATCCGAGGTTGAGTCTGGGGCTGCGCGTGAAGCCGAACAGCGAGTAGTCCGGATGGCAGACGCGAAGAGCGTTGCTAGAGAGTTGATTGCAGTTGCGATCGACAAGATGCCAGCACGCCAGTGATGGATGGACGTTGCTATGATTCTGCAGCGTCGAGAGCGTCCAGACGCGAGAAAAGGGTATGTTCTAAAAGAGCAAAGCTGCAACGGTCGTGGATGATTGCGTTTGTCGCGCCGAGCAGTGGTAGTGTGTCGTGAAAGATGGTGGCCCGGATGGATGAAAAGCAGAATAAAGAACAATATGAGCCGATGAAGATGAATGAAGAAGAGGGGAAAAAAAGAGGCGAAAGGGAGTTAAGATGGTGGTGAGAAAAGGGATGACGGGTTGATGGACCGGAAGGATTGGCGGATGCGTTCCAATCGCAAGCCCGAGCGAGTCAAGCAGAGAGAGAGAGCCAAAGAGAAGTCGAAAGAGGCAGCTCATCAGTCAAATTCATCCAAAGAGAGACGCGAATTAAGAGCCAATTTACACCCGTCTCACTCGACAAGAGAGAGGGCGACCAACCAGTCTCGCGAATTGCTCTTCCCGATTCGACCAGCTTTTCCAGCCTGATTTCTGATTTCCCACTTTGAGCTCAGGGACTGCCCGTTTTCCGTCCAAATTCATTTCAATTTCAGGCCCTTTTAGAGTCAATTTTCAGCGACAAAAGCGGCAGCAGCCCTGTCAATTTGGCTGACACAACAAGGCAGGTGAGAGAGCGACGCGCAACCAGCAGCAGCATGCTCTCTTTTTTTCGCTTGCTTGTCAGATCGACCACCAGTCTCGCTCAAAAGCGGCCGCCATCACACAACACAACCTCATACAACGACCGAGCATGCTCAATGGATCGCTTTGTCTTTGGTATCCTTGTATTCACATGTGCAAGGGAAGAGTGAGAGAATCAATTGTTTTGCCTACCACCGACTCCCACCAGCAGCAACGCCGCTCCCACGGTAAATGTGATCCAGCAGATCCTTCACTTTTGCTCCCCGCGTCGTAGCCGTAGGTGCATCCGACTTTGTCATTCCATTACCGTACACCACACCACTCCTTACTGCCTCCTCTCTTTCCCTCTCCTCACCACCACCTCTCACCGACGCCGTCGGATCCCAATCCGGATGATTCGCCTTGAATCCCAGAATACTCTGTTCCATCTTTCCCTCTCTCATCCCGCTTCTCAACTTCTTCTTCCCATGGATCCCCTTCGCCGCAACTCCACCCATCGTACTAGCCGTCGCCTGTCGAGCAAAGTCAAACACTGCAAGCGAACACACGTGTCCCAATCCATCCACATGTACCGTATACGTGCGCAAGAAATCGATCAACTCCGGCGCACATCCCGGTAACGACAACCACAACACAAAGGGAGTCGTTACAACGCTCAACAGCTCTTGGAAGAAGATGTAGATCTTGAGCGTGTACAGCTGTCCAAAGGCTTGATGCACCTGTGCTGAATGGAAACGTCCCTTCCAGTCTTCGGGTAGGTAGTGCGTGTGTTGGATCACCTCGCGCAACATCGCTTCCGGTTCAAACACCAAATGCTCGTCTGGAATCATCCCACGCGAGACGGCAAGGATGGCTCCAAAGACTCCAATGTAGAAAAGCACGTTGCGTTGGGGTGTGATGTTGAAATGTACGAACAGATCCGAGTCGATCACCGATGCGAGGATCAGCACCGCTGTAAAAGAGCCTGCGACGAATGCGACAAAGCGCGCCACGATCGCTGTTTTCTCTTTGGGAAACTGATCAATGTACTTGGACGCGGGAGCGTAGGACGTATGACATCGCCGCCGAAACAGATGCGGAAGCTCGTTGAATTCGCGAAACTTCCATCGTGCGTATTGCGTGTATTGCCGTGATCCCAGGTTGGAGGGGTCCTTGTGGTACTCTTCAAAGTAGCGGAAGAACGAGTAGACCAGCAGATAGAGCACAATGAACGGCGCAAAGATGGCATTGACCACGGCCATGAACAAGAAGCGCCGGCGAAGTCCCTCGATGAGATCCGATCGATACCGCTCAGAGAGAAATTGGTGCCTCACTTGCCCGTTCGAGTCAAAAAGGAACCCGAGCAGACAAAAGTTGAGGTTCCACTCCAAGCTTCGTGTCAATGCTGGACTCCTGTTGCGCAAAAAGGGCACGGAAAGGTCGAGGATGTTTTCGTTGAACAGGGCGATGAGGTAATTCTCCTGTCGCATGATGCGGTTGGCTACGTCGTGAGCGTCCAATCGCTGCTGTTGCGAAGGGCGAAGAGAGGATGAAGCGCGATCACCCAGTTCGATCTCGTCGGCAGAACTGAGTGATGTGAATGGGTGTTGTTCGCGTAGAAGCGAGATGCGATTGACGACCTCATGCCACGGAATCGACTGCACGTCAGCGTCAGGGATGCCAAGCAGATGCTCGTAAAAGCGGTGCATGGCTCTGAGTCTCGACAGTCCAAGTACGAATTGCACCACTTGCCACCCGAACGCAGCCAGCAAGAGCACCATCACGAGCGTGGCAAAGGGTGAAAAGCCGGCAACGCAATGACCCACAATAACATCGCTCAGCTGACCGTCATGGCGAATGGCGGAATAGTCGATGCATCCGAACAGAAAAGTGGAGAACGTAATGACGAACGCGATGGTGAGCAAGTTGAGCGAGCGAGATAAGGCTATGCAGATGGCACCTCGTCCGACATAGTATGCGTACACCTCTTGCAGGAACGCGTCGAGGTTGTCGACGTTGGCCCACATCCACAATGCCTTTTGCTTTGCGCTGAGACCACCCACGGCAGAAGCACGTGAGCGAGGGTCTGAAATGTTGGTGCGGCGTTTGCGAGACCGACTCGAGCCTCGAGATGCGGTGGGAGATGCCGAAGCGCGTCGAGTGTCGCCAGCTATGAGACCGAGCTCCTCGTCCGAGAGGAGATCCTCTGGATCCTGTTCGTCGGCGTCATCGTCATCGTCGACATGATCGTCAACGTAACCGCTGTTTCGACTTTCGACATTCCCACGCTGGCTGCCATTGATATCGTTCTTGCTGTACGATGCATGCCGGCTGTTGTTCGAAGCTCCTACAATGGAAGCTACACTTGGCTGTGCGCTTTCGTGATATGACTCTTCTCTTATATCATCGTGACGTGGCCTACTCGAACTTCTGTAGACGCTAGTGGATGGATGAACGATGCGCGATTGTTCAAAGATGGAAGCCTTGAGGCTGCTGGAAGAAGAGGGTGGTGGAAGTGGTTCGGTACGACCCGCGTCCGGATCTGCAAAGGGAGAGTCACGATCCATCTTGCTTCATCTTCGATGCTGAGGGTTGCAGTGTCCGATGATGGTGGTAGTGATAGTTGGAGAGCAAGAGTTGGACCCTTTCGTATCGAATGCGTCAGGGTCCGGATAAGTGTTCAAAGCAGTCGGCTGAGCGTGAAATGTGCGGAATTGCAGTTGCAGACCGGCACAACCGCACTTTGGCACTTTCAAGCCTCCACTTTTGCGCACCAACCAGCCGCTCGATTTTTCGCCTTGTGTGCTCAACTTACAATCTCACACTTTGCGGGACAATGACACCACGTGACGCGGATTTCTTTGCTTTTCTTTTTCCTGACTGCGGACGGCTCAGTTTGGCTGGCTCGAGAGAAAGGTATAAAGGCTTTGCTCCCACGCTGGTTGAAACTTCCTTCTTCTTTTCCTCGTGCAGCAAACTTGTGACCGCCTAGTGTTGCTCCCTCGGCCTTTTATCGTCGCTCAACGACTTTAAATCTGCTCTTCCATGGCCACGAGGTGAGCGTCAATGGCGGTCTAGATCAAAACTCGCGACTCCAGGGGGTCATCTTTGTTTCAGTTTGCTCGACCCTCGTACCGTCTTTTCGAAAGAAGAGTCTCCTGGTCAGTTTACAAACTCGTAGGCGTTTCTTAGCAGGGACCGCCGAACGGGGACTGGAGAATGGTCCGCGATCCAACGTCTTAGTACCCGTACTTGCTCATCTCGAAACAAAGAGTGAGCAAGTGGGTCGGTGGTTGGCACATTTCTTTTCCTCCTTTTCCCTTTTCGATATCTGTTCGACAAGTGCATCATTTCATCCACTTCGGCACATGGTTGTTACAGTCGACTCAGCAGCATCATGATCAATCAAAAGCAATATCAACAATGACGAATGCAGCCTTTCAGATTCAATGGGACTGTGCACACGATACATCAACTATCGACAGAATATGACAAGCTCATGCGTACGTCTCGCTCAGACGCTTGGCGAGGTAGTCCTTGGTCACTGTTGGGAGAATACAATGTAGAGGATATGAGTTAGTGATTGCCATCTTCCGGAGCTTCTCCTTCTGGGGAGTTGGAGGACACTTACAGATACGATCGTACTTGGGTCCATCCTTGGAATCAAAGTTGGGCAGCGTCCCGATCAGCTGGTTCTCATTGGGGTTGCAGAAGAACGCAATCGAGTATCGCGTTGGTGTGAACTCTGCCTTGTCATCCACAGCTTGAGGAGCCTTGACGCGGTGCAGGGTGGAACGCAACTGGTCGTTCGACCAACGGGCCAGCAGATCTCCCACGTTGACCACGATCGTTCCCGGAATGGGATCAGCAGCGTGATACACACCCGTATGAGGATTCTTCGCCTCGAGTCCACCGACACTATCCTGGAAGAGCAAAGTGATGGATCCGTAGTCGCTGTGTTCACCCGCTCTGGCCGAACCTTCCACCTTGAGCTTATCGGTTCGGACAGATGGATAGTGAAGCAAGCGCAGCGTATGCCACTCTTCGTTACACTTGTCGTCGAAGAATCGCGCATCGAGTCCCAACCCAATAGCAATGGAAGACATGACCTTCATATGCAACTCGTGTGCAGCTTTCTGAAACGCCAGCATGGTATCCTTGAACTGCGGCGCATCTTGCTCTGCAGGCCATTCGTTCTTCCAAACAGGATCATGGTCGTTGCCGATCTCGAGCGACTCTTTGTAGTCCGGAGCCTGTTCTCGCAGTGCTGCGATCTCTTCAGCTGACGTAGCTTGGGTGACACGCTCCCTTCCTTCAGCGACGTAACCCCGGTTTGCACGAGGATCCTTCCACGCCAACTCGTCCTTTTTGTCGATGGGAAGCTTGAAGAATTCAGCTGACTTGGCGAAGGTGTTGTCGATCTGCTCGGTGGAGATTCCGTGGTTGCTGAGATACGCAAAGCCGGAAGACTTGAACGCTTGAGTGAGCTGGTGTGATGTCTTTGCCCGGTCGGCGTCGGTTGCGTCGGGTCGGACAAAGGCGGAAAAGTCGATTACTGGGATCACAAAGTCGGGTGTGGTCGTTTGTGTAGCTAGAGAGCGGCGCAAGGAGGCGATGTGAAGGGTTGAAGAGGTGGTGCTGCCTGTAATTGGTCGAGGTCGCCACGCCGAGCAGGAGGAGAGGGAAACAGCATGCGTCTGGATTGCTCTGGTGGAGGACAATGCTGCTGATCTGGACGGGACCTTGGCTCGGGCGATGGAGCGGACGATGGGCGTGAGGTTGCGGATCGCCATTGCGGTGTAGAACTTAGCTCGAGGGAGAGTCAAGCGGCAGGTCGTTGGTGAGATGGTGGTCTGAAGAGTCGAAAGGACGAGCATTCAATCGTCGCGCAGATATACTAATCGTCTCACGCGACCAAAGCCAAAGGCGTCGTCGATTCTTGTTTCAGAGCCTCAACTTTATCAATCTTGATTCCTCTTCCGCTCAAGCACGCACAAGCTTCTGTATCACTGCTACCTACTTTACCACGCTCCATCCCAGCCCCACAAGTCAAGGCGCAAAAGAGGGGTTCTGATAGGCTTCTTTCGTTTAAGGGTCTCTTTGGTCGGCTGCCCGGAACGTTGCACAAAAGCTTATTTTTTTATTCTTTGTTTTTTTGGCAAAATTATTTTCTGATAACAAAAGGTTTCCGAGCATCCGAAAAGCGCACGGTCTTGTGCTCCTTCTTTCTTCTTCCTGTCACCATCAGCGATACTGCAGTGCAAGACCATGTCCCCTGCAACCTCTCAGCGGCCGATCGGGTGATTCAGCTGATACGAGGCTTGCTCAAGGGCGAGTTCAGTTGCGAGCATAGCTACCAATATCTTCCGCTTGATAGCACATACTCGAGAGCACCCCTACCACCATCATTATGCTGCGCCTATCTCACAGACAGGCCACACCGTTGAGCCGGTGCGCTCGAATCACGGCGACACTACCATCAATACCAGCGACTCACACTGGCTCTAAAATGGCTCAATTCTCTTCTTCATCCTCTAGTCAACGGGACGCCTATCCATGGATCAGCGGTCGCTTCGATCAGCCATCTGCCACCCCAACAACACTGTCGATCACAGACCCAGCTCGAACAACTCATATCGGCTCAATAGCCATCCCCACCACCACCCAAGTCCAAAAGGCTCTCGACGATGCCCACTCAGCTTTCGCCTCCGGTCACGGCGACTGGTCATCCCCCGACTCGGTCCACTTTCGTTCCGAGTGTCTCTACCGTCTTGCTCAGATCCTCCGACAACGTGCTCCTCAACTAGCCTTGCTCGAGAGTCAACAGACAGGTCGGTGTATTCGAGAGTTCCGTGCGCAGCTGGCGAGGCTGTACGAGTGGTTCGAGTACTACTCGGCGCTGATCCGGGTGGGCGAAGGTAGCACCTTGCCGCTACGTGGTCAGTTGTTGGGTTACAAAGCTCGAAGACCCTTGGGTGTCGTGTTGCAGATTACGCCTTTCAACCACCCGCTGTTGATTGCCGTCAAGAAGCTTGCTGCAGCACTGGCTGCGGGGAACAGTGTGATTGTCAAACCGAGCGAAGTGGCTCCTTTGACCGTGTTGGAGTTGGGACCCATGATTCAGCAAGCTGGCATTCCGGATGGCGTGGTTCAGATCCTGCCGGGAGCCGCCGAGACGGCCAAGCAGTTGGTCGAGTCCGAGTACATTCGCAAGATTGACTTCACGGGTGGAACCAGAGTAGGGACGTTGCTGTCGGAGCAAGCTGGCAAAAGGCTGATCCCGATTACGACTGAATTGGGTGGTAAAGCTCCGCTGGTGGTCATGGACGATTGTCCGATCGATGTGGCGGTCAACGGCGCTTCGTTTGCTGCGTTTGTGGCGAGCGGACAGACGTGTGTCTCTGCTACGAGAATCTTGGTGCACGAAAACATCTTTGGCGCTTTTGTCGATCGCTTTGCAGAGCGGGCGAACAACATCGCGCGCCGCATGGGAGACCCTCAGAACCCAGAGACGCTGCTTGGCTCGCTCATCAGTACCGCACACGTGGACAAAGTCGAGGCGGCAGTGCACGGTGCTACCACACCAGACGACGGTAACGCTACAGCGGTATGGAAGTGCGTTGCCGGCGGACAGCGACCTACCGGTGCTGCTTTCGACGCACACGATCTATCCTCTGGTGCATTCTACCCACCGACCATCCTCACACCTTCCGCTCTCTCTGCAAACTCAACCTCACTCTCGCCCACATTCGAGCAAAGCATCCGGAGCAGCCCTCTGTGGCAAGAAGAAATCTTTGGCCCCGTCGTCTGCGTTGTACCCTTCCGCGATGACGCACACGCCGTCGAACTTGCCAACGATAGCCGGTTCGGCCTAGGCGCCAGCATCTGGACCGCCGACCATGCTCGATTCCACCGCCTCGTACCTCGTATCAAAGCAGGTATCGTGTGGCTCAACACGCATCATCGTAATGATCCATCGAGTCCGTGGGGCGCCATCGCTCCGACTGGCGGTGCGTCGAGCACAGCGAGTTTGGGCGCGAACCCGTCGGGCATCGGCAGGGAGAACGGCGTAGAAGCACTCAACGCTTACAGCACTGTGCAGAGCATCACGATCAACTATGCTGATCGTCAGACGATGCGCGCTTCGGAGGACTGGTTTGGTGCTGCTGATGGTGATGGATCTTCACAAGGCAGCGTGAGGTATGGGTGAAGACACAATGACCATTGTTCAAACGATTGATTGCGAGAAAGGAACTGCATTGTGTGACAAGTGTGTGAACAGCGTTACAACCCAAACAACTTGACAGCGTTCTGACCAAATACACCCAACTTGGCCGACTGCGACCAAGCAGGAACGTCGCTGATGGCCTCCAAGTTTTCGGTTACGGATCTCCACATTTCTGTCTGATCGTCTGTGATCACAGTTCCGTCCTCCCTTGTTGGTGGGAAGAAAGGATGATCGGTACCGAACATCATTCTCTGCACACCTACCTCAACCGACCCTTCCTGCACTCCACCCTTCGACCCACCCGACTTGTATCGATCAGCACGGCCGATGATCTTTGCAACAGCTTCGAGTTCCTCGGGACCGTAAGCTACTGCATCGTAGTACAGTTTACCCAAGTAGTAGCGGGGGTCGTGTTTGAGTCTGTTACAGACGTGCGGGTCGTGAGCGACGCAACTAGCCAAGCGGGAGGAGAGGATGGGCAGAGCGCCGCCAGAGTGTGCTACCAGCAGGCGTAGGTTGGGGTGACGGTCGAAGACTCCAGCGAGGATAAGTCTCGTGGTAGCTGCGGCAGTTTCGAACGGGAATCCTAGAGCAAGCGGCAACACATGACCATTATCCTGTTGACCCCACAGGCCCGACGCCTGAGACGCATCTGCACCAACACCATAATGCGGATGCAAGAAAAGCACCAGCCCCAACTCTGCGGCTTTCTCCCACACCTCTTCCAACCGAGGATCATCCAACCCTTTGCCCAACCCTCTCGAACCCAAAATAGCACCACACAAGCTCGGCGACTCACCGATCGTCTCGAGCGCCTTTACCACCTCTTTCGGTTCCACGCCTTCAGCCAACGGCATTATACCAAAAGCCTTCATCCTTCTCCCCGCTTCCACTTCCGACTTGGATTCAGCCGAAAACAGCTCCGTAGCTTCTTCACAGTACTGCTCGAGATCGGCATTGCACTCTTCAGCCGAGCTCACTGCTTGTGGAGCATCCAAGAAATCCAACCACGGATTGGCGAGCGAAACAACACTGATATCGATCGAATGGCGGTTCATGAACGAGACCTTGTTTCGGACGTCCCAGTACTGCGGGCCTACGGTTCGCCCACCGGAGACTTCCTGAGGTAAGATGGCGAGTTTTTCGGATCCATCGGGCGAATTCGTGTGGATTCGAGGGTTGACAGTTCGAGAGCGTAGAAGCGAAACTAGACGCTTGGTGTAGATGTGCGTATGACAGCTGTCACAGTGTGAAATGAACCGAAGATCAGTTGACAGCTCCTCAACGCCCACGTCCGCAAACGATGTAAAGGTGGCAAAAAACTTACTCTACGAGGATTCTCTTGCTCATCTTTGCGCTGCGGATGTCGGTTTTTGGATAGGTGGTGGTGAGATCGCAAAGTTAGATGCTGTTGGACTGTGCGAGGTGAAAAGAGTGACACTTTTTTCATCTTCGCGAGACACCTCGAGAAGAAATATTAAGCTTCCGAGCAGCCGAGATTGTGTTGTTCTAGATAAGCCTCCTTCACAGACAATTAATCAGTAATACTATATGCATTATGCGATCCCCCCTTACATCGAACGGGCAAGATGGCCGAGTGGTCTAAGGCGTAGCATTAAGGAAGATATTCTGAGCATTCAGGAAAACCTGCTATCTTCGGGCGTGGGTTCGAATCCCACTCTTGTCACCATTCTTTTTCTTTTTTGCACTCTTTTTTTTTTTTCAGAGTTGCCATTTTTGGGACAGAGATTCAAGATTTGAGAGTGATCCTGAAGGTTGGTTCGTGGCTGTCGAGTGTGATAGTGGAAGGTCGAGTAAAATGCGTCGACGATTAGCTTTGCCGACTTCGGCATGGAAAAAGTCGACGGTCGAAAGTGAAAATGCGCAGAAACTCGAATGCGAAAGCTTCCCATTTGTCATGGCAAAACGACGAATGAAGACTTGGAGATTGATAGCAGAGCTGCAGTTGTGAGTGTCGTGTGTGATTGTGTGTTGCCGGTGAGCTTACGGATCGCGTCGAAATGCGCGGAAAATGAGCGGAACCAAATGGCCGACACAAAAGACGACAGACGCACAGGCCGACTTTGAGAAGAAATTCACTTTTCCCCCCCGACTTATTCCATCCCGTCCAAACCAACCACCACTGCTGTCTGTTTGGCATCCAAAACAGCTGGTGTACACATCAAACACGATGCCATCCAAACGTAGAGGCAACACGCCCAAGAAGCCCGCTGCTCAGACCACCGCTCGGGCTGCAGCTTCCACTTCCAACGGCGTCTCCCTCCCACCAGCCACTTCGACCAACGGTACCCCTCTCACAACCAGCCAGGCCCAAGTCGCTGCTCAGTACCGTCAGTACGCAGATGCGAAACGGGCTCGTCAGATCGATCCTGCAAACTATACGCGCACTCCCAAGTCGGGGTTCCTCGTCCTCGTCGTTCTGGCTCTGTTCTCGCTGTTCGGTGCTGTGACGCTCTACCTCCATTACAAGCTTCCTACTCCACGCGGTCCTACTACTGTCATCGCGAGCGGTGTCACTCCGGCCGATGCGGCTGCTTACCATCCTCCCATCCCCGGTGTTGTGCCTGCTAACAAGGCTGGAGAGTCGCACAAGTTTTTCGAACTGTTTTCGGAGGGTAATGCGGTGGGCGTGATGCAGCATCTTTCCGTCGATGTTGGCTACCGTATTGTCGGGACTAAGGAGCATCTTGAAGCCGAAAACTGGCTCGAGGATGTTCTTCGTCGTTACGAAGGTTACCACGATACAGGCACCCCCGACTCCCCCGGTCGAACACAGGTCGAAGTATACAAGCAGATCGGAGACGGCGCGCATCGATTCGATTTCATGTCCAACGTCGTGTGGAAACGTTACTACTCCATGTCCAACTTGGTCGTCCGCATCTCGGACGGTACAGACGAAAGCAAGGCCAACAGTCTCTTGCTCAACGCGCATCTCGACAGCACCCTACCCAGCCCCGGTGGAGCAGACGACGGCGTGGGCGTTGCTATCCTCTTGGAAGCTTTACGTGCCTTGACGTTGCCTAACACGGGCCGCAGACTCTACAACTCGGTCGTGCTGCTCTTCAACGACGGTGAGGAATCGCTTCAGGACGCTAGCCATCTGTACATCACCCAGCACAACCAGACCAATGCGGGGGTCAAAGCGGTGGTCAACCTCGAAGCTTGCGGTACCAGCGGTCCCGAATTGCTCTTCCAAGCTACGAGTGCAGAGATGATCCAAGCTTACTCCCAGGTGCCTCATCCGTTCGGAACCGTGCTGGCCAACGATGTCTTCTCCACGGGTCTGATTCTGTCAGATACGGATTTCCGACAGTTTGTCGAGTACGGAAACGACCTCAGCGGTCTCGACATGGCGCTGGTTGGTAACTCGTACTTCTACCACACCCGTAAAGATATCCCTCTCTACCTCGAACCCGGTGCAACGCAACACTTTGGTGAAAACACCTTTGCCATAATCGAGCATCTCTGTCTCAAGAACCAAAGCCGTTCGTTGCTACGCAGCATCGAACCGTATCAGACGCGACACTCGTTGCCGATCTACTTTTCGATCGCTGGACGATACTTTGTGCTGATCCAAAACAAGGCGTTCAAGAGCATCGTCATGGGTCTTTCCGCTTTTATCAATTTCCAGCTTTCGTCCGTCGTACGATCCGAGTCGGCGATCGGCGCGCTGACGTTGACGATCGTCAGCGCGGTTTCTGCGGCCGGGTCGGTTGTGGGAGCGGCTGTGGGAGCCAACGTGGTCGCAGTGGTGATGACGAAGGTGTTGGGTAAAGGCATGTCTTGGTATTCGCATGAGTTTTTCCCGATCTTGTTGTACGGTCCTCCGGCGCTTGCCGGTATCTTGACGGTGCAGTTGTTGGCTTCGAAGTTGGTCAAGCCGTATCAGCGACCGTTTTTGGAGAGGTCGAGTTTGTCCGGTTTAGGCATATTTTTCAACCTCGGCTTGCTCGGGTTGAACGCTTTCGGCATCGGAAGCGCCTACCTGATGGCGTTGGCTTCGCTGACTTTCACCGTGGCTACTACGTTGAACGATTTCGTTCTGATCGGGATCGGACAGATTGAGGATAAGCTGGTGGCACCGGATAACAGGGTTTCGGCGTGGGTGTATCCGTTGATGACGGTGATCCCGGGTATTCTGGGTGTGGAGGGGATGGCGAGCTTTTTGGATCTGTTTGTTCCCTTGACGGGTAGGATGGGTGAGATTTCGCCTGCGGATCATATTATTGCTAGCATCGTAGCTGGGTTGGCGTTCCTCAGTTTCCCCTTTGCGATTCCTCTTGCGCATCGGTTTACGACGGAGAACCTTCAGCGGACGATTGTGCTGTTGTTGGCGATTACCGCTGCGGTCATGGCAGTGTTCGCCAGCCCTGGTTGGAAACCCTTCGACGAAGCTCACCCCAAGCGATTGTTTGTTCACCAGGTCGAGAACCTGACGTCAAACGAATGGTTCATGAACGTCGGCGCCGCAGACCCGGCACCGGGCTTCAAAGCTTTAGCGAACGAGCTTCAATCCGAATTCGGCATCGCCACCCAAACTTCAGCATCGCTGATGGAGATGAACGACTACAACCCCGATTTCGACATCCTCTACCCCGTCTCGGCCTTCTTGACGCCGTACAAGTTCCAACTGCCTAACCCTCAAGGAGTCAGCACAAAGTACGCCGCTCCCGCACCCGAGGCTCACCACTTCACCGTCAAAGCTGTTAACGAAATCATCGACGTCGAAGCCGCAACACGCAGCCTGACGTTGCAGATGGATCATCCCGGAATCATCTGGAGCGTGATCGCTTTCGACGCTGAGATCCTCAGTTGGAACTTACCCAGCCCCCCACCCGAAGGATATCAGAGACACCACATCAAAAGCGTCGCACGACACGGCATCTACTCTTGGTCGGTCGACCTGACGCTACGCCTTCAACCGGACGCACTCGTCGCTGCCAAAGCCCGTTCCAGCGGTCTCGTCTCCAAGTTCAAAAAAACTAGTTCGGGTAGACTCGTCAAGACTGACCAAGCAGCAACAAGAGACGCTTCGAAGCTGTGGATCGACGCCTCGGGTTTGGTAGCTGATGAAATGTTCCCACAGCATCAGGTGGTGGGGAAGGGGAGAGTGGGGATGGAGAATTTTGTCAGGATGGACGGGTGGATGCAAAAACAGCACCCGGAGATCGACGTGATGATGCTGACGGTTGTTGGTGGTGTTTTTGAGGCGTAAGGACGAGCTTTTTTTTTTTGTCTGTGGATTGTCGATTAGAATTTGAATGTTTGAGCCTGCGGTATCGTGGTCGTCTTTGAGAAAGGAGTGAATGAGAAGAGGATCACTTTCTCATGCCATGAATGTCGTCGATGATGACGGGTTCCAAGGTCACCATCGACTTTTCGCTCGCCATCTGAGGTGGCTCTTTGGCTTTAACACGTTGGAATTTCTTTTTCCCGCACCGAGCCTTTTAAATTTTTCTGAAAGCGGTGACCAAAAAAAAGAACGTTTTTCTTCTCCACACCTCTCCAACACTTCTTATTCCCCATCCTCTCCTTCACCATCACCACATTCCACTCAAGATGACGCACAAAGACCCCGAAGGCTACATCTCTTCCTCATCCTCCTCTGTCGTCTCGGACAACGATTTCGGCGATTGGCAATCCGACGGAAGCAACGCCTCCCCCACCTTGGCCCTGTTTCCCGATCCTTCCTCCGGCACTCTTGCATCGTTTGGATCCCCCCTGGAAGCTTTGCAGCATGCCAAGGAGCAGGGGTGCGATTTGGTTGGGTTGGTTGCAGAGTGGCGGTTGGATACGTTGCAAGTGATTCGGTTGATCAACCATGTTCGACGGAACAGGTTGACGGTGGAGCAGGTGAATGGGTTGGGTAAAGACAGTAAGGTTTTTGGGGACGATGACGAGTTGAAACCTGTCGTTGGGTTTGAAGACGATGGGTTGTTGCAGGTCGATTTTGAACTTCTTGTCACCACCTCTGACCCGGAAAACGACGACAAGGTTCGAATCGCAGAACTGCAACAGCAACTCGCAACAGCACGCGCGGCATTCGACGAACTCCGCTCCATCCACGCTTCCACCCTCGGACTCTCTTCAGCCGACTTGCGCGAATCTGGAACTTCCCTAACGCTCGATCAACGGTCTTCACTCGCCTCGTCGAGTCTCGCCCGTACAACCCGCGGCACCAACGACGCAGACGACGACATCCTCTACTTCGACAGCTACTCGACAAACGCCATCCACCAGACCATGATCACCGACACCGCGCGTACGTTGAGCTATGCGAAATTCCTGCTCTCGCCGGCGAACGCCTACCTGATCCGAGGCAAAACGGTGATGGATGTTGGATGTGGTACGGGTATCCTGTCGTTGTTTGCTGCTAGGGCGGGAGCTAAGCAGGTGATCGCTATCGATGCGAGCGCTATCGTCGAGAGGGCGAGGGACAATGTGGAAGCGAATGGCTTTGGTGGGGTTGTGAAAGTGTACAAGGGGAAGTTGGAGGATTTGGAGGGGGAGTTGAAGCAGTACGAAGGTAAAGTGGATCTGCTTATTAGCGAGTGGATGGGTTACTTTTTGCTATATGAAAACATGCTTCCCTCCGTTCTTGTTGCCCGCAACCGTTACCGTTCGCCGACCGGTGTTTTGGGGCCCAACCGGATGACGATGCACCTAGCTGCGTTTTCCTCCTCCCGTTTACTCGGAGACAAGTTAGGTTTCTGGAACGACGTTCACGGATTCAACATGAACAGCATGACCAAAGGGTTGCTCGACGAAGCGTTTGTCGACGTGCTCGAAGCGAAGGAGGTTGTCAGCGATTCGCAGATCTTTGCGGATTTGAACCTGATGCAGTTGGAAGCGAAACAACCGGAACCGAGCTGCGATTTCTCACTGACCCTCTCGACCGATGCCGACGTACACGGATTCGTAAGCTGGTTCGATACCTTCTTCTTCCCCTCCCCTACGATCCCGACCGACGCATCTACCGACTGTTCGCCATTTACGCTCACTCCCGCAGACGTTTTCGGATTGGAGTTGAAGCACAACGCCACCACCCAGGTCGACGCACAACAAGCTGAGGGGGAATTGGTCAGCTTCTCAACTTCACCTTTTAGCAAAGAGACTCACTGGCAGCAGACGCTGTTCGTGCTCAAGGAGCCGATCAACGGGGAAAAGGGCGATAGGATCACGGGTAGGATCGTGGTTAGTCAGGATAAGAAGCATTCGAGGCAGCTGGAGGTTGAGCTGCATTATCTCCACGTAAAAGGTGGGAAGGAAGAGGCGAAGGAGGGGAAGAAGAAGGTCGAAACTCAACTGGTGCAGGTTTATATGGTTCGTTAGAGTTTCCTCCTTCAACTCGCTCAATCAAATCCCTGGCATCCAGTACGGCCGTGTGTGGATTTTGTCGTCTGACTGCGGAGCGCAATGGCTTCCGAACGCTTTCTCATTTCAAAATTGTGCACAATTCGTGGAAGGTGGATTCGTCTCACAACTCCAACTTGCCTCCTGCTCCTCCCAACCCGTTCTTCCACACATGCTGGACACTCAACCTCACCGTTCTAGTCACCTCTTGGACCGTCGACCAACCCTCTTCCTTTACCAAAAACCACGCTCTCCTCACCGCCGCCCACAACGGATCTTGCGCACCATCCATGGTAAACCACCAAACCACCTCAAACGTCACCACGGCCACCACGCCCATGAAGGCGGTCATCCCCAGCAGCAGGAGGAAGAAGAACTTCATCATCTCGTCCCTATCCCTCTTTTCGGCCGCTTTACGCTCGTCCTCGGTCATGAGGTCTCTGGGGTCCATTGCTGCTGCGTTGGCTGCGTCGAGTGCGCTTTTAGCGTCTTGGGTCGAGTTGGCTGTGATCGCCTGAGTTCGTCGAGTTTCAGACCAAGTCTTGAGAGCGGCTGCTCGGGCGTCTGTAGGTTTACCTTCGACCGCAGCAGCGATGAAGCTCGGATAGTAGGTTTCGCACCACTGCTCGATCCGAGCCAGCTCCACGGACCATCGGACAAAGTTGGGGTCTGCCGGGCTCAGCCGGGCGTGGATCTTTCGAGAATACGCGAGGAAGGTATAAGCGACGTCCCTCGGGTTGACCGCTTTGAGGATCAACCCTACAGCTACGCCTTTGCGAATCTTGACGTTCTTCTTGAAAACGTTCGGATTGTTAAACATGAGTTCGAGTGTAGCGATAGCCATGACTTGAGGGATGGCGCAGAAATTGAACACGGATTGCTCTTTAAGCAGTGCTAGATAGTCCAAGGCCTGCGTAGCGTGCGACATGGCGTCCAACAACATTGTGGAGAGGACGTACATGCTTCTCTGCCCAACCTCGTTATCCGCTGGTTTGTACTTGCCGCTTCCGGGAGCGGTTTCGACGATCCCCTCTGCTACTTCTGGTAGACTTTTAAACTTGGCCACATCGTCACCCCAGCACTGTTGAGGCCAAAAGAAACGTCCCTCTTCACAGTCCTCGGCGTAATCCCTGATGATGTTGGTCTTCTGCAAGAACAGACCCATGTGATTCGACAGTTCCAACTGGTGTCCCAACCAAGGACGTTCCAACTTGCTCTCGCTGAAGAGTCTCGACAGACCTTCGCCGACCAAGCCCGCCACAAAGTGGCAGTACAGGTCGAAATCCTTCCAAGTGTTGACGCTGAGCGGCTGCTTAGCACTCAACTCGATATAACTCGCCATACCAGCGCCCATCTTAGCAGTGATATCCGAGATGACCGTCTTGTACCCATCATCGAGCAGCTGGAACTCTGCAATCACCTTATCAAACTCTACAAGCAATTGACGGTCCTTCTCGTTCGGCCCACTCTCGGTGAACGTCCAACCAGGCTGTTCGAGGTATTTGTAGAAGTTGACGAGGAGGGGAATCTTGCGTTCGGCTGGGATGGTCATGTCATCCTCCACAGTGTCAAGTGCTCGAAGGACGAGGTAGAAGAGACAGATGACTCTGCTAAGTTCACCCTTGAGTTCCTTGATGACTGCAGCGAAGGAGCGAGAAGTGAGATCCAAGAATGTCCAGCAATCACGCATTCGTTCGCGGTTCCAACCGGAAGCTTCCGGGTTGGCTTTGATATCGTTAAGAGGATCGCGCCATAGTTTGTATCCGATCATGGAACGGAGTTCGGTCGGGTGGGTGACAGCGAGGAGGAGGTAAGAGAGGACACCCATGGTTGCTGATGGTATGCTGCAACAGCACAAAGATGGACGGAGGGAGAAAGGGATGGAGGAAGGAAGAGAAAGAGAGAAGACGCGAGAGAGTGTTGCCAATCTGGGGTTTCTCTCTCTGCGGCGCGAAGAAGAGAGAGGTGCTGCTGTTTCAAGTGCATCGTTTTTCCTCGCTGCGTGCTGCCAATCGACCCTTCGCCGCGTGGTTTGTCGTCTGAATTTTATTCTTAAAATTCCAACAAAAAGTCGCGCCACTTCTTCTCCTTCTCCTCCTTCTCCTCCTGAATCGGGCAACACTTGAACCCCGATTGCCACACTCAAACACACACACACACTCTCTCTCTCATCCTTCTTTGCTATACCATTCTCCTCTACCTACAAAGACACCTCTGAACCCACTCCTTCGCCTCCAAATTACAGTTCCACCCAGCGTCCAACTGCTTCAATCCAAATTGCAACTCAGGCTGATGTAGAGCCAACGAAGCCAATCCCAAGTACGAATGCAACAAGTCGGGATGGTCATCTGGAACTTTGGCTATCCCCCCGACTCTACTCTGTGCGGATAGAACGTAGTTTGCGTCTTGGACTGAATCGATCAAGTTGTGTTGTGAGAGAAGGGAAAGCGCTGCACCGTTCCAAAACGAATAGCAGACATCGGGTGGGAGTTTGGAGGGTCGGCCTTGGAAGCCGCCTGTTAGCTCTGCTGGGTCGTTCTCGTCGTCCGAGTCTGAGTCTGAGGTTGAGGTTGAGGAATGTGGAGCAGACGATTCTGTTGTGGCGATGGTGGAAGATGGCGCAACTTGTCGATGTATCAACCAAGTTAGCGCTTCTTCTCGCCTCTCCCACTTGGCTCCGGAAGGAAGCAAATGTAAAGCAGCAACACAGCAATACGTCATGCCCGAATGCGATTCGTGCGTCGCACTTGCTCCAAAGCCTCCGTCGTATCTCTGGCACCCTTCCAAATACCCTCTCGCCTTAACCACATCAATAGTCTCCCATTCTCCCAGCATGGAGCAAATCGCAACCGCGCAGTAGGTAAACCTCGGATCCCGATCTTCCGTCCCTTCTTCCGCTGCAAACCCACCTTCACCTTTCTTATCCTGCAATTGCCCCACAAAGCGCAGCAATTCTTTCCGATTCAGTCGCGCAAAGTCGTCCCTCAGAATGGCGAGGATGAGGATTGCCGAGTAGGTCATTGCTATATTCGCCCCCGCTGATGAGCAGCTGGGCGATCCTCTAAAACCACCACGTGGGGACTGCTGTTGGTAAACCCATTCGGTAAGTTCTTCCTTCTCGGAGGGAGGGATCTTGTCGAGCGAGTCGAGTAGGTCGAGGCCGGAAATGGCGAAGTAGCCGAGGGTCATACGTTGGTCGTCGGCTGAGGTGTAAGGTTGCGGAAGCATGCGGAGACAACGGAGGAGGAAAGAGATGTGTTTTTTGGTTTCGAGTCGAGAGGCCAGTTCGGTGTTGGAGGGTGTGTTTGACATCGTGGCCGACACTCTAGCCCATTGCGGTATGGTGATGATGAATGCGAGAGAGTGAGGAGAGAAAAGACCAACACCTTGGAAAAGTGACACAGAAACAGAAACACCTCCACCGCAAGCCGGAAACACGCTTGTCGGAAGTCGGGAGATTTGTTATTTCTTCTTGAAGCTTTTCTTTCCTCCTCCTTCAACCCTCTTTCTTCCTCCTCGTCCTAAGCTACTCATCAACAATGTCACAACCACCCCGTCCACGCTGGTTCGCTCCATCCTCAATACCACCCATCCTCCTCCTAACCTTCGTCACATCCTTCGCATTCAACCATGCCCTCATATCCACCCAACGCAAACAACAGTCCCGCACACACCGAATCCACATCTCGCTCCTTCAAGATACGATCGATTACAATTCTCGCCTTTTGTACCACCTGAACCCACCCTCCTCCACTTCCAGCTCATGGTTCCGCTCCTCTCCTCCTTCACCGGTGGAAGAAGACTGGATAGCAGACGATCACACCACACTCCTCCGTCGATGGAAAGCTCTCGGCACCGACCCGATCGCAAATGGCCTTTTACCTCGTTCGAACAACACCGCAGATGAAATCAAAGAGGAGGTGAGGAAAGTGGGACCAAGAGAAATCACCTGGTCCCAAATCTTCCTAGGCGATCAAGATTCTCGATCCACTTTGACTCAAAGACTGCACAAAGTCACCCAGGGTATAAAGCAGAGCTTCACACAGCTCAATCCAACCTCGTCACCACCATCGCATCCAGAAGAGGACGAAGAAGAACTGCAGCAATTGCAACAATTCTGGTCAGAGTTCTCGGAAAAATCTTCTTAGCTTCGTTAGATTTGTATCTCATATACCCCCCAAATGGCTCAGAAGACAATGTCAAACACACATAGCAAAAGGATAAATCGGTTCGATAGACGGTTGTAGGTGCCTAAGAAGCACGTAAAGCAACAGCCCTCTGAGCAACAGTAGCAGCCTTGACCCCAACATCAACCTCCAACCATGTAGCGAACAACGCCTGACTACGATCTTCGTTCAAGTAGACGCTAATCCGCACTCCACTCTCCCTTTCAGCCTCCACCTGCTTCTCATCCCACACCAACGCCGTCAAACCCAAATTGGTCACCCCACCATCATTGAGCTTGATCCTCTTGCCTTCAGAATCCCAGTTGGCTCCTTGCAACTTCAACCCTCGGATGGCGAACTTGCCCGTCTCCAACCCGGCTTTCGGATCGTTCAACAGCAGTTTCAACGACAAATTCTCCAGCGATACTTTGGATGCATGCGCAACGCTTTGTCGCGTCGCAGTCAGGTAGGCTCCCGGTGAAAAGAGCAGGCCGAGAATCACTTCTACCATGTCGTACCCTCCGCCTGCTCCAAGCTCGCTAGATTCGCGAGTGATGCGATCCAGTTGCTCCAAGCGCGCTCGCAAGTCGACGATCCATTCCGCCAGAGTCATCGATTTGGGCACCGCGTATCGACGCCATGATTGTGGGATGACAGCTTTGGGCAAGTCGGTGAGAAGGGCTCGGTTGTGATTCGTCTGTCGCGAGGTGCCATCGCAGACCGCAACAACTTCTTGCAAGTCCTTGCGCACCGTTGCTAGCAGCGATGAACCAGTACGGTGCTCGCGTGCCCAAAAGCGATACAGCGGATCTTGCACAGAGCCTGCATCGTTTCCGAACGCGGGTACACTACTGGGCAGCAAAGAGAGCCATTGCAACGCATTGGCGCGCAACGCCTTCATCCAGCTGGGCTGCACCGACGCCGAAGCCGACGTTGCATCTTGCTGACCTGCACTATCGCTGCCGCTGCGATCATGTCCCACAGTCTCGTCATCATCGTCATCTGCCAACTGCTTCATCTTGACCAACTTGTTCAACAGCGCTGTACCCTGGGCTGCCGCAATCACCTTTTCTGCACTCGGCGGCAATGCCAGCCATTGCGGAGGCTGCTGTTCCGGTAACGCCTGCACCCAGCTGATGAACGTCTCCATCTTGGTCCCCTCTGGTGCCACAAGCGGATCCTTGTCGTCCTTGACCAGCTGGAAATCGACGTCGTACGCTTTCGCGCAGAAGAGCTCGTCCACAAAAGAGTCGAGCAAGGTCTGATCAGGTGCGTTGTCAATCTTGCCGCCGTACACGCTCTGTTTGAGAAGTGACCGGATCGCATCCCATGGCAGCTGCTGCGGGTCCACATTGGCTCGTCCTTTGGCCACCTGAGCCACCCAGCCTTCGATGATGTCGAGCGCGGCCTCAGCGTCGGAATCATTGAACTCGAAAGGCTTGGACCATCCCAATGGTGTGTATCGCAATCGCTCCGTGAGTGTGGCATGGAAGAAGGCCAACAAAAAGTAAAGCCTTGGCGTTTCGGCAGGACCACGCTGCAATCGTCCAGGAGCGATGCTCTTGAGACTATCGAGCATGCTGGCACGAATACCCGGTGGAGGCTCGTTCATAAGGATGCGCGAAGCCCGCAAGAAGTTGACTGGAATCGAAGGTGAAGTCTCGCAGGTGAGGAAGAGACGGAAGTTGCGATTAGGGTTGAGTCCATGCATCTTCTTTTCGAGTTGTGACAGCCACGATGGTGCCAGGTGAACGTTCTTGAGCAAGACCCAGTTGCCAATGCGGGCAGCTGAAGTGATGGCATGGTCAGCCAGCGCGAAACCCTCTTGCGAGCCCATGGCGACAGGCGTGCATCTCGCGCCGACCAGCTTGACCAGATGGTCGACTCGGTAGCTGGCGTCGTAGCCTGGCACAGAGCATAACGCGATCGGCGTGCTCGCATCTACTTCCTTGGCAACGATCTTGCCCAGCTCGTAGCCGGGATCGCCAAGCACATCTTGGCCAAAGATGCGGGAAGTAAAAGCAGCCATGGCCTGGACGATACGGTCCGGACGCAGGCACTTGACGACCAACATCTTGCGCACCTGATCTGTCAAGTCGTCCGTCTGCTCGTCTTCAGACCAAAACACAGGCACCGCTGTTTCTGGGCTGTTGGAGCTGAGGAAGGCCAGCCACTTGGCTGTATTGGCTTCCATATGCTCTTCAATGGTGCGGAAGAAGGCGAGGCGCTTGAACACTTGAACGCGTGCTAGCTGCTCCTCATCGAGCATTGCTTCTACTTCACCGTCGCCTCGACGCTGCGTAGCACTGTTACCCTGCGCGCCGGCTCCGTTAGATCCAGATCCGCTCGCAGCAGCTGCGGCTGCCGCAACATTGCCGCCTTCAAGCAAGAACTCGTATTCGTCACTGTCGAGCGTATCGGCGTGACCCTCTTCGCGTGCCTTGATCTGAGCCAGCAGCATCGCGAGCATGACATGGTCGTGGTGTGCAAGCGCCTTGCTCGTCCTGTGGAAGACGACAAGGAAGAGGTCACGCATGAGAATGTCGAGCCTCTGCTTTGGATCCGTGACGCCATCGAGATGCGGGTTGCGACGCAGGACATAGTCGAAGATGTCGAGGAAGAAGCGCAGCGAGAACTGGTAAAAGTGCGAAATGAGGTGAAGCTGGTCGAGCACGAAGAAGACAGAGCTGCAGGCTTTGGCGAGCGGAACATACTCGGCGGTGACCTGGTCGACCTCTTGCATGATGGCATCGGTCTCTTCAACTTTGGATGTCACTTCGGCGGCTTCCTTTTTGAGCGTCTCGAGCGTGTCGATGACCTTGTCATCATCCAAGATGTTACCTTCCGACTCGTTGAGAGCGGTGAGCAGCGAACGTTCGAGATGCCTGAGCCGCAGTCGGAACTCGCCTTGGAGCTTCATGAGATCGGTACGCTTGCGGTCGGTGTCTGGACGTTCTACTTTGAGCACTTGATCGAGCGACTGACTCTGAAGACTGCTTCGTGTCATGGTGAAATTGACAAAAGTCACACGACTGCAGATGTCTGGCGAGAACTCGACCGATGGGTCGCGCGTGGTGAGGAACATGTTGAACGAGGGCGAAAAGTCGATATCCTGGCTGCCAAGGCGAATGAGCACACGACCACCTGTTCTGCGAAGCTCCTTGTTGAGGACAGGGTTGAGGATGGGGTCGAGATACTCAACATCCTGGATAAGAAGCGGGTTACCGAAACGCAGCGAGCTCTCGAGAGCTTTGAGGAAAGCCTCGTCGAGGAAGCTAGTGACGGTAAGCTTCTGCACCTTGTATTCGTTGAGCAAAAAATCGACAGCCTGGCCCGAGGGATCGATGATGAGCGGATAACGGTTCCAGCGCTTGAGCATGATGGCGTTTTCAGTGCAGAGCGTATCAGCTGGAAGCGATTTGGCCTGCCATTCTAGGCGCTCGTCTGCGGTGGAGAGGTAGTCGGCAAAGGAGAGCTCCGGCTTGAACTTGATCTCAGCTTGACGGAGGTGGTCCGACCAGTACTGCCACATGGACTCGCGGTACTGCTGGTCAAAGTAACCAGCGTAGGCGAGCATGGCCGCGGATAGCAGAGCGTCGCCGATGATGGTGCTCATCTGATCGTCAAAAGTGCGGCTGCCGGTCTCCCAACGTTGCTTTTCAGATGACAAGCTGTCGAGGAGCTGCATAGAGCGAGAGACGCGATTCTGAACGCGCTCCATCTCAGACTTGATAGCCTGCGTTTCGCTGATGAGGGCAGCATACTCGTCCTTGTACGTGGCAATGCTGGCTTCGAGCTCTGCAATCATGTCGACAATTTCGCCGGCTTGCAGCTTTGTATCTTCTGCCTGCTGCTCGAGCGACTGCACCTCATCACGAAGCGGGCCGACCTTGTCGAGGATCTCGGAGAAGCGGACCTGAGCAATGACCCATTTTGCGAGAGGACCGCACGCTTTACTGGCACGGTTGATGTTCTCGAAGTTGTACTCGGGTTTGGAGAGGTAATCGCGGATCATCTTTTCACGAATCGGACGCGTCATTTGACGGTCCGTGTCAAAGTTGACGATGGAGGCGATGAAGTCATCTCTGCGGATGATGCCTTGTACGGTCTTCCAGCTGTCGATCTTGTGTCCAAGGATAATGCATACAGACTCCATGGCATTCTTGACGGGGAGAGGAGGGTTGCCCATGGAACGGACTTCGGTGAGGTGCTGCTTCTTGATGTTGCTGACACTCGCCTGAGCATCTTGAACGGCAGGCTCTGCATCTGCCAAGTCTGCCATGACGACCTGTCTGCGTTCACCAATCTCTTGCTCCTGCTCGGCCAGTGCAGCTTGGATTTGAATGGAAGCTGCGCGCTTCTGCTCTGCCTCTTGCTGGTCCTTGACCATGCTCTGAAGTTTGTTGTTGGCCTGAGCGTTCTTGGCCTCAAGTTGAGTGCGTTTGACTGCAAGGCTCTTTTGTAGCTCCTCAACCTGATCCACTGTTGACCGCAACTTGTCGAGACCGACGAGCAAGAAACGCTGCTGATCCTCGAGTTCGTCGCGTTTCTGATTCGAGACTTGGACATAGTATTCGATGAAGCTGAGGAAATGGCGAGGTGATTGATGGAATCTTCGGCCCTGACGTCGACGTAGCCTCTCTGCAAAGGTATATACAGAAAAGTGGATGAAGACGAGTGCTTCTACGACGAGTTGACGATTTGTGCCGAGGTCGAGTGTATTTGTGAGTTCTGCTGCGACGGTACGGCAGGCGTCGGGCGACCAATCTCCTGGTGCCTTTTTCGCACCATTGACGTGGACAGCGTCCATTATGGACGTCACAGCTACGTGCCGGATCGAGGTAGATGGAAGAGGTGCTTGTGCGTGAGAATGATGGTTGTCAGACGAAGGCTGCTGTTTAACGCGTTTGATCCATGCTCGACTCAAAAAGTGTTGGTCTGTCCACTTTTCCCAGCCATTTCCAGCAGCAGCACAACGCAGCACAGCAGAAAAGGCAAGCACGCGCGCGCTTTCAGCTCTTGTCGAGGTGTTGGACTCAGCCCGAAAATTCGCTCTAAATTGTTAGGCCGTGCTTTGTGCTGAACTCTGATTTGAAAAAAAAGGCGCTTAGGTACAAGATGTAACACTGCTCCAATTCAAAATCACGTGTGGTTTGAATTGGCTTTCTTGAAATCACTTTTTTTTTTCGGCCTGGAAACGGCATTTCTTCTCAAAGGGCCGCTGAACCAGTTGAGAAGCAGCAGCAGCAGCAGCAAAGCAAGAGTGAGAAGCCAACGCTGACAGCAAAGTGCATCTTTCGCTTTTGCCTTGCCTTTGCTTCTCTCCTCATCCTCTCCTTTGGACACCTCTCTCCGCGGCCCCCTCACTCTTTTGCCGTTCTTTCCAGGGCTCTCCGTTTCTTTGCTCAAGGGAATCTCGGATCGCATTCAAACGCTGCTGTCGTTGTTCTAGATTCGACACAGCGAACCTTCTCGACTTGGAAGCTCTTTTTACACCGAACGCATTCGCATCGCAGCGAACAGAGCCATCGAGCTTTTAGCAACAACCGCCACGCATTCACTTGCTGTGTCGATTCACTCGCTACAAATCATGTCCGAGCCATCAGCTGTGCCCGTTCCCGACGGTGAGGCAACCACTCAGTGGGCCTACCGTGCTCAAAAGTCTATTGGCCTCAACACCGGCTCGCCATCCTACACTTCCGTCAACGGCTTCGATCAGGTTCAAGGCGCTACCCGTGTCTTCCAATACAGCCCCGATGGCTCCACTTTCGCTGCTGCTATGGACGATTTCACTCGCCTCGTGGACACCCGTGCTGCCTCCACCTCTTCCGTCAAACGCGATCTCCCCGTTCCCAAAGTCATTGACCTTCAATTCTCACCCAAGGGTGGCTTCCTCAGCACATGGGAGCGCCCTTCAAAGCTCGAAGATGGTTCTGGTGCTCGCAACCTCAAGATCTGGGATACCGAAACAGGAGAGACCGTCGCTTCGTTCGATCGCAAGTCGCAAGAGGGTTGCTTCTTCCAATTCACCGCCAACGAGCAGTACTGTGTAAGACAGGTCTCCACCGAGCTTCAGATCTACGAGCCTCGTCATATTGCCGACAAGGGTGTCATTGGTAGATTGCGTCTCGAGGGTATCACCAGCTTCGAGGTCGGTCCAGGCGACAAGCCCAGCATCGCTGTGTTCTGCGGAGAGAAGAAGGGCGCTCCGGCTTCCGTCCGCGTCTACTCTCTTGCTTCGCTCATCCCGTCTCCCGAAACCGCACCCGCCCCCGTCTCCCAAAAGACTTTCTTCAAGGCAGACAAGATCCAGATCAAGTGGAACAAGGCCGGCTCCGCGCTCTTGTTCATGACTTCGACCGACCACGACAAGACCGGAAAGTCGTACTACGGCGAGACCAACCTCTATCTCATGTCGGTGCGTGGCGACTTCGACTGCCGTGTTCACCTTGACAAGGAGGGGCCCATTCACGATTTCGAGTGGAACCCCAACTCCAAGGAATTCGTCGTCATCTACGGATACATGCCTGCCAAGGCCGTGCTCTTCAGCCACCGCGTCAACGTCATCGCTGAGCTCGGTACGCAGCCACGCAACTTTGTCGCTTTCAACCCTCAGGGTCGTCTCTTCTGCATTGCTGGTTTCGGTAACTTGTCAGGCACTGTGGACATTTGGGATCGCGAGAACTTGTCTAAAGGCAAAGTGTTCAGCATGGATGCGAGCAACAGTTCCGTCTGCCAGTGGTCTCCCGACGGTCACTTTTTGCTCACTGCGACGCTCAGCCCGCGTCTGCGTGTGGAGAACGGCGTCAAGATTTGGCACTGCACCGGCGAGCTTATTCACGTTGATATGATCGACGAGCTGTACCAGGCTGGTTGGCGTCCTGGTTCCAACGCTGGTCTTACAGCTTTCCCTGCTCAGATTCCTTCTGCACCTGCTCCTTCGGCTGCTGCTGCTTCATACCTTGCAACAAAAGCGGCGACCAAGCGTCCTACTGGAACTTACCGTCCACCTGGCGCACGTGGTCAGAACACACCAGACATCTACAAGCGTATCGACGAAGGTGGTTCCGGCGCGTCTACTCCGGACCTGGCTCGCTCGGGATCGCAACAGAACGGAACTTACCAAGCACCTGGATCGGGTAATCGCAAACGCGCTATTCCTGGTGCTCCCGGTTCCGCACCGCGCAACAGCAACGCTAACAACCAGAAAGATGGCAAGAAGAAGGGTGGTAAGCAACAGCAGAATGGCAAAAACGCTGCTGCTGCACCTGTAGCGGTGGTGGACGAGCCAGCTGTCGCCGCTGTTTCAGGCGCTGCTGAGGTCGGTGGTAATGCGGGAGCGGCTAACTTGGAGAAGAAGGTACGCAACTTGAATAAGAAGTTGAAGGCGATCGAGGAGCTCAAGTTGCGTCAAGCGGGAGGGGAGAAATTGGAGGCGATGCAGTTGGCAAAGATTGCGGCTGAGGAAGAGGTGAGGAGGGAGCTTGCTACGCTTGAGTAAGAATTTTTCTTGTTTCGATGGAGAGTTTTTACTCAAGGAAAGCATTGCTTCACACCACATATCACACGAATGATTATGAGTCTGTGGGAACGTTTTGAGATTACAAAGCACAAAGGGTGTAGGAAGCCTTACTCTCCGTCGAGGGGATAAGTCGGCTTAGTATCATTCACCTGAATTCCACCTCGTCTTTGCAGGTGGTTGTCGGGGTAGGCGTTGTGCCAGCCGCCTTCGCTCGTGGGCACCGCAAGCCAGAGTCGGTACAGGTGTCTCCTGGGAGCTGGTGGGGCAGGGTCTTTGTACTCTGTTCTAGCGTGCAGTACGTGTACGTCGCTGACGAACTGGATGTCACCTACGTCGAGGATCATGTGCAAACTCAAAAGTTTTGCGGTATCTTCGAGCACCTGCATTGCTTCCTTTTGTTCCTCGGAGAGTGCGGGGATGAGTCCGGCGTCGACATGGCGTTGGATGGATTTGAGGTAGTACGGGTCGTAAGTGAGGATGAGACGGTTTGCGGGTTGACCCTTGCGCAAGTGAACGATGGGTCGAGTGACCCAGCCGTTTTGATGACCGGCGTTGGTCGAGACTTCACCTTTACGGTCGAAGTGCCAAATGTTGGAAGCTAGGAGTTTGGCTACGTCGGGACGGTGGGCTTGGAGGTGGTTCCAAACGGCGTGGGATGAGACGATGTCTGATTCACCGCCTTCTACGGCCTTGTGGAGACAGAGGAGACCGACGATTCCACCGGAGGAATCGGTGTGGAAGAACTGACGCGCGTTGGTGCGGTAGATTCGAACCTTGTCGATCGCAGTCGGGTCTTCGCCGAGGTCTTTGACGTGGCCGAGGATGTGTCCGTAGCGGTTTTGAGAGACGACGTTGCCGAGGTAGGATCCGAGACCGAGGTATGCGATGGCGGAAAGACGGTTGCCCCAACGTTTGGTGGGGAGCCCTTTGAAGAGGTAGAATCCGTGTCCCTGGATGAGACGGTTGCGAAGCTCGGTGAGTGTAGCAACGAGGTCGGAGGGGAGGGGGAAGGTGGACCTTTCAATTTCGCCGAGTTCACGACCGGACTCGAGCCACAGTTGAGCAGCCGATTCGAGTTGGGCGACTTCATGCTCGGTGAAAGTGTGGGTCCATTTGGAGGCGTTTTCAGCACCAGTGTAGGAAGCAGCGTCCCAGACGGTGGGACCTGTGATTTCCTTAGGCAAGTCTTCGTAAGGTGTCAGGAGCGAAGGGTCGGCATCGTGCTGACCGGAAGTGAGCTCTTGGATAGAAGACTTGAGCGAGCGCTGGGCCTCGATTTGGGAGGCGGAGAATCCACCGGATCCGCCGTCGCCGTCGCCGGAGGACTTGTTGGCGAAGTGCGAGTTGTTGGGCGAGAGTGTGGACAGCATCTTTGCAATGGCGGATGGAGATGGTTGGCGGAAGAGCGGTGAGAGAGTCAAGAAGCTTAGCTGAATTATATACTGTCCGGCGTCCGGACGACAAGCGAAGAGGAAGGAAGATCTTTGCTTTCCAATCTCAAGCACGCAAGACAAACAATCGGAACCACATGGCAATTGACGTCTCTGTTTGTCACTTTCACCAGCAGATAGGCTTCCTACACTGAACGTCGAGGACGTCACAGGAACAGCTCGAGAACGGCATACCAGCTGTAGGAAGAAAAAGGCTGACTGACGGCTATGCATTATACGCCCTTGGCAATTTGCTGCTCTGCGTCGAGTATTGCACCACAGACCAAGCTTTTTGTTCGCAGGCCGGGCTCCCCTTAGAGTAGAGGCACCTCAGCGAGCGTTACACAAGAGAGGGCAGAGGCTGGTTTGTGCGAGTGTTACACTGCTGCTGCTGCTGCTGCTGAAGCAAGAGCCGGATGGGATGGCGTGCTTTGAAATCCGGCCAAAGGGGCACTTCTGGACGTATTCCCCGCATCCTCTCTCTGTTGGCAGTCACCGAAGTCCAAATCGCGTGCTCGGCTCATTTCACCATTACTAAGCCTGACCAAGCTTACGTTTTTACGTCGTTTTTCGCCTGAGCTCAAGACTGTGTCGATCTGACATCGTCGATGTATCGGGCGGAGCTGTCAAGATAGGCGCCTCCTCCGAGCATCCTTGTAGCACGGTGTTGCTCAACCTTTCGACGCTCCGATAGCTTCCTACATCCCCTCAAGCTCCTCGTGATGTGACACTCACTTTGATCGTGAATCAAGCCACGATACCTCGGGACTGTCCGAGGAGACTTTATCTTTATTGTTCCCCCCGGCCAAGGTGCGGTTCCTAAGGCCAGGTGGCAAACAAAAAGGTTAGCCTGCACCTCGCTTATCGAGCCGGAAGCTCCTTATCTTCTCACATGATAGGCGTTCTAGAAGCGAGCAAGGCCGATGGTACCACAATCAAGCTGCCTTCGAAGAACTTATCTTTTCTAGCTTTCGCTCCGACACAAAGCAAAGCTTTGAGCGTAAGTGTGTGAGTAGCAAGAGGTTGAGCTGAAGATTTGAGAAACGCTGCGTTTGTATCCCACAAAAAGCCCTCGAAAGTAGCCGAACCTAGGAGCACTGCTCGCTATCTGTCCATGAAATTCACCGATGTGAGTGAAGCTCTGCCATGTGGCAGGGGTGGGCTTATCTTATTGTCCCTCCCCGAACCGATCGTGAGTCAGAAGCGAATGTCGAGAGGTAAGGTGGGGCAGCGGCAATCGCGGGTTGGACCATGTGGTTCTTGTCATAAAGGTGACAAAAAGCTACTGAATCTCACTCATTGCCACGCCATGCGAGATCGACCCACCTATCCCCCTCTCTCTCAAACCTTGTCTTCTTCCCCTTCCATCTCACCACCACCTCATTCACGGAGCGGCTGTTGCTCCTCTTCCCCCCTCACTCCCGCTTTCCGATCATGGGCCTCCTCAAAGGACGCTTCAAGCTGCGACTCTCGCAAGAAACCGCGCTCGACAATCACGATCTCAAACCTGTCCCTCCCGCAAAGCAAACATGGCGGGCCATTGATTGGGTATCCTACTGGATCTCTGATCAGTTTGCTCCCGCAACATGGCAGCTCGGCGCCTCGATGGCGGCTACGGGTGTCACTGCGCGTGCTGCCATCCCCGCTGTCTTTCTCGGCTTCTTGTGCGTTGGATTTGTCATGTGGGCTGCAGGCGTTATCGGTGCGACCTACCACGTAGCTTTCCCCGTCATCAATCGCGCTCCTTGGGGAATCTATGGGTCGTTGTTCCCCGTCGCTGCTCGTGCCTTTTTAGCGCTGATGTGGCTCAGCATCTTGACGCTTACGGGTGGAAGTTTGACCGAGCAGCTGTTGATTTCGATCTCGCCGAGGTTTGGAAACATGCCGAACCATCTGCCGGAGTCAGCGAATATCACCTCGAGGAGTCTGTTGTGCCTGTTCATTTACTGGATAGTACAGACACCGATTACGATGATTCCAGTGGCCAAGTTGAAATACTTCTTCAGGGCAAAGGCGATCATCTGTCCGCCTGCGTTTCTCTCTATTGCCATATGGGCGCTTGTTAAGACCAAAGGTGGGGGAGAGCTGGTTCGAGGTCCAGTCACTGCCGGTGCTTGGCCGATCATCGTCGCCCTCAATGCGGCTACGACCATCTACTGCACGGTTGCGGTCAACATTGCGGACTTCACTCGATTCTCTAAGTCCGCCAAGGGTACTTGGCAGCAGGTTCTACTGCTTCCGATCACGGGTACCATACCGTGCGCTTGTGGTTTCTTCGCAGCGGATGCAGCACTGACGTTGTACGGCGAAGCTGCGTGGGATCCTGCCAAGCTGATTGCGCTGTGGGGTAACCGTCCGGCGACGTTTTTCGGTGCGCTCGTTTTCCTAATTGCTACTATTGGCGTTCAAATTTCGGCCAACGCGATTTCGTTTGCTACGGATGCGATGTCGGTCTGCCCAGCGTATATCGACATTCGTCGCGGGTGTGCGTTGGCTGCGGTGCTGGCGGTAGCAGTTACGCCTTGGAATCTAGTAAACTCCGCACAGGGGTTCTTGAACTTTTTGGGAGCATATGGATGCTGGCTGGGTCCTATTTCAGGTATCGGTCTAGTCGACTATTACCTACTCAGAGGTCAGAAGTTGGACGTTCGACAGCTGTACGTTCAACCGGGCATCTACAGCTATGTGGGCGGCTTCAACCTGAGAGCGTACATTGCGTTTATGATTGCTTTCGTACCCAACTTGCCCGGGTTTATTAACGCTATCAACCCGAAGGTGAATTTGGATGTTCCGATCTACAACTTCAACTGGTACTTTGGTATCAGTGTTGGGGCGGTGGTGTATTGGGTGCTCTGTAGGTTTATTTGGCCGTTGCCGAAGGAGAGTTTGGTGGAGGAGGCGGTGTATCCAGATGAGGCCTACTTCTGGAATAATGAGGAGAGCGAGACGGGCAGCAGTATTGAGAAGGGGGTGGTAGGGACGCCGGGGGATAAGGCTACCGGCACAGCAGGCTCGCTGGATGGGATGGAGATTGATGTAGTTCTCAATAAGGCGGATCACAAGTAGCCCCTCTTCAATGTCGTCAAAATGTTCTCATGTTCCGGTCAATCAAGCTTTTCACTCTCATCAGTCATGCACGTCAAGAATTGTGAGAAGAAACACCATGACTGAGAATTGAGAAGAGACCAAAGCAAAAAGCAAAAAGAGAAACACAAGTCTATGCTACAGTGAGAGAGTGAGAGAAACATATCGTGAAGCAGTGTCGACGAGAGGGGTTCGCAAGGGAAGGGATCTGGGGCAAAAACAAAGGAACCAGCCTTTTTACGTCTTCCCGACCAGACCACCGCTTTCCCTTATAACACCCCCTCTCTGTACGACCAGAAACAGAACCAATTGTGAGAAGGGATTGTGGGCTTAATACGTCCTCGTAGTCTGGTAGATCTTAACCGAGTTGATCAACCAATAAGCCTGGCTGAAATCGACATCTTTACTCTGGACGTAGCTCTGGCAAGTCGGGTAACCGGTCATCTTGGCGCAGCTCTGGCTCTGACCTGCGTAAGCGTTGTTCCAGAGGTTCTGATTACCAGCCCAATCACCACAGATGGTGTTGGTAAAAACGCTAACGTGGTTGAAGAAGAACGTCGAAGGGTCGCAGTTGGTCGCGGGCCAAGAACCCTGTGGAGTACCCCAGCCGGTAGGGTCGGGTTTGCCAGCAGCAATGTCAGCGGGAGCAGAAGAGCGAGGGAAGAACCAAGACTTGATACCTTCGTCTTTGTCCCATACCATGGCGTGAATTCCGCCACCCTGGTTGTTGTAGCCGACACCGTAGTCGTTTCGCAGGGAGGATGTGACACCGCAGCCTTGGTTGTTGGTTTCGGCAGAAGCACAGTTGGTGGCAAGGGTCAAGTTTTGCAGCTGGTAGGTGCCCAATTGGCTGTTGGTCGTGGCGTTGACTTTGCATCCGGGAGCAGTGTGAACAGAGTAAGTGTTTTGAGAGGTGAAAGAGATACCTTCGACAATGTCGATTTCTCCTCCGTTAGGCCATCCACCAGGAGGGTTAGTGGGGACGGTCCACCACGCTGGCCAGACACCACAGCCAACAGGCATGTGGGAGGCATCAAGAATGAACACACCGGTAGTAAAGGTGTCGTAAGACGAGACTCGGACAGACTTCATATAAGGGATGGGTGCGGCCGAAGACGTAGCAGCAGCGCTCGAGGAAGAAGTGGTGCTGCTTGAAGACGAAACAGCGGCAACGCTGACCGTTCCAGTGGCAGACGAGGAAGACGAAGCAGACGAAGAGGTAGTGGTCGCAGCTGCTGCTTGAACTTCAAAGTTTCCAGTCGAGGTTGAAGAGGCCGAAGCAGAGTCCGAAGCTTGACGGCGCTGATTAGCAGCCGTGGAGATCGAAGTCGAAGTCGAAGTAGAGGTAGAGACGGTAGAAGTGGAAGTGGAAGTAGTAGTCGACGAAGGCGGGTAGACACGAGTAGTAGCGTAAGCCATGTAGACCTGACCTCCGCTAGTGGTCTTGACGAGACCCATGGAAGAAGCTTCATCACGTCCGATGTAGTCGACCAAACCGTTGGTAGGGTCCTTGTAGGTGAAGAAGTACATGTTGTCGTAAAAGTTTTTGCCGTTGTAGTTGGCCATCAGGCTGTAAACTTTGGGAGTAGGTGTGGGAGTGACAGTGCTCGAAGTGGTCGACGAGCTTGAGGTCGAAGACGAAGACGAGGTGGTCGATGTGCTGGTCGAAGTCGAAGTCGAAGAAGTAGAAGTAGAAGTAGAAGTAGAAGTTTTGGTGGTGGCCGGAGTGGTCGAAGACGACGACTTTGTAGTGGGAGCAACAACAACAACGCTAGTGCTAGACGAAGTGGTCAGAGCACGGTTGGTGGTCGAGCTAGCCTTGGAAGTGGTTGAAGGTGTAGTCGAAGTGGAGCTCCTGGTGCTCGTCGATGAGGAAGAGCGCTTGGTGCTCGATGAGGAAGAAGAGCTCCTAGTACTGGACGAGGAGCTGGTGGTTCGGGTGCTGCTCTTGACACTAGTCGACGACGGAGTGCTCCTAGGGGTCGAAGAGCTAGTAGTCGACCTCCTCGTGCTAGTGCTCGAAGTGGTCTTCCTCGTACTGCTCGTCCTAACCGCAACAGGTGCAGTAGTCGTCGGCTTCTTCGAGCTACTCATCGTCTTTCTCTTCGAGCTGGTGGTCGTTGTCTTCCTCTTTGTGCTCGATGTCTTCCTCGTCGTGCTCGTCGTCTTCCTCTTCGTGCTCGTTGTCTTCCTCTTCGTACTAGTGGTCTTCTTCTTCGTGCTCGACGCACGTCTGATATACTGCGTGCACCTCCTATACACAGTCTCGTAAATCGTCCTTGTCACTGTGACCGTCTTCGTCCTGGTCCTGGTCCTGTACTTGATCTTCGGATCAGGTTCAGGGTTGGGCTCGCGCTTGTCCATGGGGTGAGCCGTCTCGATACTCCTCTTAGCGTGACGACGCGTGTGGTTCGCGGGGCAGGGTGTAGGACCAGCACGCTTGTGTAGCGCATTTTCGTCCTCTTCGACTTCGTCGGGCAGGAAAACGGTGATAATTTCGAGCTCGTCGTAGTAGTCATCGTCTTCGTCGTTGGGGTCGTCGTGGCGTTTGAAGGGTGCATCGGCGTGTTCGAAGGTGTTGGAGATGTCGACGACGGTGGGTGCGAGATTGCGTTCTTCAGCGGCAGCAGCTGGGACGGGTCGATCGCTGGTCCAGAACGCTGAGGAGGGAGTGGGCTGTAAGGCGAGCAGAAGCAAGGCTGCTTGAACCACGAAGGTCAATCTGATCATCAGGTTCACCATCGTTGTGCTGAAACTCTCGCTTCGAAAAAGGGGGGCTAGAGAGATAGTGTTGTTCTGGAGATCGCAGTAGTATAAATGAATGTGTATAGTATTCGAAACGAGTGTTGGGAGTTGACGCGATCAGTCTATGTGTCAATTCTAGGAGGGAAACAGGGAGGAAGAAGGAAGGGGGGAGATCGTTAGGGAGAGCGAAGGGAGGGGTAAAGGGGGATGGTGGTGGATGGAGGGAAAGATCGTAAAAGGTTCTCGTCCAAACCAAACTCAGACCGTCGAGACTTCTTATACTATTCTACTTGCCCCTATCGACCGGAGCATCGAAAAGTCGCCATCCCGCAAGAGGATGATCTCTCTCTCCCTGAGAGCCTGAGCGGCACGGATAAGTATCGCTGGCAAGAGCAAGCCATGCCAAGTCTCGGCACCATCGGAGCTTCATCGTGTCGATCAAGCGGCAATTATGCATTGCTTGTCAGACGGTCAAGACAGCGAGGGTAGGGCGAACGGGCAGAGATGACTGCAGGGTTCAGCCGGAGAGGAAGCACAAGACCCCGAGGGGGATGGAAGAACAGCATGATTACCGTATGTTCTTCACCAAGCTATTGTGTGATACTTCGGAGTCTAGAGATGATGTGGCTTTGCCTGATTGATGGTTGCTGAAATGGACAGCCGCGCTGATCCTATGAGAGAGTAGATAAAGATCTTCGACCTGCATATTCACTTGCCGAGACCAGGCAGCCTTCTCGGTGAAAAGCTGCTCGTCGTACAGTAGCCACCAACGGCAACCTCAGGTGTGTAGCGGGTGCTCTCGTTGATCGCTCGAAAAAAGAATCTGCGCACTTGTCGATGAGTGCCGGAGTACAATCTTGTCGATCTTCTTCTTCTGCCGAGGTGGCCAAGGTGAACATCTTAGACTCGGGTTGCATTAAACTTGACACTCCGCTTAGAATAATATTCCTTGCCGTCTATCTTTCCTACTAGACCCTCCACTCTATTTTTCTTCTCAGACGTAGCGTCTTCGTCTGCATCGATCTTTTGCCTGGGTCTGACCTCTGCAAACTCGACCTTGTAAGAGAGAGAGAAAGAGGGGAAGGCAAGAAGGAAAACCAAAACCATGCTGCGAAAAGGGGAAGCTACCTCGGGGCTTCGGCGAGGTCTGCATAAAAAAAGTCGGATTTGGCATTGGTTGACAGCTTTGATTTTGAATTCGCTTTGTATTTCTGAATTCAAAATCGCGCGGTTGTGAATTACAAATTGAATTCGCTTTGTATTTCTGAATTCAAAATCGCGCGGTTGTGAATTACAAATTTTGGATTGCTCACCTCCTGCATGCAGACAAAGTTGTGCCTCGGGACTGGGTCTTGCTTGACCTGCATTTGAACTTTGTCCTCTTCCTCATGGAGACTGAGGATGATTCGTCTAAGCGTGGTCATGAGTGCCGATCGGGCCGCGCTACCATCTGATCGGATCGATCTTGAAGTATGCACTCCATGTTGGTCGTCGAGCATCACACAGCGACACACAGCAAGTATGACAACGAAACAGATGCCCGGTGAGAGAGCGTTCTGCTGCCGCATATTTTTGTGGCTGAGTTTGAAAAAGAAATGAAAAATATTTTAATTTTGCGGAATTTTGTCGCCGGAACAAGTACGATCCACCGTGGGAATGATCATCCTTCGTCGGTTCCTGTGCTTCGATCGATTGAGAAGCCGGGTGATTCTCTACTTTGTGGATGGTTTTGGACGGACAAGGCACGCGGAGATGTAGGGGTCCAATGATGATCTCAGTCGAAGCGATTCGGATTCCGGACGAGCGGATCGGGGAGATCGGTGATCCGTGAAGCTCTGGGGCTTCTGCCGTGCCACCCAGCACAGCGAACTCGCATTCATTTTGCATGCTTTTTTCTGTGCGCGCTTCCAAAACTACTCCGAGAAAAAGGGAGCGTAAATTGAGGTCGAGAAATCCGACCTTTATTCAGCGCTCCTCTACATCGCTCACTCTCAACGGACACTCGACACCAACTCACGCAAGCCCGACACAGTCAGTCCGCTGATGTGGTGAATGACCTCGATTGATATAAGCTTAATAATGTTACACGCGGCGAACCGGCTCAGTTCCATTTCTTGTCATCCTGCTTCCGATCTACGACCTTCGCTTCTTACTCTGCGACGGCGCCTCCGCTTCCTCCTCCTCCGCCGATCTCTTCCCATTCGCCGACTTTGCCGCCGGGGGTTGACAGTTAGGACAATGCCACTCTCCCTCCGGAATCTCGTTCAGCTTGGGCCTCAAACAGTGCAGATGCCAAGGATTCTCGCACTTCTCACACTCCAACAGTGCATTCTCTTCTCCACCCTCTCCCTCTTCCTTCCCACAAACCATGCATACGTCTTGACTCTGAACCACCTCAGGCCACCTTGGCAGTTCGCCATACCGTTCGCCCAAGTTTCGCGCCAGGTAGAAAGTGGTATTCTGACCAGCGGCGATGTCGATGATCGAGATACCGTCGAGAGTTTCGCATCGTAGAGGTTTGGTGGCGGAACGTGGTTTACCTTCTCCCAATCCGAGTTCGCCGCAGTTGGCGTTTTGACCCCAGCAGATGTTCATCGTTGCTCCATGATCGCCCGAGAGAGACGCTTCTTCGATCGCGGTACAGAGCAGCGTAACACCTCCAAGACCTGCATTGGTGACTTTGACACCCATCATGTCGGGAAGGTATTTGAAAGTCATAAATCCTTGACCGGCCGAGCCGTCACCGGAAGTCTTCCATTTGCCGGCGAGCCAGAACATGCTTTGACCGTCGACGACGGCCGAGTTGGTGGGACCTGCGTAGACGGCTTTGGCGCGTGTGATGATGTTCTCGCGTGCGAATTGCGGTACGAGTGTGGGTACGAGTTGATCCTGTTGCGAACCGAGACCTAGACGACCATAGCCTCCGAAACCCCAGACGTAGACGAAACCTTGGTCGTCGAGGGCAATCGTGTGTTGCTGACCACACGCGATTTGGACGATCTTCTTATCCGCCAGCTGCTTGACGAGGAAAGGATCTGAGAAAGTGTTGAAAGCGAGTCGGTTGCTCGTTGTGAAATGCTCGCCTGTACGTCCATTTCCGAGTTGGCCCTTTTCAGAGCTGCCCATAGTGTAGACTTTGCCGGATTGAGTAAGCAGCATCGAGAAAGTAAGACCACACGAGGCGGCGATGACGGGGTCGCGTTCCTTGATAAATGGTCCTGTTTCGATGCGCGTGAAGACGGGTACTGTTTGAGATTCCGGATGACCGCACTGGCCGGAAGTGTTGAGACCGGCAGAGTAAACTGCGCCGGAAGCGGTGACGAGCAAGGTATGCGAGCGACCACACGCCGCAGAGACGATCTGACCGTTGGCGCCGCTTGGCAGGGCAGGTGAGAAGTCTGAAGCTGGATCGAGAAGGTAGGCGTCCCAGACAGCTGGACCGGAAGGTTTGGATGATGCCGGAATTTGACGGATGGGTAGACCGCACTGGCCTTGTTCATTACGGCCGATGATGTAGGCGTCACCTTCGTCGGATAGAAGCACGGCGTGACAGGAAGAATGCGAGGAGAAGATGCGCTTCATGCGGACGTTGGATACCGAGCGGAGGATGTGTGGTGCAGGTAGATCCGGGCTGTCCATCACAAATGAGAATGCAGTCAGCATCAGACAACTGCAGTCAAGAAACGACCTAGGCGAGAAGACAGCGAAAAACTTACTGGTCAGGGTTGACATTGAGAGGTGGTCCGGCTTTCGAAGCTTTACGACCCAACGTCGGCCAGTCGATACCGCCGGCGACGAGCACTCTGCCCCACTGTGGGAGATCCGATTTGGGCATTGTGCAGAGCGAGACAGGTGTTTCCGCGGGGAGTAAGAAGATGGAACAGGACTGCGAATGAGGTCGAGGGAATCCTTTGCTTGACGGGAATGCGAACGAGCGTGTGCTGTTGAGGTGCGCAATGCGCCGAGGGAGTGTTTTTTGAGTAGGTGCGCTCTGGAATATCCCGAGAAGAAGTGGGATTGAGATGATGTTGGAAGACCTTCCGGAATACACCTTTTGCCAACGGAGACTCGAGATGTCGCGTGGAGAGTGAGAGCGAGCGAGTGAGCAAGCTTCGGCCCATCGAGAAGACTCGCAATTTGGCTCACCGCGTCGCGCAGATTACCCTCAATTCATTCGCACGAGACAGCGACGCGTTCTGACCCCGAACGAGGCGAGGCGAGACGCGCAGCGGAAAAACACTGGAATTCCTGAGGCACTTGAGCTGTGTTGTTCTTAGATCGTGCTGTCAAACAAGTCGGCTGTCGAAAGGAAAAGCAGGCCAAGAGGAGTGTTGGTGTGTTGGTCTCGACCCTGACTCGAAAAACAATACCGCACACCATTTTTTAGACGACATTAGCGTCCTCTCAGCTGATTGACATCGGGCACCGAAGCACTAGACTGAGTAAGCAAGCGCTAAGTGGACTGCAAAATGACTGAGGGCGCAACACTATTCGCCCACCATGATGCACATAGAGTTCGTTCATAGTGAGGAATGTGGGGCATGAAAACGAAGAAAGGTCGCTAAGCATTGTTACGTGCAGCGGCTGGCTGTAGGTGTCGCTCAGGGTCTCTTACCCTCGGTCAACACAAGGCGCCTCCTTGCCATCTCGTGCATAGGCTCGCTTGACACCTTTGGCATGGCCTTTCCTTCAAAGCATTCCCCGCCATCAAGCTTGCTATTTCACTTTGACACACATCTCGAAGAATTCTTTGAATCCGCTCGACTTATTGCTTCCCCCCTGAAGGTTGCGTAACGAGACGTGGCTTTCCTCTTCGTTGACAGCCGATGTTGGCGCCACTCTTCGATGGTGTTGTTGTTGTTGGCACTCGAAAGGAGTTGCTTCAACACACAGCCGAGGGTCGCCTTGCCAAGGGATCCTTCTGGCGAAGCAAATTCGATTATCCGAAACGCACACACACTCTCTCATATTTGATACTCCGTTCAAAGGCTGCTATTGTTCTCTCCGAGGCGGGATGAACGGGAGCGAAAAGTGACAGCGCGCTAGTACGCGTGGTTCGGCTAATGCATCGAGGATCTGCACTCTGCACTCCGCTTTGCAGCCAACCAAATCTGCCAAGCAATGTCGATCCCTTTTCCAAATCTCCCCACAAGCCACCTTACTGCCACTGCCCGTCTCACAGTCTCTCAAGTGTCTATCGTCAACAGACCCCTACTATCTGCAGGCCGTACCTTGTGGCGGTAATAGCGGCGTTCGCGAGTCGATTGCTGACAGAGGCTACCGTACAAGAGGCTTGCGGAAGAAATGTGGCGTGTGTTATTGACTTGAAAGCGCAGTGTATGTTTCAGAAGTCAAGGTCGACATTCTCGAGACGCTGCGTTCTTTCATGCGATTTGCAGATCTCTCCTTGTCTGTCAATACAGTATGGTAAAGCGAACTTCGGTGTCCCCTCCTCTTTCTTCCTTTTGGTGGTGACGGAAACCTTCGTGATGCAGATGTGCTCGCCTTTCTCCGCTGTCCTTTCACGTAGCATGCAGGAAGCAAGCGTGAGAGTCCTTCTTCAAGCTCCGATACCTTTCACTGTTTTGTCCTTTTGAATATAAACCTTGCCACCCTCTGAGGGCTTGCTTTCTTTTCCTTCTCCTCATCGTGTCCCCTCCCCTCTCCTCGCCACTCCCCTTCCTGTTCCCTCTACCCCTTCCCGGTAATCACTCGCCCGTTCGCGGCACACCTCCTCAAGATGAAGTTCACCTCGATCTTCGCAGCAGCCCTTCTCATGGGCTCTGCGCTCGCCATTACCAACAGCGAGACCATTCCGGCTGTTCCGGCTGTTCCTGCTGCACCCGCCGCTGCCGCCGCTCCTGCGACCGACAAAGTGCAAATCCCCGTCACCACCGCCAACTCCCGCGGTGCTTCCGAAGTCAAGCCCAAGCTCATCACTACTATGATCCTCGACAAGGCCGGCAGCCTCCTCTCTTCCACCCCTGTCTCTCCTTCCGCCCTGAAGCGTCACCGACGACGAATTCAGAACGCTGTTGACGTCGTCAAGAGGGCTCTGCCGCCTCTTCGATGGCCTTACAACTCCACCACCCGTAAAGTGCGCGGTGTATCCCTCGGTGGATGGTTGGTCGTTGAGAACTTCATCACTCCCAGTATCTTTGCTTCCACCGGCAACACTGCTATTGTTGACGAGTGGACGTTCGGCTCTCTCCAGCCACGTGATCAGGCTGTTCGAATCTTGCAGAACCACTTGAACTCGTTTGTAAGCGAAGATGATATCCGTCAGATTGCCGCTGCTGGTTTGAACCACGTTCGAATCCCGATTGGATACTGGGCGTTCGAGGTAGGTCCAGGTGAACCGTTTTTGAAGCTCAACCAGTGGGACCTGCTCAAGACAGCTGCACAGCTGTGTGGTAAATACAACCTGAAAGTGCTGGTCGACCTGCACGCTGCTCCAGGCAACCAGAACGGCTTCGATCACGGAGGTCGTCGAGGAGTCAACGAATGGGCTGGTAATGCGACCAACGTTCAACGCACTATCAACATCTTGCAGACCATGTCTCGTGAGTTCTCTTTGCCTCAATACGCTAACTCCGTCTCTGCCATCGAACTCCTCAACGAACCTGTCACCGACAAAAACGTCGTCCTCGACTTCTACGCCCGAGCCTACGAAGTCGTACGTTTCCCCAACGGTCGTTCCCAACCTGAATCACCCTTGCTCGTTGTGATCAGCGACCAATTCATCAACCCAGCCTTCTCCGACTACTGGAACGACAAAGCTCTCCCACCCCAATACGAAGGCGTAGCGATCGACTCTCACATCTACACCATCTTCGACGACGCTTCTATCCGCCTGACTGCTCAGGAGCGTATCAACTACTACTGCTCTCTCAAGCCCAAATGGGCAGCAGCTAACAAGATTCACTACCAGCTGATCGGAGAATGGACTCCCGCCTTCACCGATTGTGCTCAGGGTCTGAACGGTAGGAACCGTGGCAGCAGGTATGATGGAACTTTGAAGGGCAGCAGGGGCAGGATCAATGATTGCTTTGCTAGGAGTGGTGATGCTAGTACGTTCACTCAGAACTACAAGAGGTTGTTGGGAAGCATGTGGGAGGCACAGGTCGATGCCAATGAGGGTGGTGTCGGTTGGATGATGTGGACTTGGAAGACCGAGGCGAGGGCTGCCGAGGAGTGGAGTTACCAGAAGGGTCTGCAGTACGGCTGGATCCCGAGAGACCCGACGAGGAGGCCTAACGGTATTCGTTGCTAAATGATGGCGCTATGAGTGGACCCTGCTCCCTTGAAATAGGTTTGAAGCCTCTACTCCCTGTCACCCTCTGACCCAACTATGATTCATCACTTACTGTCTCTACAAGTGTTTGCATCTCTATGCCGCTTCTTCTATGCAAAATCGTTTTCCTTCCAATTAAGCAGAGATCGTCTGTGTAGCTTGTCTCAAGTGGTGATGTCCAAACCTTCTTTGATTGCACTCATGCATCCTCGCTCTCCGCCGCGCGCTGAGCCCGCAACAAATCAACCAGCGTCTTGGCCAACATCTGCGTCCCCTGCTTCTTCTTCGCCGACACCGTCACAATCTTCATCATCTCCCCCTTCTCACCCCCATCCAACGCCTGCTGATCCTCCCAAATCTCCGTCACCTGCTTCTTAATCCTCTCCAACTTACTTTTCGCCATCTCGATCTCTTCCCTCTCCCCAAACATGTCCGCTTTATTCACAATGACCAACCTCGCTTTGCCCGGCAAATCATCCCTATACGACGCCAGCTCGCTATGCAGCACTTTGAGATCTTTCCACGGTTCCGGTTCTGTGAGATCTAGAACGTAGGCGAGAAGCGAACATCGTTCGATGTGTCGTAGGAATGTATGGCCTAGGCCGCGATTGTCGGCTGCACCGTCGATGAGGCCGGGGATGTCGGAGAGGACTAGTCGGAACTCTTCTTGTGCGTCGTTGTCGACGGAGAGATCGGCACCGTAGCCTTCTGAGACTTCGGAAGAATCGACGCCGATGACGTTTCCGTCCGAGTCCAATCGAACAACGCCAAGGTTGGGTGAGAGGGTGGTGAATCGCCAATGTCCCACTTGGGCTTTGGAGGCTGAGATGGATCGGAGGATGGTCGACTTGCCCGCGTTGGGTAGTCCGACAAGACCGATATCAGAGGGCCGTTTGAGCTCGAGCATGACTTCGAGCGATTCACCCCACTCTCCTCTGGTGGCGAATTTGGGCGATCGGTTGTTTGAGGACAAGAAAGTAGGGTTGCCCAGACCTCCGCGACCTCCGGAGGCTAGCAGGACGCCAGGTGAGTCGGCGGGCGTAGGTTCGTCGAGGTCGATACGCCACGGTTCAGAGGATGGCTCTTCGTCTTCGTACGGTGTCACTGATGCTGCGGAGTGCTGCTGATCGGTCGACGCAGATGATGAGGCGACGAGACCGGATGCAGCGTTAGCAGCGGCTTGAGATTGAGCAATGTACCGACGACGACGGCGGCGATCGAGAGCAAGACGCATTTCGGCAGCACGAAACTCGTTGCGTCGGTAGTTGGTTTCTTCGGCACGAGGGTAGTGACGCCAGACACGATCGCGAAGCGTTTGTAGCTGTCGTGCTACTTCGGGCTCCAACAGATCCTCGCCATCGATTTCGTCTTCTTCCGCTTTTTTCTCCGTCGCCGCCTCGCTAGTCGAGAGCTCATCAGCGTCGACCACCTTACTTTCATACTCGATCTCAGGTGGCGGCTGGTTCCTCGCCAACCTTGTACGCTCCTCTTCCTCAGCCGCCAACACCGCTTCCTCCTTAGCCACCATCCCAGTCGGATCCCACTTCGCCTTCGCTGCCCTTCTCAACAGATCCTGATAATACTCTTCCGCCTCCTTTTCCTCGGGAATGCGAAGCCTTCGAGTTGCAGTCACAACAGTCCCCACGGGAACCTCAATAAACTTGTCTTCCGCTTTCTGACCGTGCAAGAAGCTTCCCTGTCCATGAGGTCCATCCGCTCCACGAAAGCGACGAGAGATACGTGCTAGTGTCGTAGGACCATCCACCGCTCGAATATAGATCGACCCTCCCGAACCTCCATTACCTCCCGAAGGCGGTCCGAACTGAACAAACTTCTCGCGATGAAAAGACACACATCCATCACCACCTTTACCTCCCACCAACCGCAGATACAGCTGATCGACAAAGTTCGAGTGGCGGTTGCGTTGCCATTCTGCTTTGCGTTTGGCTTTCACTTGCTCTGCGCTGTGTGAGATGGCCGAAGTCGAGAAGGTTCTTCGCTGAGCAGGAGAACGGTTGCTTTGCCAACTTGACCTCCCACGCTGTTGCTGTCCCTTTCTATTCTTGAGCTTCCCGCGTTGCGTGCCACCTCCTTCCTCATCGTTCCCGTACCCCAGAGACTCTTGAAGCAGACCTTGCTCCTTAAAGACGTTGCTGAACCCACCAAACTGCTGCAAAGCATTGCGAACTTTGAGATGCAGACCAGCACTGCTCGGGTTCCCGCTGAGTCGCTTCTTAGCTTCTGCACCAGGACGATAGGTAATCGAAGAAGTTCTACGCTCCAACTTGACCTCGGTGGGTACGGACGCCGTGGACAGATAGAACTTTACATCGTGATAGATGATAGCATCATTAGGCGTCTCTGCAGTTGCTTTCGACTCGTCAACAAAGTACCGAGACTTACTCGCTGCTTCCATGCGACACAGAGGAGCTACATCGTTCCACCCCGGGCGCATCGCAGCAGGGTTCTGCAAGGATCTTGCAGAGAGATAGGCTTGTGCTGCGGTCGCATGTTCTCCTGGACTCTCGCAGGAGACGAGAGGACCCATGCCTACGAGACGAGCATGCTCTTTGTCCGGCAAATACGTGCGTGGCGCCCGAGATGTAACAATTGGCGGCAAAACGACCGTATGGATGCCGTCGTTGGAGAGCGCCTTCTGAAGGCTCTCTTTGTCGAAGAATGTCACACTTCCGTAGCCGAGCAGTCTTTGCGTGGACGGTTCACGGGGAAAATGAAAGTGCTGAATGGGACCAAACTTGGACGCAAGTTGGGATAGAAGCGAAAGCGTGTGTACCACAGAGACGAGATGCTTGCCGTCCTTGGGGCGCACAAAGACGGTTCGAGCCAGCGCGGAGTCGGGATGCGATTGGTCGTTTGCACGATTTGAGCTTGGCTGCTTGAACCTTGGAGCTGAGGCTGATGATGATGATGATGATGATGATGACGATGATGACGAGGTCTTTGGGTGAAATGGCGGTGCAAGATCTTCATCGAACTTGTAGTTTTGCGATGCTATGAGGGCCGAAGATGCGAACTGCCGAAGAGAAGCAGGGGCGTGAAGCGAGGATGAGCCATGTTGAGCAGCTAGTAGAGGTCGTAGCCTGAGCAAGGTGCGCTTAGCTGCCATCGCGACGGGAAGTGCTGTGGTTGAGGTGGTGGAAGGAGACGATGATCCTGTGCAAAGCTCCACTCAGCTGAATCGTTCTGTCGAGCAAAGCCAAAAAATCTTCCTGACCTTCTCAAAATTCCGATATCCGAGAAACCTCTCTTTGCGCTTTCTGACGTTTCGCTGCCATTCACTCAGCAGGCACAGCTTCATCCATACTCTTTCAACACAGCATTTGCCAACTTGAACACCACATTTGCTTCAAAGGCCAGATCTTTGTCCTGTTACCTGGCAAGTGTGAGGATCTTGTGTCGCTATGGAAGGCGGATGTCGGACCTGCCAAGCTCGAACTCGCCGTTGCCATGCGACCTGCTCAAACGCTAACTTTGAAGCATGGACTTCACTTTCGTACAGCTTCATTTGCTGCTCTTTGTATCGATGTTCGCTCACACCCAAGCATGAAGTCGAATTCAGCTGCCGAACCTCGCTGCGGAAGCCGACTGTACTTCGACAATCTGAGAAGTCAAGGTTTAGGTGAGGTTGCCGGTCACTCTCAAGCATAGCTTTCTCTTTCCCTCTCTCTCAAAGAGCGGTACAGAGTCAAGCAAGCTCAGAGGGATGAAAGGTGCCTGCATCAGGTTCAGGAAGAAGCTTAAAGCTCGCTTGCCAAGACGTAACCGGCAGCTCGGGACATCAGAGATGCAGCCGAATGAAGCTCGCTCGACGGCAAGAATGTCTTGGGCTCGCCGACAGTTTCTACCGTTAGTGGGCGGACGATTGCATTCACATCCATGAAGGCAGTACGCTACAAAGAGAGCCGGTCTCTTGAAAGATATTTGAACAGCATAGTATAAGATCTCTCCCTCTTTGAGCAGTATCTCCCCTCATCACGTATCACCTATCGCGATGTTTGAAGTGCACCTAAACACCGATTTCCCCATCACCATAGTCACTTTCATCCTCGTCGTCGTTACGTTGCTCCTCCTACACCACACTCTTACACCCTCGTGTTGCCTCTCGTCGCCCTCTCGACCACCTTGCGTCATCACTGATCTCACTGCAAGCCACCGCGACACCTACCTTTCGCTACGATGCCGCTACGGTCCCAACATTTCCCTCATCCTCCCAATCCACAGCACAATCCTAATAGGCGACCCGCTCAGCATCAAAGATATTCTCGAATCACCTTCGTCATTCCCCGTAGGTGCGCTGCACATTTCTTCCGCTCCCATGTGGCGGTTGTCACCCATGTGTGCTTCCTGGTTTGCGGACGCGGGAGGACAGGTTACGATAAACTTTGCAGCACGGTTATTTTCGGGTTCGAAGCTGCAATTGCTGCAGGAGCGATTTGTTGCAACTCAAAGCACACAACTTCGAAGTGTACGAGTGGGACGTGAGGTGGATGTGTTTGGATTAGTCAGCAGCGTGGTCTTTCAGTCGACGATGGAGGCACTCTTTTCAGCAACTTTCCCGAAAGATTTGTATGAAGTGTTTAAGGTTTGGGATGCGAAACTGCAGGCGTTTTGTTCAGGATCTCCATCGCCAAGAGCTTTACAATCGAGGGACCGGTTTTATGATGTTGTAGCGGAACAACTTAAAAATCATTTGGAAGACTGCTCGCCGCAAGTCAGAGAGCTGTTTGAAGCGGTTCAACACCAACATGGCCAGACTCAAGCGGACGCTGTGGCTGTAGTCTTAAGGACCGCTTGGTTGGGAGCTACGCAGACGCCGATGGCAACCGCTTGGCTGATGTGCTTTCTCGCTCATCGTCCGGAGAAGGTTTCGAAGATTAGAAAGGAGGTGCAGCAGCTGATGGAAAGAGTAGGAGTGGAGAAAGTCGAAGATCTATCGAGGAAACTGGAGTGGCTGAAAGATCTACCGCTATTAGATCGGCTGGTGAAAGAGCTGCTGAGAGTGTATTGTAAGCAGTCTGTTCCTAGGGTGTGTGTTGAGGATACGGCGGTAAGAGCGATGGATGAAGGAGGAAGGGTGAAGAAGGTACAGCTGAATCAAGGCGATGTGCTACAGTTGGTCTTTTGGAATGCTCATGATTGTGGGTTCAATTCGCAGGTAAGTCCTCACCATGCCACATTGTCATCAGCGAAGTCACTGACCTCGACATCTTCGCATCAGTGGTGGCCAGCAACACAAGCTCAAGGCGAAGTCTTGAGAGGGACCACTGACGTATTCGACGAAACGAGATTCGAACCGGATCGTCATCCATCTACCAGCAAGCTTAGCGGAACGAACGAGACGATTCGTACTTGGGTGCCGTTCGGATACGGTACTCGGATCTGCCCGGGCCGTTACTGGGCAGTGGCAGAGATCAAGGCTTTTGTGGTGATGTTCTTGGACCGCTTTGATTTGGTTGAGCCGGGCAAAATGCCGAGACCAGACCCGGCTCGTTGGGTAGGAGTGCTGTCCCCACTTGATTCGATGCCAGTCACTATCGCTGCTCGCAATTGAACTCAATCCTTCCCATCACACACGATCACACACGTTACCAAATTTTATGCGCAAGAATCGCCTCTTGTATTGAAAATAGCAACAGCGTAATCAATCCTTCTTCGCCTCCGCACCTTCACCAGCAGCCTTCAACCTATTCCTCTCCTTCTTACCCAACCTCTTCTTCACCGGCTTATCCTGACCATCCTGCGTCTTGCTCGTGTTTCCATAGACATCCTTCCTGAACTGACCCAACCTCTTACCCAGATCAACAGGTCGGTTCTTACCCCTTCTATACGGTTGCAAGTTCTTCAGCCCAACGACGTTGTTCAGCTGCTCGTCGTCGGCGAGCAAAATGTCGACTGCGGACATGCCGTAGTCTGCCGGAGCGACTTGTGTGTACTTGAAGCGGGTGGGGAGGTCGCCGATCATGTCTTCGTAGTCGAGGTTGTAGTACGAGTCGATCATTTCTTTTGCCATTGCCTTTTTGGATGAGGTCGTGGGAGGGGCAGCGTCGGCGTCCATTGCGGAGACGTCAACTCCGTCGTCTTCGTCTGCGGCGTCAGAGTCAGAATCGTTGCCAGCGGTGGCAGACGAGGATTTGGAAAGCGCAGCTTTCAGCTTCTTTTTCAGCTTCTTGCGGTCTTTCTTGCTGAGCTTCTTGTCGGCTAGACGTGCACGCAGAGCGGCTTCTTTCGATCCAGCAGCTGCTCCGGCGTCAGCTGCACCGCCTTCACCATCGAGGAAATCAGCATCCATCTCGATCCTGTCCTCGTCGTCCTCTCCATGAGTCTGCTTAGCCTTCTTACTCTTCTTACTGCTCGACGCCGTATTCGCCTCATGCTCATTGATAATATCATCAATATTGATATCGTCATCCCAACTCGGCTTCTCATCATCGTCCTCTCCATCATAGTACTGATCACCAAACGCCTTCTGCATCGCCTTGTCGTGCGCATCTGGATCGAAATCACCTTCCAGATCCAACCCTTCCAAATCGACCGCACTCGATCCCGTCACCTCTCTCAGCTTCTTGAGCTTGTCGACAATCTCCTGTCGCTTGAGATTCTTCAATCGTGAAAGCTCCTGCATCTTGAGACGCTTCTCTTCTTCCTTTCGTGCCGCGCGTTCTTCTCGCTTGCGCTTACGCGTGTTGTCTTCACGACGAGCAGAGTCCTTGGGCGTACGCGAGTAGGTGGGAATAGTGAGCGATTCGGGACCTTGTTCGAAACGAAAGTTGTAGGCGGTTTCGAAGGCGTCTGCCATAGAGTCGAAGGATGCTTCGGATTCAAGTTCGGCTGCTTCAGCTTCCCAGTCACGACCGTAGGCTTGTCCAGTGGCAGCGTCGTCATCGTTCTGCTCTGCATCTGCAGCCTCGCCGTTCTCAGCGGTGTCTTTGCTTTTGAGGTTGGCTTTTGTGAGGCGCGGCTTGACGGGTCTTGCTTCTTCGGCAGACTTGTCGATCCAGCCTCGATTGAGAATGTAGTTGAGCAAGAAGTCTTCGTTCTTCTTCTGCTCGAGCTCGCTGTCATTGGCGAGGACAGAGGTGGATGCGGATGCTTCATCGGCCTTGTTGCGGCGGATGGCTTGGCGGATGGTCTCTTCGTCTGCGTTTGGTCCCAACGATGCGATGACGGCATCTCGATACGAAGAGCTATCTCCATCCTGCGCTTCAGATCGCTTGACGAACAGATCATCTTCGTCTCCGATACCAGCATGGAAAGCCTGCGATACCTCTTTTCGTAGATCCTCCTGCTCCTGAGCAAACGGTCTCCTTTCGCCATCATCTTCGTCATTGTTGAAGATACCCTTTGCACGATCGCTCATCGTCGCCTCCGCTAGGGCCTCTGCTGGGTTCTCTGACGTCTCGATGAGCTCCTGCACTCTTTGCCTCTGGTAATCTTGTAGAGTGAGCTTCTTGTCCTTCTTGATGGTGCTTGATTTCTTGGGAGCAGACGAAGAAGAGGCGCCAGACTGTTGTGCAGCCCGCTGAGCCGCTTCCGCTTCCTGAGCAAAGATGTCTGTCTTGGAATCGTACAGCGCAGCATCCTTATTACGAATGCGTTGAAGCGTTCGGAAGATAGCAGCGTCTACATTGGCATTGATCTGGTCTCCGTCTTCGTCCTCGGTGACGTCGCTCTCTGAATCGGTTTCGGAGTCTTCGTCGTCGTCAGCGAGCGCATCTTTGCCGTACTTTGCTTCGAGCTGGTGGAGCTCAGCACGTTGCTTGTTGTGCAAGTAGCGTTGGGCGAACTCTTTGTTGATTGTGAAGTGGTTGAGCGATTCCTCTGGTTTGGTGCGAATGTCGAGCTTGGTGCTCGATGAGCCTTCAGAGTCGCCAAAGATATCCATCTTGAGCGGCGTCACTGATGTGCCTTATGTGTGGAGTATCGAGAGGGTATAGTGGATCGAGACGATGTATGTGGCGGTCGGAAGGGTGTGTGGATCCTGGCCGGGCGTGGAATGTCGAGTAAAAAGGGTTCAGCTCACCGCTTTGTGGGCAAAAAGAAACTTTTTTTTTTGATTTCAGAACTTTTTCCCTCGTGCAGCATTTCGGAATTCGGCACGAGCAAAAAAGCAGGGTGTTAAGTTAGGCTATAAAGCTTCACAATACCATGCTGAAAAACTTCGCTGCCTTCTGTCAGCAACAGACATGACGCAAACACCACACACTTCTTGTCTTTAAGCAGACATTGAATTGAATCTGAAGAAAGAATGCCATATGAACCGGATGCGAGGCCGAGAAGGAAATAATGAGAGACAAATATAAAGAGAGACCACGAAGATGCTACGGAGAAAAAAGGAATGATATGCGATAAGAGACTGTTTTAGACGCTACCACGATGGGCGCCGAGTTTACTGAGAATGTTGGAGCTGAGCTTCTTGCTCAGAATGTTCCCTGCAGAAGGCCTCCTCATGTCCCGAACATGAGCCTCAGCGGATCGAGGCTGAGGAGGAGAGTACGAATCTTGCTGGCTATGGAAGTAGCTCTGTCCGACAGGGTCCTCTTGCACGAGGACCGACCGCGAAGCGGCAGGTGTAGCGGCTGCAAGCTGCGAGAGCGGGCTGGGTCGATGCACGAATTCCTTTATGGCTGGCTTGGAGGGAGACACTTCAGCGCGAGGACTAGGCACGTGCGACGGAGTCGAATAGCCAGACACGCTACCGCCTTGCTCGGGAGTGGCCAAAGGTGGTCGACCACCGAAATCGACGGTGCTCATCGCAGGCGAGCTGTTGTAGCTCGCAAGGGGAGATGGCGAGTGAACGGTGGAGCTCGAAGCACTGCTTGCACGCTGATAAGCATAGGCATTGTTCGATCGAGGAGCGCCGAGCTTCTTGACCTCTTCCTCCGTGAGCTCGACAGATCGAAGATCCGCGTCCGAGGGTACGGTGAAGAATCTTCGCTGCGTCGCAATCTTACGGTGAAGACCTTCGGGTCTCAGCTCGGGAGTAGCACCCTTTTTAAACTTGGCCGCCAGAGGAACATCGACGGCAACGACGTGCGTGATCGAGTTCTCCCACGTGCATGCTGCCATCACAGGCACCATCTCCTTGCTCTTGGCCTTGTTGCTCTTGGTCGCCACCGCGTGCGATCGTGCCTCAGTCAACTTGGTGATCGAGTCCCAAACCGCAAGCGTTGCTGCTGCTTTCACCTCGTCATACGAAGGCTCGAAAGCAGTGGAAGCAGGGTCAAACTGCGGGAACAGCGTCGAGATGGGCACTGCCGGCATCTCGACACGCTTGACAGTGACGTCGACAAAGAAGCCGTACTCTCCCGTTCCTGAACCCTCGCACGAGCGGCAGTCGGACTTGAGGCTGCCATGACACGTGTTGCACTTGAGCACACCAGCACCTTGGCAACGACGGCACCAAGCTTGCGCGCGTGTCTTTTCACGTCCCGTGCCGTTGCACCAGAAGCACTCGTCCGCTTGCTCAGCTTTGCAAGTGGGGCAAGCGCCTAGTCCGCTACCCTCACACTTGATGCATTGAGCATTGGTACGAAGAGCAGCGAGCTCGATCGTCTTCTTCGACTTTCCCTTGATCTGAGCCACGTCGAGCTGCTCGTGACGAACCTCCATCGACCATGGACTCGGCATGGGTGGAAGACGGCCAGCTTCGCCGGATGAATGGGGCGAGGTCTCATTAGGCTGCTGCGGACTCTTCTGGACTGTCTTGCCATTCGGGTTTACAGGGCCAATACGCTTCCAAGATGCCGAGCGCGATTCCATGACGATCATGGCCTTGATGAGCGACAGACGCTGCTTGGCGCAGAACTTGACGCGAAGCGCATCACGACGTGCCTGTCGTTCGTCATCGCTCGTCTCTTGCTTTTTGGTGGGGGGCAGAGGCTGTCCGTCCTCACCAAACTCACGCGCAGGCGCATCGCAGATAGAAGGGTAGCGTGACACGACCATGTCGATGCAGTCGTCGGCGCTCAGCTTGCGCTCTGGGAGAGTGGATGCGCTGAACACGACGTCTTGAGGTCCAAGTCGAGTGAAAGGCTTGCTGCTGTCAATGACGGCATGAGTCGACGAGCTGCGCCTGTCATGACCGTGACCTGACGCAGAAGGCGAGACAGACCTGTCAGAGGGTGGAGACATCCTCCTCGCCTTGCCGGCCGCACCGCGCTGCTCGTTGACATCGTCGCTCAGCAGCTCTAGCTCGGAGCTATCGCCGATGTCGAAGCGTCCAAACAATGCTTGTGTGTCTACAATGTGACCAGGTTGCCAAGTCGGCTGTGTCTGTGCCTGGGAGGGCTGGAAGGGCGAGCCCAAGTGAACGCGTGGCGCAGCAGTACCCTGAGCTGGGAGTGGAGATTGCTCGATGGAAGGGACGGATGGACGACGAGCCGACTCGTAGCGCGGCTCGTCTACGGACCGGTCGAAACCGTCAAAGAAGGGTTCAGGTGGTGTCCTAAGCTCATCCTCATGGGCATCGCTTGAGCTCCTTCCCGACGCGAGGCTTGCAGTGAACGGGGAGTCCTTGGTAGAGGATGTCTTGGGCGTCAGTTCTTCGCGATGGTATGGACTCTGCTCGTACGAGCGTTGATGATTACGACGGCGCTCTTCCTGGTATCCAGCCCCATTGTGGGCTATAGAGAGTCTCGAGATGAGCTGGGCGTACGAGTCCTCGATCGTAGCCTCGTGCGCGTTGTCCACAGCCTTAGCACCATACTCGCCGTTGGGGTCCGAGTAACCTTCGGCATTGTATGCGTAGTGACCCGCACTGCTGCCGTTGAACGCTTCGAAATTCATACCGAATGACCTTGGGAACTTGTATGCGCTCAGGTCTTTGAGGTCTTCGTCGTCGATAACGTCCTGGTTTCCGGCGTTGGCACTGATGAAGTCGAGCTGAAGAGGCCGGAATCCAGAGTCGTGAACTCCAGACTTTGTCTGCGTGGAATCGGACTGTGGTGCTTCAGACGTATAGTAGTCGTCGAAGAAGTTTCCGTAGCCCTCGAATTCGGACAACGAGGTTCTCGACTGCGACGATGAAGGATTGTGCGCCACGGCTGAGCTTGGCGCTGATGAAAGAGCTTGACGATGCTCGACGTCGGAACCGCCGCGACGAGTAGGGTTTGTGGGGTAAACGGCGTCGATGCGCTCAAAGATGGGTGTGGGTCGAGTGGGTTTGCTGGAGTTCGAAAAGCTGGTGGTGTGGGGAACTCTGTTGCTAGATGAGGGGTTGTATGCGGAGGCAAGTGTGGTTGGTTGATGTGAAGAAGATGATGAAGGAAGAGTAGGAGATGAAGCGACTTGAGCGGCGACGTTCATCTTGCTCAGTCTATCGAGAGCCGAGGACTGGATTTCATGCATCGTAGAAGGGGGCTGCGAGCGCAACCCGCTCCTAGGGGGACGTTGCGACTGAGTGGTCTGCATGTCTGTATGCGCAAGCAGCGTTCAGGAATCGCTCGGTAACGCAGAAGTTTCTGTATTCCTGTGGTAGAGAATCTTCTTGCCGAGCTGTACTAGGTTCTCGATGTGTAAGAGCGCCAAAGAGAAGTGCAAATCAGCCCAAATGAAAAGATAGACTCGCGAGAGCCGTGCTTCGAGATGATGTCTAGCGTCGCGAGGAGGTTTCGAGGGTGCTGTCTTGGAAGGTGGTGACAGGAAAGAGATGCGCAGTGATGATGAAAAGATACCGGCGATGTTGGATGTGGTGGAGAAGGAAGGAGGCGGATCAGCGGGGAGAGGATCAATGGGATATGGTTGGTGGCTATGCTGGCGAGGTGAAACGATGAGATCACAACGAGTGTGGCTACTGCAGGGTGAGCAACACGAGGCGGCAGCAGGAGCAGGGTGCGAGATGTTTGCGGTGCGCGATGAAACGCAAATAGAAGCGTACAGCTCGGTCGCCTTTGCACAGCTTGTTTTGCCTGGTTCTAGATGCGGAACACGATCGTTTCGAACTGCTTGAGACCAGAGAAAGAGGTGCAAGATGATATACCGGAATATTCTACAGCTCTTCTCGAGACCGAGATGGTACTGAACCGAGACGCAGGTCTAAAGAGAGGATTCCAGGAAGATGCGGGACTGCGTGGTGAGAAGGAGGTGCTCAGGGAGCAAATATGTGATGTATAAGGGAGGGTTCTCATTCATGCAACTCCACATCTGGGAGCACAGGACGTTGGTTTCGAGGGGATCTGCGGGCAGAAGAGGCTAGTGCAAGAAGGCGCAGAAACTGTTACGAGGCGCAGACACTGTTACGCCTCTGGATCCAGTGAGTTGGCTGATGAAGGGCGCAGATTTGCACGCCTTGATCGAGCGAGATGCAGCAGGTCTAAGCAGCCACGGGCCTGGTCTAGCATCTGACAAGGGCTGGAAATGACGGCGAAAGCAACGCGAGATTTGAACAATGGCGATTGGCAAGGCGAGGAGGCGAGCAAGCAAAGAAGCGAGGTCGACAAGACGACTAACTTGTTGCAAAGCAACAGCGGCGAAGTCGTCGAGATCCAGACAGGCCAGCAACGAGGTTGCTGCACAACTGAGCTGCAGTACAGTATAGCGTGACAGGGTGACAGGTGGACAGTGTGACACTGCAGAGGCTGCCGCTGACTTATTGCATCGCCCGCACACGCCCTTCGCCGGTCACTTTTCCCATCGAGAAGCGTGACTGAGCGACGCCGCCCTATAGCTTAAAATAAATTCTTAAACAAGAAAATCATGGGATACCCGGAAAGACGGTGCACTGCCAAAGCCGGAGGGGAAGCCCAGGAAAAAAAGGAAGATCTTTTATTTTTGTTTTTCGGAGTTTGCTGTACCCCATGCTGCTCTGGCTGCTCTCTCTCGAAACGGACAAACAAATCGGTGTCTCACCCAATTCTTTGTTTCAGCTGCATCTCACAAGAACACAAAAGTTTGAGTAGCTGTTTGATGTTTCCCCTTCTTTTCTTCTCAGCAAAGAGTGTCTCGACTGCGAGGCTTTTGGCAAGTTTCCATCACAACAGTTGTAGTGAGACACCGATAGCAGACGATCGTCATTGAGCAGGCAGTCGGGATGATACATTGAAAGTTGTCGGGACAGCGTCGTATCCAAACGCCGAAAAGGTTGTTTGAATCAAGCGTTTACATTTGACGAGGATCGATACGAGCTAATGTTTCGTCGTTCAGCAAAGTGACGAGGAGCGCTGTGCTGTGTGACCGAAGCAGCACAACGGTAGACAGGAGAGCTTATCTAAGTTTCGGTCGAGGACCAGCCGACGCTCGACTTGCTTTGAGAAGCGACCATCGAACATCAAAAATGAATGTAGGCTTGCCGCGGAGTTCAGCAGTCTTGGTTCTCATGCTACAAGGACAGGCGCTTGATTGAGTCATTTGTTACAGTACCTTGCGAGGAATGCAATGCGAGCAACAGATTTCGGCCGCCGGACCTGCTACTGCTGCTGCTGCTGCTAGATTCTGACAAACGATTAGCTCTTTGCATATAGTGATTTCCGGATCTTCACATCGCTAAGAAGGCCCTTGCGACTCTCTTGTCTTGCTTCCTTGCTTTGCTTACAAACGAAGAAAAAGGGGGAGCCGATGGTGCCGCAGGAAGCCTAAAGAGGAGTCCGTCGCAAGGAGGCAGCATGACGAAAGTCAGGAGACCATGAGCATCAGACCTAAAAAAAGAGAGCAGCCGAACAAAGGGGCGCATGCTCGCTTCTCAGACGCCAACATTTGGCGTACCACAAAGGCTCAGACGACGAAAAGAAATACAGAAGAAAGGACGCGCGCGCAAAGAGCCTCCTTGGCCAACTCCTCACTTGACATGCGAGGGCGGCTGATCGGCAAATTGCCAGCCCACTGTCGCCATGCGCGACCCACCAGAGTGGTTCCGTGAAATTAATTTTATTACTCTTCCGAAACATCTGACCCAATTTTTTATTTTGGAAGCTTAGAAAGTTTCTGCGTACGTGTACGATAACGTGACTTCAGAAAGGTACATCAGATTTGCGGCTCTGCTTTTGCGAGACACCTGCTTTCAACGACATATCGTGGCGCAGGGTTGCGAATGGAGAGCCGCAAGATCTGCGTCATACAAAGTTTGCTGTTTCTCGGTGTCTCGCAATCGAGCTGTGCCGCAGACGAGACATGTTTGTAGTCTTGGCCCGGTGAATTATTGTTCGTCCTTGGAGTTGAGGTGAAGGCAGTGTTGAGTGTGGCCGAGCTGACCGAAACAACTCTCGTCGCGCGATTCGGGTGGTATCGGTCTTGCTCGCTGGCCAGAGGATGGTTTCGAGGGGACAATGACTGATGCCTCTTAGTCGATAGACTACTGCAAGATCCGATGCCCAGCAAGGAGCATCGCTGAAGTCAGCTGGCTCGATATGAGCGAAGCGATTCGAAAGAAGCGTGACAAGAAGAAGGTGTCACCTCCGCCCGGCGCTGCGCATGGCGCAAGTGAGAGACAAGGGTCATACGACAGTGGACTCCGAGGCAGTCGAGGATCTAAATTAGTGAAAACCTAGCTGCAGGCTGCAGCTGCCACGGCCAGCTGACTGCTGACAGCCATGTGTGCAGTATGATCGGCGATGAAACATGTTCGATCTCGATGAAAAGTTACCACTCAAAAGTGTCTGGAAAACCAAAAAAGAAAAACAGCAAGAACAGGGAAAACAATTTTAAAGCTCGCTTTTTGTGAGAAAATTTCCAAGTCCGACCACGTCAGCGATGACAATCTGCTTATGCACATCCTCACATCCGAATGCCGTACAATACAGTACACCACTCTCACCTCTAAGGCGCCAGCAGAAAGTCCAGAACGCTCTCTATTCCAATTTTCTCATGCTCTGATAGGGGCGTCAAATTATGCCAATCTATTTTGCCGCCAGCAAGCTGTGGGATGTAACGCGCTAAAAGGTCGAGCAAGGGCAGTGAGAAGGGGCTCCAGCAAGGGCCCATCTCGCGAAAGAAGAGAGCCGAGTTGCCAGACACAGTGTGAGCTGGCAGAGCGAGGTGGAGCAACCGGTCCGCAATTTTCTTTATTGAAATCAATTTTTTGCTGCTAATGCGAGATGGCGCGAGCGTGTGCAGTAGGCGTGGGCGTGCAGTTTGGTTCTAATTTGGCAAACATTCGAGAAGAAGGCCACGTTACACCGGCCTCCGTGAGAAAGATCTGGTGCTAGTGTGTTCTCTCCTAGCTTTCTCCTGCATATCGAAGCCCTCTTCCGCTGTAGGCTAGCCCGTTCGCCAGCAAGGAGAGCCAAACAGAAGCCAGCGAAGCGTTGGCTTTGATCTTCTTTGCAGCAGAAGTTTTGGCGCTAAAGCACGTAGATCGATGCTGCCACTCTGGACGGAACAATCGTTGCAGTGGGAAAGAATTCGGTTTGGATGCCGCGCTCGCCCGTTGGACCCGCTCTGAAAGCTTTAAATTTCAAATTCCGCTCAGCTCGTCCGTCTTGCCGCCAGAGTCGTGACGTAGTGGCGTCAGATTAAGCAGCAAACTTGACCAACCAGTTTTGTTCGACCCGTTTTTGAAGGCGAGAAAAGGTGTCCAATGCGGCCACGTTAGTTAGTGCCGATTGCTGTAGCAGCGCCCGGATCGTCGTGGCATTGTCTTTTGCATGAATTTCGAGGGTCGTGGTGATGTCCACGATAAGGCTGTCATGCTACTGCACAGCAAGGCCGACAACTGCTCGCTTATGCTCTCAACCTGCAAGCCAATCGTTACACATAGACGACAAGGAGTCAAAGAGTTGTGAGCGCGCGCATTTGCGGTGATCGACTCTTACGGATGGACGTGAAGCGACAGCCCCCCTTTCTCTGCAAGGGAAAGGTCAGGAAGAAGAAGCGAATTTCGAGCTCAGATGCTTTAGCTCCAGAACGACTTCGCAATCGGCGCACTTTGGTCCTTTTGAAACCAGCTTGTTTGTGGGTCCACGCTAAAGGCACAGGTTTCACTCGGGCCTCTCAACCTTTTGCCCCGAAAAATCGGCTCATCCAGCCACTTCGGCATCTCGGTCTTTGGCGGTGCGGTGCAGTTGTCGAATTTGACCGTCGACAAAATCGGGTGCGAGCTATCGATATCGTCATGGTTTCGACACAACTAGATTCTCACATGGTCGGCTCCGGCTCAGTGTTGAAAAGGCATGTCTCGTGTGATCGGCTTCGTCGCCTTACTTATTGGATTGGGAGCTCGGTATGAGTGGTTGCCGAAGTTCGCAAGCGAGGTTGAGAAATCGGATCCAGTTCAACGGTAGCGGCTACTGTGGGCGTGCTTTGGCATTTTGCAGCTCAGGTGCCGAGTTTCTCTAATCATCCCATTGTGTTGTAAGCACTAGAAGGCTTGTCATTGTCCTTCGTTCCTCAGCTTGGACCTATGGTGAGAAAATAGCATGCACGGAACTTCCAGCTCGAATGCAAAGCTCGGCCTCTGTTATCGACAATCTTGCCGGGGGGCTTCAGCTCGTTAGGAACCGCATGGAGTTTCTACACCTGCTGTTCGCCTATGGCTATGCGAGGTATCAGCCACTCGTGTCGCCTATGCTCAACGACTGCAATTCCTCGCGGTCAATTCGCGATCTTTGTTTGCCGCAGCGCCAAGTGACCTTCCTAACAAGGTCAAGTTTGATCGTCTCATCGTTCAGAGGCGCTTGCCAAAGCCGGGAAAAAGTCTTTGATCATTCGGCATTCTCCTATCCGAAACAAATCGTTTGAAGTCCCCATCTGTCCAAACTCGCTTCTGTCGGGGATCTGTCGCCTGATGATTCCCTATGAGTTCTTAACGAAACTTCTCGGTCATGACCGCGAGGTACGGCTCACCCTGATGGCTTGTGTGGCTTGCTGACACGATAAGCGATCATTAGAGTGCCGACGTGAAAGGCCTTTTACACGAACACGAGAAGCGGCGGTCACTCCCAAGCTAATCTACTGTATCATAGTTGCTGGGTGCTACGTCGTGTAGAATTCTGAGCAAGAAGAGAAAAGTGCATCATCCTATGGTTTGACTGCGACATGTGTGCGAGCCATTTCCTTCGGAAAGCTTCCTGTAGAAAACGCAGAGTCGATCCCGGAATAACTACACTCTATATCCTCTTCGGCGTCAGCGCCGTCGGCCATCATGCAACACTGAGCCTTCGCCGACGGCCGAAACTAATCGGTCAATCGAGACCAAAACATGCCAAGACCGACCAACACTTTCGCTTCTCGCTTCTTGACTGCCGCTCAGCTGCATTGGTTGCAATGCAAGTCTGTCGGCGAGCAGCCTTAGTCCATATGTCGACACAAATGCGAACGCCGAAGCAAAACTTGGGATGTGTCAATGCCGATCCCGCTGAATGACTCAAGCAGACAGCAAACGTCCTAGACTAGTCAGAGAGGTGTGTGACCGGCAAGTCCTCTCTAGCTCGAGACGGTTGCTATCGCTACAGACGAAGGATTGCCCTAGCATAGTCGGAGCCGCGCACCGATGACCGTTTTCCGATGCTGTCGGACAGCTCGCCGCAAAAACCCCGTTCCAAAAGTGAGTACTGTAATGGACCAACTAACAAGATAGCAATCGGTTATTGGACCCGAGACAGCAAAGGTAAGGCGGTCCAATGATCACCAAAAGAAGGGAGAAACGGCAAGCGAGCTGAGTTGAATCAATATCGAGGCGCCTCTGCACTGCTGATCCTGCTTCATTTGCCGTGTTGCCGATGCAGAGAACAGGGATTTCAATTCATGACGATGGATAGTGTCTGTTTTCGAGCAAGCGAGGTGGTGGGTTGAATGATGCCGGTCAACATCAACACAGCTGTCAGGGAAAGCCGCAGCACGGGCGAGCACAGTGCAGTGCAGCAAACAGCATGCGGTGCAGGGAGCTGTTCGACAAAAAAAAAAAAAGAATTACAGTAGTGAAAAGAACCTCTGCAGGGAGCTACCGATTGTTTGTAAAGCAGTCTGACAAGCTGCGCTGCGCTATTGCAGTTACTGTAAGTTGTGCCGACGAGTCCTTTAGCGCCTGATCTAAAATTATTCAGCCTTGATGGGATTTTTTTTTTTTTTGGTCAAATCACACTTCTGACTGTAAGTCAGGGCGCCGCCTCTCCGCCGACATTGACGTGGCTGGCGAGTGTACCGCCCATTGTGATGAGCCGCTGAAAAAAGGAACGGATTCCGGAAATTCCACACTCTCACACACAATGAACTCAGAACGCATCGGAAAAGCGCCCTGACCTCGTTTCGGTTCGCTAAATCAAATGAAAGCCCCTGCCACGGAAATCCCTGTTTCAAAAAAAAAAGCAAGGAACAAAAAAATTAATTGCGAAAAAGAGGAAAGAGCAGTGCAGGTGTCGATCTCGCCAGACGCTGTGATAGACAGAGAGAGAGGGTGTAAGGCCTGTGTGGTATTGCAGCTTAGCCGTCGATCCCAGCCTTATCCTATTATTGATCGGCTGAACTGCAGTCTCACTCACCCGTCGCTTTTGACTTGGCCGTTCCTCCATTGAGCTGACAAGGTTTTGCATCCCACCCAACGCGAAATGAAGGGTTCAGGTGGGTTTGTCTCTCTTGACAGGTTTACCGGCTTGTTGGACTTGCGTCAAGCGGTGCCTTAAGAAAACTAATTTTAGGGCACTCCTCTCGTCTTTCGCCTTTGCCGGTTACGTTTCGCTTGGCTCTCCTCGCCTGACCTTGTTTCTTGGATCCAAATCCATATATCCCCTAGCTTGCTCGACTTCCAAACCCCCCTGCTCAGCCAATCTTTTGCGTTCCTTTTTGATCTCTCTCCATCACCTTCGTACTCTCCACCCTGTTCCACCATCCCTCCCTGCCTTTCCTTTGTTCATCACTCGTAGGCACCTTCTTTCTTTCCTCTATACGACAACCTCGACCGGAAAAGAAAAGCAACGCACGCTTCTGAAGAAGCCTCGACACCCGCGCACCCTACAAGGTTCGGATCGACTTACCGTTGCTTGACAATCGTCGTTACAGAAACTTCTCCCCTGCTGCATCTGCACATAAGGGAAGCTCTTGCTTGTCAACGCTCTCGCACCTCCTCTCTCGAACGTCGTGAGACACTCTAAAAAGGACAATCTCTCCCAGCTTGGATCACATCGATAGCATCATCGACACTCTTTGCTTGACAATGGCGCCTCAAATCCTCACATCGATCTACCCGGCTCTGCCCAAGGCGAGCTACACGAACATCTTTGACTATGTCAGCTCCGAGTCGGAAACCTCGCTCGCCGACAAGGTCCAGTTCGTCCGCCAGGACGGCAAACAGTTCACGTAAGTACATGGCTCTGGCTTCTTTGATTCGGCTCGATTTGGTCGTTTGGTTCGTTGTGGTCGGTCCCTTGTGTCTCGTTCTCTTTTGGCATTGGTGGAAGCGCATGGCAAGCTCGCTCATGAGGCGTCCGTCTCTGGCAATCTTTGCTGCGACAAGCATAGCTCGTTTGAATGGCTCCACAGTTGCTCAGTAGCTAGTCACATTGGCACCTGCTTTTTCGGATGTTCGCGCTGTCACATCGGTCCCAGAGATGCCATGGAATGCTTCGTTGGGACTGTATGTTGATGATATCGAGCGTACCTGAAAGCTTCTTTGGCACAACCATGACTTCTGCCGCGCTCGCTCCGGTACTTGGTTATGACCTGCCGCTGCAGCGTTTCCGCGGCGGACGTTGAAATTCCACTGGATTTGGCGGTGAAATTGTTGACAATTCACGTCGTGCAGCCTACGGTTCAATTTCCAGCCTCCGTTTCTCCTAACCAAACCAAACAATGTTGCATCCTCCTTTGCGCTCTGTTCTCGTCGGAGTACAATAAGCAGCATGCTTATCTGTCTCTTTCGCACTTCGGAATGCAAGCGAAGAGGAGCGACACAACCTTGTTTTGGGATGAGCGGATGCGGGGGTCGGCAGAGTGGGTAAGCGGATGATGCACACAGATGGGCGTGCTTGCTTCGGTGCTGCACCCTGTTGAAATCTGCTCTACCCAGTAGTGCATTTGCCGTGGGCGCCGAAGGGGTTGTACAGCTAGCTTCTACGCCTGATGAGCGAGCGCCGTGGAGGGCTTAGGGCTTGCTTTGCTCTCGCATTCCAAGCCATGCCACTTGTGTTGCACATTTGCAGATCGTGGGAAGGGTTACCTCAAATTTTCCCTCTTTTCAGACGCGGCACAAGAAGAGTCAAGATTTCCAAGTTGCAGAAATTTGGATAATTTTCCCTCTTCTTGCAGCTGCCTATCCGGCTGTCCAATTCTGCTTTGCGTTCCAAGCCACTGCAGAAGCCCTGATCCGGCAGAGACCACATGCGTCTTGAGTCCTTGCTTTGCATTGGCATGGCAACCCTGCTTTATGTTCTGGCTTCTGATAACGACCATCCGAAAGGCAGGGCAGATGGATGTATGGAAGCCTCGTTGCAAGCGGCTGTTGGATCGGTCTGCCGGCCAAATGGATTCCACTTGTCGCCGATCAGTGCGCGCAGATCGCTTGAGGATCGGTGAGACCAAACGTCGATCCTTGACTCCTTGGCATCTGGACAGTGTTTTGCGCAGCAAGAGACGCGTTCTTTTTCCGCACAAATTTCGATTTGGACGAATAAGTCCCACGCTTGGTTGCAGGCATAAATGTCGAAAGCGGGTATCCGACGACATTCTGCCAAGCGAAGATCGCACCAGCTGCTCAGATCTGCCACGCATTTTTCTGCCTTTTCCCACTCCGCCATTGTTCGATTCGTCGTCTGCTCGATTCTTCCACTTTCCAAGAAAAATTCCTCTTTTTCAAGCTCCGCTTTCCCGGCAACTGCGATCCATGACGTCGCGCGCGCGCTTTCGCTTGTCCATCCCTATGACTCAGGGACGGTCGGTATGGCAGTCGCCCCAGTATCACTTCGCTTTTTGCTCACGAAGTCTTCGGAGCCGAAAGTCGGAACGGTGACCGTCTAGAAGTCTCTACCACTCACGCGAACCGCGGAACACCTTGTGCTGGCGACCTCGCTTGTCGCTGAGCACAGTCGAGTTCATCTTGCGGAAGAGTGATGCTGGGTAGCGCTTGTCTCTGCACCACTCACAAAAGACCTGACCACACGACCTCGCCATTCGATTTGCTATAGCAATAGTTTCGGGGGCCAGTTTATCACGATGCATGGTTCTGCATGCTGACCTCGATTTTTTGCCTTTCAAACCCCTTTTTTTCCCCTTTACGGGCGACCCTCAATTTTTTTTTTTTCACGGATTGAACCCTTTTTTTGCGTTCCCCATCTGCGATCTAACCCGCCCCCGATCTGGACCGATACGCATCCTTATTGGTGTCGACACCATCACCAAACGATGTGTTGCTACGATTCGCTCCAACAGACATGGCCAGGTTGTCCGCGAAGCTCGTCGCTTGGCATGGACTCTCAGGCACAAGCTCGGTTTGCAGCCACGCCAGCGCGTCGGTGTCATTTCCCCCAACCACACAATGTACCCGATCTACGTCTTTGCTGCAGAGGTCGCTGGTCTCGTCACTGCTCCAGTCAACCCGGCCTTGACCGTTGGCGAGCTCGCAAAATCGCTCCAACAGGCATCGGTCGACATTGTCCTCGCTCACCCTTCGTGCCAGGACAATGCTCGCGCCGCTTGGGAGCAGGCCAAGGCCGCTATGGGCCGACCCACCTCGTCTTCCTCCGAAGTTGCCAGCGAAGGTCTCTTTATGTTTGACGATGCCGATGAGCTCGTCGTCGGCAAGCAAGGAGAGCCTGACCTTCGCACTCAGCTCACCAACAACGAGCTCGAGTCGTACCGCGTCGAGGACCCTGCCAACGAGACTGCCTTTATCATGTTCTCGTCAGGCACTTCCGGCTCGGCAAAAGGAGTCGAGATCACCCACTCCAACGTCATCCACAGTGTCATGGCCCTTGTCGCCACTCACGACGACTATTTCGGCCAGAAGGACGTGCAGGTCGGCTTCCTTCCCTTCTACCACATCTTTGGTCTCATCAAGCTTATGCACCACCCCTTCTATCTCGGCATGAAGATCGTCATCCTCCCCAAGTTCAGCCTCGACCTCTTCTGCGAGAAGATTGAAGAGCACAAGGCCACTGCCTCGTTGGTCGTGCCTCCCGTCCTTCTCCAGCTCGCAAAGAGCCCTGTTCCCGAAAAGTACAACATGTCGAGCCTCAAGTGCGTTCAGTGCGGTGCGGCTCCTCTCTCGGCCGAGCTCTTCGAGTTGCTCGAGAAGCGCTACCCCGGCATGGCTGTCCTCAATGGATACGGTCTAACCGAGTCGCTTCCTTCCGTCATCTGCTCTGGTCCCAAGGAGTTGCCCAACTCCAAGGGCGCTGCCGGTCGTATCGCTCCCGGTGTCGAGGTGCGTCTTGTCTCGGAAGACGGTCGCGACGTTGGTCAAGAACAGGGCCGAGAGGGTGTTCCTGGTGAGGTTTGGCTGCGTGGTCCCACCATCATGAAGGGCTACTTGGACAACGAGGAGGCTACACGCGACGCCTTCACCGATGACGGTTGGTTCAAGACTGGTGATGTGGCTGTCATGCGCAACACCGAGATTTTCATCGTCGACCGTATCAAGGACTTGATCAAGTTCAAGGGCTTCCAGGTTTCGCCTGCCGAGCTCGAGGCGGTGATCACCAGCCATCCCGAGGTCGCTGATGTTGCTGTCTTTGGTGTTTGGTGCCCGGCTCAGATGACCGAGACGCCTCGTGCCTGCATCGTCCCCAGGGACCTGGAGTTGCTGAACAAGCCAGAAGAGTGCATGGAACTCGAGAAGCGTGTGCGCGCGCACATGGACAAGCTTGTCGCAGCACATAAGAAGATTCGCGGTGGAATCGAGTGGGTCGCCACCATCCCCAAATCTCCCTCGGGCAAGATCTTGAGGAGGTTGTTGCGTGACGAGGCTGCCCGAGCCGCAGCCAAGGCGGATGAGAAGAACCAGCTCCGATCCACCTTGGTCACTACGCTCACGGCCGTCAACACCAACACCAGCAAGGAGGACGAAGATACGAGGGATAGCATCTTTTCGCCCATCTCTCCCGTGGCTGCGGCGTAAAGTGTGATGTCTATCGGTTCTTGTCTGTAATTCCTAGTTGTTCTCCTCGCATTGTTGGCCCGTCGCATAGTTGTTTTGTTGTAACCCAGTCTCGCATCACTCTCCTTTTTTTCCCGGACAATGCTTTTGTTTCGTTCGTCGTGGGTAATGTTTATTCGTTGATCAACTGATTCTTGTGTGAGGAGCGGAGTGTGCCCTGAGTGTTTTGAAATGGATACGTGAGAGAAATGATGGCTAAGGGAGTAGCTGAAAAAGTGGTGCTAAACGGGATCGCGAGGTGCCTCACTTGAATGACCGCACAGTCAGAGCTGACCTCGCATGTCTTTCGCTCGACGGAAAGTGCTTTTCTGAGAAAGATAGTGCATCCTTCTGTAAAGCGCAAGACGCTCAGTGGCTCAGACGATACGCGGCTTCACCTACCTAGCGCAAGAATTGTGGCATGAGACGCTGGACTGAAGAGGCTGCACGGACAGTGCCGATCTCAAGCTCTTTCATTTGTCTATGATTGCAAGATTACCCACCAGCCAAAAGTACGACTTTTCTACACACACGAAGCCGCCTCGACAGCGCAAGGGCGTAGAGTGAGACACCACCCTCTCAATCGAATGCACGAACAGATCTCAAAGTCTCTCACTCAATGCGTAGAGAGAACTGTATATAACATTGCGAAACAACAAGGAAAAAATGCTATATAGCTCGAAACTCACACCCTAACCCACCTGAAAAGCCAATCGGCGACCCAAAGCGCACCATCATCGAACACTCTGGAGTAAGCCTCCACGACCACCAAGCTCGTCGGCACCAGTACGACGAACAACACCGCCAGCACCGCCGCCTCGCTCTGCCACCCTAGCGTCTGGCTGAGATGGAACCAGACCAGACTACCCAGCGACAGCATAACCGTCCCGCTGATCAGCGCGATACTAAACGCCCACCTTCCGACATACACCAACGTCCTAGCCGACAGCATCCATTGCATCAACGGACTCAACTCCACCAAATACAACAATCCCGTAGCAACCAACCAATTATCATACCTCGGATAAGCCACCTGGGACGGATCAGTTCCGTAATTCAACTTGCCCGTATTGCCATCCACATGCGCAATCACCTCCCTATTCGCCGCTTCGGGAACCGCCGCAATCCAAACATACTTCAACACCGCCCCCGTCCCCAACATCACCACCCCCGGAACCCAAGCAGGCATACTCTTCGTCCCCGCAGCATTCACCGGAATCCTCTTACCCTTCAACAACTGCAAATACACCGTCGACCACTCGGCCAACAACAACCCACTCATTGTGAACCAACTAAACCGTCCCACCCAAGCCGTCGTCAAGATCAACAAAATCATACCCAAATTCTTATACCTCAACACCGTATACGGCAACGCAAAGGCTAAAACAATCAACACGTACGTCTGCTGAAACAGCACGGGTACGATCCAAAGCGTTCCACTCGGCGGAATGAAACTGGTCGCCCTCGCAGTTTTAAAGTAAAACGGACTGGAGAAGAAAAACAACAGCGAGTTGAAATACTCCAGAGCCGAGGTGAACTGCTTTGGTGGTTGCGCTAGTTGGTTCTGCAACGCGGCTGATAGCTGCGGAGCATACTTGAAACCATTGACCTTGATGACTAGCGATACAAAGGCAAGCGTAACCGCCATAGGAACGACGAACCTAAATGGCCTCTTGAACGCCGCTCCTGCCAAAGTGATTGCTTGTCTTCGCTCTATGAACGTCTGCAGACTCGCCCTACCGGACAAGACGATGAAAAATGCTGCCTGAAGTTCACCATCGAACAACAGCGGCGAAAGCACTTTTCGCAGTACGTTCTGCCATCCTGGAGCGCTCTGCGTAAACGCTGCTGGATAGATTCCGTCTACATCCCTATCCGCAACAACGGCCGGTGCAAAGATTCGGAAAAACGTCCAAACCAACACTTGCAACCCTAACACTCCTCGTAGACCTTCGAGATAATCCAAACGAGCGGATCTGGTCCGACCTTCATCGTTGGTCTTATCTTCGGTCAGAGGTGAAGGGGTGATACCAAACGGATCGGAGAGGATGAGGTATCCGTGCTCATCGTAGTTGGGTTCGGACGTGAATTCGGATTTGAGCGTTGCGGATTCGTCCTTCTTACGAGAGATGGTGGGGACTCGACTGACGGCTGCTTGATCGGTCGAAGTTGACCATGCGCTGTGAGGTGGTACGGAGAGCTTTTCGTCCGAAGGCTGACGAGCGGGTGTTTGAGGAGGCAAAGGGGGAGCGGCTTCGGAAGGTTGGAAGTCGGCTCGAATGCTGCGTCGTAAAGACTTGCGGGTGGCGGGCAGCTCGGCGTGGAGCGAGTAACGGGATGTCATGGTTGCGGCGGGGTGTTGCGAGGATGATGGTTGGGAAGAGAGGATGGTAGCGAAAGGTCTCGACGATGAAGAAGAGTGTTCTAGCAGACCCTTTCACTAGGTAGAGTTGGGGGGAGGAGCTTCAATTTTGCCCGGCGGCGGCTAAGGCTTGCTCCTTGCTTTGAGGGGTACAGCAGTGAATTTTACTACCGCACGCGCCCTTAGCACCTACTTGGGCTCAATCTCGTCCTGTGCGGATCATAGCATACAGTCATGCCTCACTCTCGAAGCGGGTCCGCGCAACGAGCCAAACCGCTACACCGCTCCAACATGCACCGCAATTTGCACCTTTTTAGCAACACGATGCGTTTCGAACGCTCGCCTTTGCGTCTCCTGTTGTGGATCTGTTTGTTCCGTCAGCCTTGTGTCTCTCGCTAATCTTAGAAAAAATAATTTCGCCTGACGCAGCCTAGACGAGACATGACGTGTGTGATCCTCGCTCCTTTAAACATACGCAAAAACCTGGGTCAGGGTGCGTGGGCGCTACGCCTGTCACGCGCCCGCGCTATGATGTTGCAGATCGTTTTTAATTAATTGTTATTTTTTTTGGTGTGCTCGCTTGTTGCAACTGCAAACCCGGTCGAGCAATCACATCACACCGCAGTCTGCGAAGGCTGTGCGGTATGGGCTGAAGAGAGACAAGCACTATCCGGCCGTTAGTCGAGTCGATCTTTTCGATACAGCGCTGTACAGATCGCGAAGAGTTCTTCGATAAGCTGTCTAGAGTGCTTCGCTGTTCCGTCGAATCGATACGCCGCTTTGCGGAACTTTTTGGGAAAGAGAGTGTGAGGCTGAATTGATTGGGTTTTCTTTCTTTTGGCTGCCGGTTTGGGCGGTGCTTCTTTTGCCGTAGTGGATCCCACTCGGAGCGAGTAAAGAGAGCCAAGAGATCTTGTACACTTTCACAGCCGAGTCGATGCTCATAGTGTTTCGGAAAGGATGAGTGTGCAAAAGAAAGCATGTGTTTGAGGTCGGCAGCGGCGAACGTGCTCTTGCTTGGCTGAGTGGAAAGAGCGAGGGTTATCGTGAAAAAAAGTAGGGTTTAACTGCGAATGATGCATAATCAAAGGGAGGGCCTCCACCAAAGGCAAATTTTAGATTGCCGGCTGCGACTTTGTAGCGCCGAGGGCTAAGAGATCTTCTTGATGCCGGTATAGCGTTTGCTGGTGGAGAAGAAAAGACGGTCTCGGTCTGAGTTTAAAGATACGACCCTTTCGCTGTTGGACTACTCGATAGACACTACCACCATCTCTTGTCCCCTCTTCGGACACCGACATCAACGCAACGACGAGAGGAATAGGTATACACGACTTGAAATCAAGAGGCAACATCGGAAGGATACATTTCAAGTCATCAGTACCGCTCGACGACAATGGGCGACTTCTACGACCACCGTGGCAGACGCCACCGCCATCAAAACAGCGACGGCTCCGACTTGTTCTACACCGACAAGCCCATCTCTAGCTATCCCGAGCAGTCGGTGCTGCCTACTACCACCACTCGCACGCCGCGTACTCGTCCACCGCGTGAATCTTTCAAGCAAAAGATCTCCACCTGGTGGACGTCCTTATCCCGCGCAGGCAAGATCGCCTACCTCGCGATCCTAGCCATCGCCTTACTAGCCTTGATTCTCGGCTTGGCTCTAGGTCTCACCCTCGGAAAACCGCACGAAGATCCCGATCCAGCATCGGACTATGTTCCCACTACCATCTCTGGCAACCGTGCCTCACTACTCGCTCCAGGATACTGGTACACAGCTCCTAAGAACGGGACCAATTTCAACTGGACTTCTGCCGACCCTCAACTCGGGAACTATAGAGCCGATAGTCAAGGTGTGGATATCATCATCAACACTTCGCAACAGTACCAGAAGATCGACGGGTTTGGTGGAGCAATGACCGACAGTTCTGCGTACCTGTTGAACCGGTTAAAGACGAAAGAGTCGAGCTTGTACAACAGGGTGATGGATTTCATGTTTAACAACGCAACTGGTGTGGGTGTTACTCGTGTTTCTATGGGCGCTAGCGATTTCTCCGTGGGGAGCGAGTACAGCTACATCCCCTCACCGCCCGCGTTCGATGTAGCTGCATCACAGCTCGACGATCCAAACGCGCTCCTCTCTAGTTTCAAGGTAGACGGAACTCAATCGGCTCAGTACACCATCCCGGTCCTCGTCGACGCTTTCAAACGCAACCCTCGTTTAAAGGTAATCCTATCCCCCTGGAGCCCACCGGCATTCATGAAGTCCAACAACACCATGAACGGCGGTACTCTTCGTTCCGACTTCGTCAACCTTTTAGCCCAATACTACGCCCAAACTGCATCCGCTTGGTCCGCAGCTGGAGTCAAACCGTGGGCGATGACGGTGCAAAACGAACCTTCTCACATCGCAGCTTACCCGTCGATGGGTTTGAATGTCACGCAGCAAGTTCAAATCGCATCTGCGCTCAAGCGGGAGTTGGCCCAACGCGGGTTGGGAGACGTACAGGTGTGGGCACACGACGATAACTATTCCGGCTGGCAGACTGCTGCGGATATCGTGAACGGAAATGCTTCGGCGATCGATGCTGTTGCGTTCCATTGTTATCGAGGTGATCCGGAGCAGATTTCTCAGTTCGAAGGAGCATTGCAGAATGGTGTGAGGAAAAACGTTCACATGACGGAATGTACGGGTACCGGTCAACCAGACGATAGGTGGTCAGGGATTCGAGGTTGGTTGGGTAACGTCTATTGGCCGGTGTTGGTCCAGAATTCTAGCAGTGTCGTTCAGTGGAATCTCGCACTGGACAACGGTTTCGGTCCCCATCTGAAAAGTTCGTACTGCAGTTCCTGTACGGGATCGTTGACGCTCTCGTCCCAAGCGCACCCAGCAGACCCTTACGTCGAGTACAACGATCAGCTGTATCTCACTTCGCATTTCAGCGCTGCGTCGACCGATCTGAGCGGCGTGGGCGGAGGACAGGCGGCGAGAGTGGCAGCCGATCAGGGGAGGTTGTATTCGTTGAAGAGGGAGGATTGGCAGTGTTTGAATTGGATCGCTTATGCTGCGCCGTTGAGTGGGGGGAACTTGCCAGCGGCGAGCACGGCGAACGATGCACAGGCGGAAAGGAGGGTGGGGTTGGTCGTGGCGAATACGTGTCAAGAGACGAAGAATGTGGTCGTTTCGAGCGACGGCAGGAGGACGACGTTGCCGGTCAAGCAGGGCTTGACGAGTTTCGTTTGGACTGCTCCGTAAGATGTGTTCGATGAAATTGCAAATAGACGTTTTATTTGATCGAGGGAAGAGATGACTGTGTGTGGTGTGTGATTGATTGCTCACTGCTCAAGCGGAAGATCTTTTGAGGTGATCTCGAACTCAGACTCCATCGTCACCACACAGACCAGCGCCCACACCAACCTTATAAAATCACTTCATCCATTGAACGTCTGCAACATCTCAAACACCCTTTGGGCTTGAAGTCTACTCCCTCCTAACACGCTTCGTCTTTCCACTACCTCCCGCCTCCCTCTTATCCAAATTCTGCTGATTCCTTCTCTTCCTAGCTGCATGATTCTTCCTGTTCCTCTGTTCGTTCTTCTTGGCCTGCAATTCCGGATTCTGAATACCACGCATGAGTCGGTCGGTCTTCCTTTGCTCCCTCTTAGCCTGTTGACGTTTCTTGAGCGTCGAATAAGTCTTGTTGAAACGTGAGACGTCGACGAGGGTTTGGAGGTGCGATTGGACTTCGATGGCGAGCGCTTTGAGTGCGTCTCCGCCGTGGAGAGAGGTTTGGGCGGTCGAGGTGGATTCGACGAGTCGGATGATGGGTGAGAGGAAGAGTGGGAGAAGGTGGGGCAGGAGATCGGAGGGAAGTGAGGAGGAGAGAGCGGCGAAGAAGCGGAGGATGGAGGAGGGCGCGATGGTCCAGTGAGGAGGTTTGGATTGGGCGAGTGAGAGACGCGCTTGGAAGGAGAGGCGCGAGACGAGCCAGCGGAGAGGGTCGGTGGCGATGGCGGTGGGTGCGTCCATCGCCGCTTCGTGGCGCTTGGCGCCTTCGACCATGGTTTCGTCGTCCATCTCTTCTTCTTCACCTTCGGCCTCATCTTCATCACCTTCCTCATCATCATCATCACCCTCTTCATGCTCTCCATCGTCATCTCCATTGTGTGATCGCTTCTCGTCGCCATTCTCTCCTGCACCGGCCTCCTCAACCTCGTCCAACGCAGGACGGTCGACGGGGAACAACGCAAAAGAGCGTCCGATCCACACCAAGTTCTTGACCACTTGCAGGGCCAGCATATCGTCGAGCTTGTCCGATCGAAGCTGCAAGCACGACTTCTTAGCCGCATCGACCAATGCTGGCAGACTTGCAATAGGATCCTCCCTCAAGGGCACCATGTTGGGCGACCGCGGTTCGCGCAGTGCGTACAACCCGCCAAGAATGCGCGACGAAGAGATGCGGACCCACTTGTGCGGGAACAAAAGCAATCTTCGCACCGCATCGTTTGCCTGTGTAGCTCTCGCGTCATCGGCACCAATGAGCGAAGTGATGCGGCCGAGCGTCTGCAGCGAGTGGTACGGCAACTGCCAGTCCAGCTCCATATCCTCGAGCCCGAAGGCTCCGCCGTCCGCATTCTCCAACGATTCGAGATCGTCAGCGCAGTCGACAAGCACTTTGGTCACCACCTCGAGCGTCTTCTCCGCCCACTCTGCGCCTCGACCCGGCAGCGCTTCCAGCAACAATCCGTAAATCTGCACACCAACTCGCGCAAGTTCCGGCTTGGCTTCTTGTCGAGACCACGCGTCAACCATGAGCGCCGTCTTGTCCTGCTGCGCATCAGTCATCGCACGAAGCAGCGTGCGGATGAGCACTGCCGACTTTTCGCGACACTTAGAGCTCGTGTCGTTGGCAAGAACCATGGCAAGCGCTACAAACAGCATCTCGGCATACTCTTGCAACAGCTCGTCTCCGAACTTGTTCAAGATGGCATCGGTGATTTCGAGCACTGACAGTCGACCAGACTCGTGCTCATACGCCAAGTTCTTGGCAAGGAAACCGATCTGGTTGCGAAGACGGTGCTTGCCCTGAGGATAGTCGAGCAGGAACTGGAGGTACGTAGATCGGCACAGGTCGCGCACCGAATCGCTCTGGTTAGTCACCATCATCTCGGCCACTTTGTCCATAGTGTCGTACACTTCCGAGACGACAAGTTGTCGGCTGACGATAGCACGCAGCAAACCGAACAGCGTATTCTGCACAGCGGGCTCTTCGAGATCAGGAGCGATGAGCTTGAGCAGACCGCTGAGGTGTGTCTCGGAGAGCGAAGCCTGCTTGCACTCGCGCAAGATAGCAGTGAGCGTACGGAAGGCGGTCTGCACGATCTGCGACTGCGGCGATCCATACTGATGAATGATGCCAAAGATCTGCTTGATGAAGACGGGCAGAGCCTTGTCGACGCGCGAGACGGGCACCTTGACGATCTGAGCAATCGCACGCAACGACAGCTCGAGCACCGACGACTCGTTGGCATACGCTGCTTCACCAACAATGTTGACCATGGTGTTGAGCTTGGCGAGCACTTCTTCGTCCTTGAAGTCGAAACGCTCTCTACGCAGCGAGGTGACAAGCATCTCCAGACCGAAGGCAACAAATTTGTGAGCATTGCGCGAATAGTGGTCCTTGCCAGCAGTAGCGCCTTCTTCGACATCCTTGCGCTTGAGGAAAACCGCATAATTGTACAGCGTGGCGGATTTGTGTCTCGAAGCAGCTTTCGTTTCGGGCTTGCGCGCCTGCAAGAAGACAGCGTCCCGTTTGATGAGCGTTGCGCAGAGCGAGAGGAATCGGTTCGAGTCGAACTGCGGATTGGCGGGGACACCACTCGAGACGCGACGCAGACACTCTTCGACCTGTCGAACAACTTTGGGGATCTCGGTCTGCTGCAGAATGTCTCGCAAGGGTTGAAGAACCTCGGCCATGTGGTTGGGAGTGACAATACGCGAGACTTGCTCGAAGGTGTCCATGCTCTTGCTGTGCTTGACTTCGCGGTAGGTCGTCTTGCTTCCGATCGATTCACGGTCATCGGCCGTGGCGCCAAAGATGTCCTCGACAGCGATCTCGATGATCTCCTTCGCACCTTGGTCGAGCGAAGTGAGCGGCTCGTCCATGCTCGTCATCAAGTGCGTCAGCACTGAGTGGACGGTGAAGGCAAGAACGGCCTTTTGCGGACCACGCATAAGTGCGCGTCGCATCTCTCGCAGGAACTCTGGCAGGAAGCTCGCACCCAACGTCGACATGACCTTGCAGGCGGTCTCGCGGGCAAGATCACGCGTGTCTTGCGCCTTGGCACGGAAGACATTGGAGAGCGTCTTGAGGAGCTTGGAGATCTGCGTCTTGCGCTGCTGGGCAGGAAGGCATTGCGCAACGCGGACCACACCAACGGCGATAGGCAGTCGAGTCGAGTCTTCGGTCTCGTCCTTCTGTTCGAGGTAGGCCATGAGACGGGGCAAGAGTCGAGTGGTGACTGCATCGAGGATCTTGACGCGTTCAGCCTCTTTGCCCTCCTTCTTTGCCTCGACAGCAGCTCGAGCTTCTTCATCCTCCGGCTCTGCTCCGTCGACATCTTCCTCGCCGTCATCATCTTCTGCTTCGATGACGGTCTCCTCCTCCATACCGAAGTGGAAGTTGTCCAAGATGGCCATGGCCGATCGAACCATGATGCGCTCCGACGATCCTTTCTTGTTGGCGAGGCGGAGATATTGCCACAACAGCGCATTGTAAGGACCCCACGTGAGCTGGCCAGCAAGCAAACCGAGACTGGTGATGACCTCGGTCACAAGGTTGTGATCGTTGAGCTCGACAGATCCGGGCATGAGGAAGTGGCCGAGAACAGGCGCAAGAATGTCGCTGATGGTGCGACTCTTCATTCCACCCTTTGCTGCTTGCTCGGGCAGACGCTTGACCGCACGCGTTCTTCGGTGCAGCTGGATGTGATGGATGTTGTTGAAGAAGTTTACCTCCGCGTCGCCACCACCAAGCAGACCAGAGAGCTCTGCCATGACTTCACATTTGGACAGCTGTTCGGCAGCCGACGACATGACAGCCAAGACGTCTCTTCGCACGAGCTCGGATCGGTTGCGTACGGCCTTCTTGAGTCCCGGCCAGACAGCCTGCAGGAACAGTTGCATCATCTCGCTCTCGCCTTCTGCGCCCGAGTCGCACTCAGCTGCAGTCTGGCTGATGAACTTGACCAGCGAAACGTTGGCATTGCTGCGCACCGAAAGCTCCTCGGGATCGAGAATGAGGAAGAGGAAGTTGTGCACGAGCGGCTGCCATTCCTTGACATTGATGATCACATCGCTTGCGTTGATCGAGTCGAAAGCGGCAAAGAGCTGGTCAAAGTCGCGCTCTTCCACCCTTCGCTTGCTGAGTGCATTGAGCTGGGTGCACCATTTCGCAACTCTGCTCAGCTCCGGATCGACTTCGGCGCATCGATTGAAAGCAGCGCTGAGTGTCTTTCGCGACTCGGTGGTGCGAAGCAGCGAGAAGAGACCGCTAAACATGGCAAAAGTGCTTTGGAAGAGCTCGGAGCGCACGTCCTGGAACTCTGGAATGAGCGAGAGGAGACGCTCAAAGATGGCCAACAGCTCGGTCTTGGTGCGTTCAGGGACGAGGAAGTTAGACTTGCGCATCATGGGGCTGAGAAGCTTGACAAGATGGCTAGCGTCTTCCGGAGCGGTGACGAAGGGCGAAAGAGCTGCGAGTAGCGAGATCTGGCGGCGCAAGAGATCGTCTCGGCCCATAGCAGCGGCTGCCGGTCCCACCGCCGAGGACGCCTGCTCGATCAGCGGAGTGACACTGTTGAGAAAGACAGTAGCGTGTGGCCTGACGAGCAAGTCCACCAAAGATAAATCGCATCCGTTTCTGTAGTCGACGTCTTGGCTGACGCCCATCGCATCCTTTTCGGCAGAAGCGGCGGCGAGAACGCGCTCCGAGATGTCTAGCACAGAACCGATTGCGGACGGCTTCACCGTCGGTGCTGCGAGGATGGCAAAGATGCTTGGCAGCACTGCGTTGTCGTACGTGCCCAGCAATGGGATCGTCTCACCCTGGCTAGACCAGACATGGAAGAGCTCGAGCAGAGCAGATGGGCTCTGGCTCGACTCGACCTTGAGCGCCTCGAGACGTGGCGAGATGAGCTCGGCAAAGATGGCTGGCAGGTATCGATGCCATCGGAAGAGCGAAGCGGCTTGAGGCTTACCGAAGAAGTCGCAGAGACGCTTGTAACCGGCCTGACGGACCAAACGAGCACGCGAGGTGCGCGCTGTGAGAGGCTTGCTGGTCTCGGCAGAGGATGCAGCATCGGTGCTTTCGACGTGTACTTGAACCACAGCTTGGTGAGCGTGGTAAGTCAGGTTAAGAGCGACCGAGATGAGACGGTCCCAGTAAGGCAACAGGTTGGTGCCGATTTGCTTGACGACCTCGCCGAGCAGGGTGAGGTAACCGACTTGGCGTCTAGTGGAAGCAACAGGCGACTTTGAGACGTACTCGAACTTGTCACCGTCACCCGAAGGTGGGCACGCCTGATCACCGAAAGGAGCAAGCATGAGATCGACAAGGGTGACGAGCTCTTCCGAACCGACGTCAGCGAGCGCACCAAGTACAGCTCCTCGTCGAGCTCTCTGGCCAGCACCGCTCGTGCGATTGCCACGCCTCGAGAGCAAGGCACCGAAGAGAAGGCGAATGACCAGAGGCATGAGCATGGGCCGATGGTAAGGTTGCACAACGTTCGAGTCGGACGACAGCGTGAAAGTCGTCAGCGTGTCACGGAAGTTGCCAGCCTCGAGCAGGTCCTTGAGCTTGGTGGCATATGGCATCACCGCTTCTTCTTTCCAAGTCAGGATAGCTTCGAGTGCCAGCTTTTGCACCGACACTTCGGCGGTAGCACACAGGCTGAGGAGGTAGCTGTGCAGCTCGCCGGAGCGGGAGAGTGCTTTGGGATTCTTGAGCTTGCCGAGCACTTCGAGGTAGGCGTTGAGCTGTGCCTGACGGTCCTTCTTGCCCAAGTTCATGGCTGCTGGGTCCGCGACCTTCTCCTCCTTCGTTGTACCATCCACCTCGTCAGCATCCTCATCATCATCGTCGTCGTCATCGAGCGGCGAAAGCAGTACACCGGCAAGGTTGCGTGGACCGGCGTCCCTGAAAAAGATGTGAACGAAGCGCGCGTTGTTGCGCTCGACGATGGATGCTACCTGACACAAGAGCTTGAGAATTTGGTGGCGGTAGTTGACCAGGTCGAGTCTCGCGTCGGGCTGCTGTACCTCGACGCAGGCTTGCAGCGTCGTGGTAAGGCCGCTTCTGCCGCTGCCCCTCTTCGTGACGCTTGAGCTGGTACGAGCATGCTGGATACAGCTTCGAACGGCTTTTCGCCTCTCGAGCAAGATGCCGTCCTGGAATTGCTTGTCGTCGTCAACCCCTGCAATGTCGCTCTCGTCGCGAAGAAGGCGGTCAGGCTCGATCTCATCTGCATCTGCAGATTCTCCAGCGTCTTCGTCGTCCTCTCCGGCGCTCGACTTTGTCCACGCGGTAGGGGTAGATCGCAATTCGGCGTTGTCAAGCTGTCGACCGGCTTCGAGCTCAGCAATGACGATGCGGAAGAGAGTATCTTCGGTCTCGCGCTGACCCGACTCGACAATGTCAGATACAGCCTTAACGACTTCGACCCAGACGGGGCGCAGGTTGACCTTGAGGTTGGCGACGAGGTATCGAAGGACCAGCGCATCTCGCTGAGCGTATCGCTGCACTTGAGCGGCCTTGTAGACCGCAACCGCGCGGCCAAGGTCGCGGCCGACGCTTCGCATGCGCACGTTGCGATCGCGAATAGAAGCAACGGACAAAGGAGTACGCTCAACCTCGACGAGCTTGTCGATGAAAGTGCCACTACCGTCAAGTTCTTTCGCTTCGATCAGTGCCAGAATCTCGAGTACAGAGAGTCGAATTACGGGATCCGAAGACATGATCGCGCTCGACAACGGCTCGAGCACTTGCGCAAGCTCAGGCAGCTGAGGTCGAAGATGAGCTGGGCAAGAGGCGAGGTACTTGCTCAGTCCACGAAGAGCTCCTCGGTGCCAAGCAGCACATCGAACGACATGCTCGATCGACAGACGGTCCTGCAGTTGCTTAGCTGTGGCTTCAAAGTCTTTGCTCGAAGTTCGTTCCTGCAAGGTGGCCAGACTCTCGAATGCGAGTCCGACCAACAAGGCCGGGTTGACAATGTGTTCGTCGTAGCTTGCGCGAACCTGCTCCTCTGATGTAAAGTGTGCACCAGAGAGAAGACCGTCTAAGAGAAGCTGAGCGATCTGCTTTGCAAAATTGGTTGACGAAGCTGTCTTGGGGATGGTGGACAAACGAAGTGCAGGTACGAGAGGCTCGAGTGCATTTTGTTGGGCAAGTACTTTGGGCGCGGCATTCTTCGCCTTGGATCCGCTTGATTTGGACTTGTTGGCACAGAACATCGAGACGAGCTTTGCCAATCTGGCCTCAATCTCTGCGGCAACATGCTTGGACCATCGGACCAACAGAGGGCTGGGATGCTGTGACGCGCCAACCTCATCGAGCTGACCAAGCTCAGCGAGTCTTTCGAGCAGCGTGAATGCGTGGTCTTTGCTCTGCGAAGATGCGGAGGCGGAAGCAACGGTCTCTGCGGTCGAAGTGAGAACAGAGGGAAGAACGAATTGCTTGAAACCGCTCCACTCGAGAGTTGGCTGTGCGAGCGCTTCGACGAGGCCGCTGAACTCTGGCCAGAGAGCCTGTCGTTGCTCGAGGGAATCCTTGGACTTAGAGACGCTGGGCACGGGCGCAACCGAGTCAACGAGCTTGATACCTGGACCGAGAAGATCCTGCAGTCGTCCAATCGGGATGGACAGAGCCAGCAGCGAGACGAGCGAGGTACGCAACGCCGCTCCCTGCGAGGTCTGAATGGAGGCATTGAGGAAGAGAGGCGAGAGGCGCAGGAGGAGCGCAAAGAGTGCTGGCTTGGCTTGGTCGGCGACTCGAGAACCCTTTCTGACACCAACAGCGCACGCGAGCCACTCGACAGACTCGGTGAGATGTGCTGTGTCTTGAGCTGTGGTTGGATTTTGCAACAACCGCAACTGGTTGCTATCGACGAGGCTTGACACATACTCGAGTACGGGTGCAAAGTGGACCGCATTGCAATGGTGAACAAGCGCAGTGATGGTGAGACGACCGAGGATGAGGCGTGTGAGATGGCGGTACTTGTCGACCGGTGCGTTTGAAGAGGTGAGGCTAGGATTCAGGAGCACATTGAGAAGCGAGATGCACTTGGAGTGAAGACGTCGATCAAGCGACTTGCAACCCTCGACCCAGATACCAGCAATACCTCGAGAGAAGCGCACAGAAGGTCGACGCGATGGCTGGTGACGGTAGTGCGGGTGTCGGTCTTCTTCGAGCAACATAGTCTCGAGGTCGCTGAGAATGCGCGATGTGATACTCTGCAGCTGGCGCCCTCGTGTCTTGCGGAGAAGATGAGCGAACGCCTCGGAGGCAAAGCGCCTTGTGAAGGGAGAAATTCGCTGAACGTTGGTGTTGACAAAGTCGGCCTTGGCTGCGACATCTTTGCCAGTTGCAGATGCTGCAGCATCTTGATCCTGTTGTGCGTCGTCGTCGGAGTCGTCAGCATCGTTCTCGTCCTCGTCTTCCGCGTCAATTTCGGCGACGGTTGCCTGCTGCTGAGCATCTTTTGCAATGATTTGCTTCCACCCGAGGTACGGTCGAATGACAGTCCAAGTCTCTACAAGCCGACGTGTCCTATCGTCTACTTCTCCTGCTTCTGCCTCTTCATCCACCACGTCTACTTCCATACCAGCTTCAGCGGTCTCATCGTCCTCTTCAGAGCGCGTAGCCATCTCCTTGCTGACGATGAACGGGCTGACTGCCTTCAAGATCCATGCAGCCGACTGGAAACCGCGTTCAACCAGGTTGGCAGCTGCACGCTCATCTCCGTTGGTAGTGTCCTTGGTCGTTGTGGTGGTATGCACTGCACTTTTGAGCATGAGAGGGTAGATGGGCAGAAACTCGGACCCCAAATCCTTTGCAAGTCGAGGCAAAAGGTCGAGCGCTGCATCCCACGCGAGCCACTGGCTACGTGAGGACAAAGTCGAGGAAAGTACTGAAGAGATAGTTGAACGATGGTGGATGAGCTGCGGCAAAGATTGTGTAATAGGGTTGAGCTGACGATATAGGGTATGGAAAGCGTTGGAGAGATTGAGATCGGTCCACGCCTGCAATGCCTGCGAGAACGAAGTCCTGGCGTGAAGTGAAGAGGAAGCTTCCTCGTCGTCTTCATCGTCCAGAGGCAGATCATCGCTTCCTTCGTTGATTCGTGATGTGGCAGTGCTGCTGGACGGAGCTGCGAGAGGAGCGTCGAGGCCGGAATAAGGTCGATAGCTGGTGCTGGCGCTGATAGCAGCCGGTGCGAGGTGAACATCTTGAAGACGCTGATTGAAAGAAGCATATCTGAAGCGGGTCGAGACCTTTTCGGCATTCTTGTTGATCTGCTTGAGCGTCTTTTGCTTTGCGCTTGCTTGGCTGCCGCTGGCGTCGAGCTGAACACGGCGGACCTTGGATGCTTTGCTGTCGGCTTTCTTTCGCTGTTGTTCTCTTGAGAGCTTCTTGCCAGCCTTGCTAGGCTGGGCTGAAGATGTTGGAGCCATGATGAAGGCAAAATAGCACCGACAAGCACAAAGATGGGTTGTCGTTTGATGCTAACTTCGTTGCTGATGGTGATGTGAGTGAAGTGTAGAGAAAGGCTCAGCTGAGAAAGGTTCAACGAGAAGAAAAGCAAAAATTGACTCTGCGGCGTGGCAAAGGGAAATTTGCAAAGGTAAATTTTTGCTTTCTGCGAGCAACCAACAGTCCGAATTCCGAGATGAAAATTTCAGGGTCCAAGCAACGTTCCAATCTAACAAACCTGATTTTTCGCCCGGCTCCTGCCTCAACACCATCAGAGCCTCATTCAACACACAAACACAAGCGCCACGATCGTTGAATGCAATACTGAATACTGTCATGCGGCGACGATAGACAAGAAATATATGATGCTGGCTTGTGCTACAGCCCGGCGAGGAAGTTGGCAGCGGCATTCGGCTCGTTGCCCAAGGGTGCCCATGGATTTGGTTGACGTTGAGCCGGCTGCTGCTGCTGCTGCTGCTCCGGCTGTTGCTCCTGCCTTTGCTGCTGTTGGTCATCACCTTGCTCCCTCCTCTCCCTCCTCAATTGCAGCTGTACATTTTGCCTTACGTACGCCAAGTACGCCAGCCCACCTAAAGCCAAGATCAACAAACCAGACTCGATCATATCATCCAGATCCTCGTCCGTCTCGCCATCCCTCGCCGCCCACGTCTCCGGCTCATTAGGGTCGCCATATCCACCACCCTGCTGTCGCTCTTCCGCAATCCTCTTTTGCTTTTCTTCAACTTGTCTCTGTTTGGCTGCAGCTTGCTCTTCTGCTTCGGTGTACGCTGTGTTGCCACGATCCGAGGAAGCATATGAAGAAAGAAGCGAGATAGCGCTCTGACTCGATTCAGATCGGAAGACGGCAGCCCAGATGGCTCGGATGTGGAGCTTGACCAGGCTCAATGCGACAGGCAAGTAGGCTTCGGTGTTGGTCTCGACCGCCATGTCGTAGTATCGTTTGGCGAGGTGGAAGTCTTGCCTAGCAACGCCGATGCCGTTTTCGTACATCCAACCAAGATTCCAATACGCCAGAGCCGAAACACCTTTGTCGGCGGCGGCAGAGTAGCACGCTGCAGCTTTCTCGTAGGCTGGCTGTCCAGGATTACCCGTGCCGATACCGTAAAAGTAGTAGTCACCCATCTTGACCATCGCGTCTACGTTGCTCTGCGCCGCCGATCGTGTCCAATGTACCAACGCTAGACGATCGGTGAAGTTTCCAGCGCCGTTGGCGTTGTTGTTCGATTTGAGGATGCGAAGCGGAGAGCTGGAAGTGGCACGATCCAACAGGTACGCAATGTTGTTCTGCGCCGATTCGTAGCCCATCTCTCCCGCCAATGCCCATCCAAGCAAAGCCTTCCTCATGTCTCCTTGACGCCAAGCGTGCTCAGCTTTGTGTGGGATGCGTGTGGACCAGTCCCCGTTCTCGGCAGTATGCTTGAAGCCAGAAATGGCTTTGCGGCAAAGCTCGCTCGATTGCTCCTTGCGGGCCAACTGAGCGTTGACCTTGGCCAGCAAGTATACCGCCTCGAAGCGGCTTTCGCCTAGCGATGCGATGGTCAGACACTTGCCCGCGCTGTCCAGATCGCCCATCTCCATATGGATCTTGCCCAGATTGACGTTCGCGCCACTATGTCGCACTTTGGCTGCAGCTTCAAAGTAGGTCGTAGCGGTGACAATGTCTGCTTTCACTCCCAAGCCATCCCTAAGCATCACGCCGAGACCGTTGTACGAAGGCGGATCGCCCGTGTCCTTGCCACGCGAGAACCAAACCCACGCCCGAGCGAAATCCTGCTTGACACCCTCGCCCCGCAGATACATCTGTCCGATCATGCCGGCTGCTGATCCAGCATACCCAAGCAGATTGTCGTCCACCTTGAGCTGCACGTCTTCGCCCTTCTCGCCTTGCTTGGCAGTGTAGCCAGTAGGACCGCCGCGTCCTACTTGACCCGCTTTACGAGGCCACACGTCCTTGGCGATGCGTTGAAGCCATGTCATCGAACGTCGGTAGTCACGAGGCACAGCTCCTGCCGCCTCGCTCGACGAATAAATGCTTCCGTGGTAGTAGATTTGGGCCATGAACAGGGAGCTTCTGACGTCGCCGTGCTCAGCCAGATAGATGTGATACTCTAGCATGTCTTCCGGCGCCGAAGGGTCGTGTGCTGACCCAGGCTGACGATGGAGCGCAGCCTGTACCGCAGGATTCAGGACTGCAAAGCCGGTGGAAGCAACCGAAGCGCCTGGTCCGTACGCACCCCCATGCAGATCTGAAACGCGCGTCTTGGTATAAGGTAATGTGAGGCCGCCAGGTGGACCTGCCTGAAAACGCTTGTACGCATCCTCGGCTGCCTTCTCGTACAATTCAAGCGCCTTCCAGCTGGACTGTGCCACGCCGATGCCCGCTTTGTACCGGAAGCCGAGGGCCATCTGCGATGGAGCGTGTCCTGCATTGGCGGCAATGGTGTAGTGAAGCACTGCTTTTGCTTGCCGTTGCGCGTCGTCACTCTTGAGCTGTGCAAAGAGCTCGCGCCTTTTCTTCCACGCTGACCGCACGTCGTCGACCGTTGGCGAAGAGGTGAAGGAGGACCAGGTGTTGACTTCATCTGGCAAAGGCTTCCAGTCGCCTTGCAGCGTCGACTCCCAGCCGCTGCCTTCCAAGAAGGCCAGACGAGCATGTGCACTGGCATTGCCCGCCATCGAGTTGCCGAACTGGTCTTGGCCGAGATCGACGAGGCGTTGGTAGCAGGCACGAGCGCGTGCGAGATTGGGCTTGCTGCCGTGCGTGCCCCACAACGAGTGTTCTCCGAGCACCCAGAGGGCGTCAGCCAATGCTGTTGAGCCGTCGTCGTCTGATTTGTCCGTTGTATCCTTGAAAGAGGTCTGCAGCAGTTTCGAGCTGAGTCGAGCAGCGGTAGAGTATGCCTCGTGATGCCAGTCGACCGATTCGCGGCCCCATCCTGCCCTTGTGAGCAGCGCCAGGGCATGTCGCCTGCTGCTATTCTTGTCGTCCGATTCGGTGTGTTCGTTGTGATCTGACATAGTCAGTTCAGATGATGCCTCACTTTTCCCATGGAAGGGCCCAAACATGACGCTGTCCCATCCGCTGTACGTCGGGCTGACTGGCTCGACTCCCTCTGGCAGCCTCTCCCAGTCCGGCCAGAGCGGCAACGGGCTAGCACTGGGCCACTGAGACTCATACTGAGCAGCGCCGGTCGGTGCTCCATGCCATTTACCTGCACTATTGCCCTTGATTATTCCGGTCTCCCTCAGAATGTCTCTGAACCCTTCCTTTGAACTGGCTTTAAGAGCTTCCCGCAGTTCATCCTTGATCCATTGGCTCACCGAGCGAGTCTCGGGAGAGTCTTCCGTTCCTGTCGAGGATGCTGATGACGCTGCTGAGTCTTGCTGCTGAGAGGAAGAGCGTGCGGCAGTGGCTGATCTGCCAGTCTTGCCGTTCGAAGATCTGGTCTTTATTGTGCTGCGGAGTAGGCGTAGAGCTTCTTCGTACGCTTCTTGCGGTGCATAGTCAGATGGTGCTTTGGAGGCAGAAGGGACTGTGAAAGGCACTTGCTCGGCTTGCGCTACTCCTGCCACGCACAGCAGGCAAGCTGATACCAGCAATGCCAGCAGCGTCTTGTTACGGCGCATCGAGCGTCGTTCCGAGCCTGTCATGGTATTACAAGCACTGCATAGTCGAATCTTTGTCGATCGTATGTCCAAAAGTGAATGGTGGTTAGCCGCCAATGGTGCTATCGCCGATTTGATGTCGTTTCAGCACAGCGTGAGGGGATTGATGAAGTGGCGGTGGGTGGAGAGGTGGAAGAAGGAATGGTCTGTGCTCATCACTGCTTGTACAACACCGCTCTTCCTCCACGTCAACGTCCGGTTTCATGCGTCTCAATTTTCTTGTAGACCGGTACATCATGTCGATCTCACAATCCTGACCCGAAAAAATTCTCAACCTCGCCGTCACGACGCTGTTGACGGAACTCAACGTCACTCACTGCAGCCAACACCCTGCAAAGATCGATATGGCAACGTTCTAACAGATTGCAAAAGACAGCGTAAGAGAATGAATGCGAGTGGGAACGATAGGTAACGAAGAATAAAGTCTATGATGATGAAGTGTACGGTCTATTACACCTTCCTTCCAACACCGCCCGAAGTAGCTCTCCAGACGGCCTTCGAGAACAGCCCACCCCACTTGTCAAACGTGGCAGTGAAGCACTCGGCCACAACAAACAGCAGCGCATACGAAGTAGTGACCACGATCAGAATCGTTGCCCAGTATGGGCAACCGAAAGCGAGCAAGTTGAGGCACAACCATGCTGACCAAGTCCACCAGATGACACCGTGCATCAAGAAGACGGCGAACGCATGTCTGCCAATATACGACCAGACACGTAGTCGGAAGAAGGCTCGAAGCAGATTCGAAAGGTCGGTGAGGAGGAAGAAGCTAAACGAAAGTACCCAGGCAGAGACACGAGGGTCGGTGTAGCTGATGCCGGGATCGCCGGTCCACGAGTGAGGGGCTTCGGTTGTCCAGTCTGGGTGAATGCGGTGCTCGATGTTGTCGAAGCCGTTACCTGGAGCACCAGGGATCTGGTACAGATACTGCTGAGTCCAGCCAGCGAGGAAGAGTGCCCAAGCAAACACCTGTCCGTGGACACGAAGCTTGTCAACCGACTCAGGCAGGTGTAAGGCGCGACGGACAAAACCAGGTACCAGAGGAATACCCTTCGCAGCCTTGGCCTGGTAGTTGAGCTTGCTATCCAGATCAGCGATTACGAGACCCGCCATGAAGAAGAGATCCCACGTCTGAGCATACCAACTGAGCGAAATGCAGAGTGCGTAGAATGTGAATCGCTTGTATGCGTTCTTGATCTCGTGAGCAACCAGAGCGCAGATCATACATGTCCAAGTGCCCTGTACGATCACGGGAATGGTCCAGAGCACACCGGTAGCGTAACCCGTCACCAGCGCAGGCTGAACGGGAGGCGCAGACCACCAGAGCGAGATAAAGGCGTCGAGGAAGACCATCACGTTGTCAAAGTTCTCCCAGTACGACCAAGTCGACCACGTCCTCGATGCCAGACGTGGCACCCACTTGAACGCACCGACATCCATGAGGAAGTAGTTGGCCAAGACTGCACCAAGCACGGGCAATGCGAGACGAGGGATACGTCGAACAGTCGCATCGGCCATGCTCTGAAGTCCACCTTTGAGCAAGTAGCGGTTGGTCATGGTACGCGAAGGCAGCATGAAGAAGATACCCAACTTCAGACCCTGGTTGACGACAAGAGGACCGATGATTGCGCGGAACCAGAACTCGAACTTGGGATAGTGATGCGGTGCGGCGGGTGTGGTAATGCCAAAGTAGTAGATGAGCATAAAGTGGTGGAACGAGACCAAGAAGCACGCGAAACCTCGCATGCCGTCCAGGTAGTCGATCCTTCGTGCTCCGGTCGAGGTGAGCTGTGTGGTTCCTTTGATGAACAACAACTCGTTGGCTCGGCGAATCGTGGTCTGGACTAGCGACTCGGGCGGCTTGACATTTGAAAGTCCTCCATCTCGTGCCTTGCGTCCAATGGTATCACCGAGCTCGGGCTGAGCAAGCGCACCAACTTCACCATCGGCAGCGTTGAGATCTCGCTGCTGCCACTGGATGATCTGAGGACGCTGGAAAGCATCGTGGGTTTCAGAGCCGTATTGTTCAAAGATGGATCCAGGTCTGGATGTGCCCTCGTGCTGGAAATGGAACATGGACGAAGCGGCTGCTACACTGCGCATTGACGAGAAGGAACCGCCGCGCTGTCGGCCGGGGATCAGCTGGTCGTGCGACAGGTGAGTCGAATGACCCATGCTCGATTCAGCTCGGGGAAGGCCGAGGAACGAGCCGCTGGGATCACGGCTGTGACTGAGTTTGGCATCATCGACCAGCTCGATCTCGTCATAGTCTCCCTTGAGGCTGGCATCTTGGCTCGCTGACGGCTGAAGATCCGAAACGCTGTGGGCGTAGAGCGAAGAGGGGGCGTCTTTGGCGAAACCGGGCGCAACGTATGGAAGTGCGTGTGTTCGGTTCATGTCCTCGATCCACCTTGGAGTCTCGGCACCGCTGACAAATGCAGGCGATTCGTGTCCGTGAAGCGAGTTGGAAGGTCGCCTGACACCCAACGTGGTGGTCGAGCCAAAGTGACGCGGCAAGAGACCGTGACCCTTGGATCCAAGCTCGACATGGCTGCTGTAGGAGCGAGCGTCCGAGTTGTCGTCGTCCGAATCAGCATCATCGTCCGAGTCGGAATCGGAGCCGTAGACGAGGTCTGGCGAGGTCCAGAGCTGTACAGGCTTGGTCCCCATCACACTGTTAACTGGGCTCATGTTGCCAGGAGTTGCAGCGGGAGTGAGGCCAAAGAAACGAGCTTTGTCGTCGATCTCGTCGCCTTCGACCGGAGTGATAGGAGGGGTCGAGCTGAGGCTGGATCCTTTGAAAGCGTGCGAAGAAGTCGTGAACGGCGGCGAAGCTGGATTCACTTGAGTCTCGGATGAGGCAGTTGATTCGCGATTCTTTTCCTGAGCGGCGATGGCGGCAGCTCGCTTCTTGTCTTTTGCCTTGATGGAGCGTACCACGAGTCCGTGAGCGATGGTCATGATAAAGATGCCAGCAGCAGCAGAGATGGCGATGATGCCATACAGAGGAGCATGGAACTCCTGCTTAGCAGGCTTGACCTTGTTCAGCGCAGCCAGGTCGAATGCGGTGCTGTCGCGAAGGGTCATGTCGTCGGTGCTGCAGATAGCATCGGCATTGGCGCTGACGGCAGAGCATTGCGAATCAAACTGCATCTGTCGCTCTTCGAGACTCGAGTTGAAAAAGAAGCGCGTATAGCGGACATGGGTGAGCAAGGGCGCGCGGTGAGGTGGACCTTGCGACTGTGAGTGTTCACCGTTGGACCAAGCCTGGAAGCTGATAGGCATGGGAGTTGTGGGCAGATGAGTTGCATTTACGCCCTTCTGAACCGCGTGGAAGTTGGCGCTCTGATTGGTGGCGGCGTTTCGCCATTGAAGCAGTTCTGGTTCCCAGTCGAAGCGGTGCTCGAGGTAGTCGGATGTGCCAAGAGATGACATGTTGAGCTTGATTGGGTCGTCACCATGGCCATATGCGGACCAAGACCATTGAAGCGTCGAGTTCTCGGGGTTATTTGATGTGAAGATGCCGACGTTGATGGTTTCGGAGTCGTTATAGGCGACGCTGAACTTGAAGGCAGCACCTTCACCACGCGAGACGGCTGGTTCGACTTGTGCACGGAAAGAACCGTAGAGGATGTCTCTTCTGCGGGTCACGATCTGTGATCCGTTGACGATACGTTGCGACATGTCTGCGGGAGAGACTTGGAGGACTAGCGCGTCGTCGTCGATGTAGGAGTTGTTGTAGCTGACGGCACTGCGGTAGGTGGCGTCAAAGCTGTTTTCCCACTTGTTAATGAGGTTGCCGACGAGCGACCATGTCTGTTGACCGTCTCCTGTTTCGCCAGTGGTAGCGCCGCCATAGATGCGAGGCGACACTGCTGGTCGAGTGACGACGTCCATGAAGCCGGTCTCGTTGAAGTAGGTGATGGATCGATCTGTCCAGAGCGCATTTGTGAGAGGATCACGGTAACCGCACTCGCACGCTGCCTGTGCGAGCGGAATGTATGATGCGGCGAGGACGAGCGCCAAGGCTACCAGCCTCGCTGGGGATTGAGTTGTGATAGCGACCATGTTGAGCCACGACGACGAGCCGAGAGCTACGAGTCGAATGTCCAGTTGCCGTGTGTGTCTAATAGAGGAAGGCGATGACGATGAGGGAGTCCTGGTCTAGCGGTCCTTTGCTTGATGAATAGAAACGGCGAAGAAGGAGGTCTAGGAAGATGATAGAGTCTGGAAGGGGGGATGCTGCGCAGATGATGGCCGGGAGAGAAGGCGCTTAGTGGAAGACAAGATGAAGACGAAAGAGAAGGAATGTGGCCGCGAAGAGTGGTCGAGATGCGATACGAAGTAAGGAAGGAACTTTTGCCGCGAAGGTAATGAATGAATGTCAAGGTCGGCGATCAAGACAAGTGCGAGATCTCGTTGTAAGCGGGCGAGAAGCGTGAATGACCGGGAGTCGCGGACGGGAGGCAACTAGAAAAGTTGCAAGTCCAACAAGTGATGTGCGTGTGTAAAGACAGATAGATGGATCAACGCTAGTAGAAGACTAGCGCTGTTTGGTTTCGTCAAGGCGATAGGCGCCGAAGCTCGGTCTGATAGGCGGCTGATGGCAAGGAAGCGCCCTTAGTTCAAAGTCATTGAGCGTTCAACAAAGGGTGTCGAACTCGGTGCTCAACGGTGGAAGGCGAAGTTTGAGACAAGGGCGAACACGAGAATGATCCAAGCTCAAAATGGTAACAGACACCGAGGTTTCCAGGGTTGCTCAAGGAAGATCATGCAAAGAGGTCCGCCATGATGAAGATGAAACGAACATAGCGTTGTTTGAGCATACAGCCGCGCAGAAACGAACTAGAAGAGGGCGCTGACCAGAGGAGGAAGCGACATGGGTCACTCGAGTTCTTCTCAAAGCCTCTCATTCGGCTGTCGAGACACACTTGAAGCAAGACCAAAGATCGGGTGCAAGACCTTTGAGAGTCGGCAGTGGTTGAATAGCAAAGCACAGCAACAGCACCGCAATCACAGGAATAGCAACCGATCGTTTTATTTTTATTTTTATTTTTATTTTTATTTTTATTTTTATTATTTTCATCAGTCAATTTGTTTTTTTAATTAATTTCATTTGGCGTAGGCGGTCCAAGGTTGACGCTGGTCACGTTAGGTTTACGCCGCGCTCTACAGCCTAGAATGCAGTCGCGTCATTTTATCGTGTGCGTAGCCTATCGTAGACCAACGCCGACGCTTGGCTTTCTGGGTCGACCGCCAAGCGGCAAACTCGGCTGTGATTCACTGACTGGCGAGACACTGGTTTGAATCTCGTTTGTTTGCACGCACCGTCGTGTGCCACGCTGTCGACTGACGCCTGCAAGAGACCGCACTAACGCTGACGCTACTGCAATGGCGCTTGACAGCAGCATCACTAAAGTCGCAAAGCTGCAATCTTAGCACAATCTCTCGGTTACTATTAATGTGTCGCACAAATGGCTGCCCTGCGTTTGGAAGAGCTGTGCGCCTTTGCGCCCCATAACGCCGCTGTAAAGTGGGCAGTTCGGACCGCAAACTTCATTTGATTGTTCTGTCTCGCAGCGAACGATGAGCAGCTGCAGACACCCTTTTCGTCATTGTCGTCGGTCATCCAGTGTCGGCTCATTTGTTGAAATCACGCTGTACTCGCCGATGTAGTAACGCTTGCGAGTGTGTCAGTGAGTCTAACGTTGGAACTCTTTGAACTAGCTATGCGAACACCGATTTGCGACACGAAAACTTTCGAGATACGAGAGTTGCTCGCTGCTCGCAAACCATTGCACAGCAGCAGGTACAGCTTGCGATCCGAGCGTTGCCGTGTGAATCTTGTCAGTGCGGCAAACTTTTTTTGGAGCTAGAGCTGCACCCTTTTCATAGCCGCTCGCCCCTCCTTTTTTCCTGCGAAGAACATCCTGAAGTCAATCTACGCAACGCAACTATCAGCTCCACTTTGTAGGACTCCTCTCCCCTACCAAACGCGCCTGCTCTTCCAAACATCGTCCTTCCATCTCCATCTTGTCGACGTCGAATCTTCTCGCATCATTGGACACGCACAAAGCCTCGACTTGACTTTCTTCCTTCACATCAAGTAACCTCATCGTCGATTAGAAAGACTCGCAAGCACAAGGTCTCCATCACACCACTCGTTTCGATCAGGTCTCTGTCTTCAAGACCCTCAACAAGCGCGACCTTTCATCTTCCTTGCAGTCGCACACCCTGGATCCACGGCCCTGAGCGAGAGTCTCCCGCGCAACGCACCACAAACCTCTCGACTGGCCGCACACGTCATACGAATCAGCAGCAATGAGCTCACAAGGCGCCTTGCGCAGCACGCTGGGCAACGTCTCTGCCTTCATCTACAGCTGGACGCCCATGATCTTGCTGGTGTGTTACTGCGTCATGTTCTTCTTCTTCTACCTCGTCATCCCACCCATTCTTCAACAGGTGCTGTTCTACATCTACCTTGCGCTCCAAACCTTCACTTCGCTCTCGGTGTCCACCGAGGCAATGCAGTCCATTCGACCATCCGTCAAAGCGCGACGAGCTTTCCGCAAAGCAGCTAAGGAAGGATGGGGGGAGACCGAGAACGGCAAGCCCTGGCCCAAGATCGATATCGTGCTCGTAGCGTACCTACCCAACGAACAGGACATCATCATGCGACAGATCCGTTACGCCTTGCGTGAGATCAACTACCCCGCCGACAAGTTGATGATCAACCTCGTCTACAACACTCCTAAACCCATCGAGCCAGTTGAAACCGAGCTGCGGGAACTCGAAGCCGCCCATGCTAGATTGCGCGTCATCAAGGTTCCCAACTCGACGTCGAAAGCCGACAACATCAACCACTACCTCTCGTTGGACTACAAGTGCGATATCATCACGCTCTACGATACCGACCACTATCCGGATCCGAATGCGATCCGTTGGGTTGCACGCCGATTCTTGCAAGGTGGTATCGATATCATCCAGGGTCGATGCTGCATCTACAACTACGACGAGACTTGGGTCACTCGGTTGGTCGCTGCCGAGTTTGATATGATCTACGGTGTCATGCACAGTGGACGAGCCGAGATTCAGGGATATGGCTTCTTCGGCGGCTCCAACGGCCACTGGAACGCAAGTTTGCTCAAGACGTTGGGTATGCAGAAGCACATGTTGACCGAGGACATTGACAGCTCCATGCGGGCTATCATCTCCGGTGCTAGGATCGAGTACGACTTGAAGATCCTCTCCTACGAGCTCGCACCGGAGACGATTCCTGCCTTGCTCAAGCAGCGACTGCGTTGGGCTCAAGGTTGGACGCAGGTCGCCTTCCGACACGCTATTCCTGCCGTACGACGTGGTGCCTATTCCGACGACAATGGTTTGAGGTCCCGTATCGGTCTCTTCCAGCTCCTCGTCTATCGAGAGTTGTACTTTCATTTGAACTTGCAGCTACTCTTCATCCTTGTCTCGTCGTTGATCACCAGCTTACCCAACCAGGGCCTCAAGATGTGGTTCAAAGACTTCGGTGGCTTTGCTTTGGCCATGTGGGCGCTTGCTTTGAACCTTATCTGTCTCTTTGTGACGATCTGCATCACATTGAAGAACAGATCGAACTTTACACACCCCGTCGGTATCATTGCTTTCGGCTTATTGGCTCCTTTCTACTACAGCATCGTCAGTTTGTCGGCAATCTTCTGCCACTTCCGCGAGTTCATCAAGTTCGAGAAATGGAACCCAACGGCGAGGTCCGTTAAGAAGTAGACTCTTCCTGTACTGTAGACTCGTTTGAACAGTCTGTAATCTCACCTTCGTTTGCTTGACATTGCCATGATGTGTATGATAAGAAGCGAGGTGACTGTATCGATCGGGAAAAGTCTCAAATCGGGGAGAAATCCGAATCGGGCTCCATGGAGGCTGCGTTTCGCTGAACCCGTTTGCTGTGCGTCGCTTGTGGCTCGCTGTCAGCTTGCGCAACGCCGCGTGTCCCTCTGCCTTCCTGCAACTGCTTCGTCCTGCATTTCTTCGATCGGAACACTGATGAGGTGTCATGAAGTGCCTTGCAGTCGACGCATTGAAGGGGATCGTGTCCTGCGTGAGAAAGGCACGGTCCCTCATCTTTCGCCTTCGTTCCTGAATGAGGTCGCTGCTCCTCGATGGGCTTCTCCGCAGACCGTTCCTCGTCAGCTGACTGTGAACGCGATAGGTTGACATGGGACTCGCTGCTCGGACCCTCCGGCTGAGTTCCTGTCTGCAGCTGCAGAGACTGCATTTTGACGCCAAGCCGCACTTCGACCGGCGCTTGGACTGCCAGTCGCGGATGAGCTGCAGAGACGCCGACCTTCGAGAATGCCCTCACCACATAGCGCAGACGGCTGAGTCGAGCCACGTCAGAAGTGCCCCGAGCCCCGAGCCTCGAATCCTCTCTTCTTCTTTGCCACCGGTTCTTCTACCACCATCCCGCACTTCAAGCTATCTTGCGAAAAGACGCTAGCGTCATGTCGGAGCGCATTCACAGCCCTGATATACCTTCCGAATCATCTCATCCGCTCGAGTCGTCAACAGGATATGGAGACTTTGACGAGTTTTCGGGCTGGTGGTGGCGGCATACACGCTCTCGACCACTGAATGCTGAGCAAAACATGATGGTATCTCACAGCCAGGCCGTTGACCCACAACAACCTTACGGTCCCAAGAGACACTTCATTGTCGAAGAAGACGACGAAGTGGTCTTATGTTTTCCGCAAAGCTTGTGGGGCATGAGCTTGGCCATCATCGTCCACCAGCAAAAGCTTCCGAATCCATTCACGACACGGTTCGAGTCGATGAAGCTGCATACATTCACGTTTGCGGAGCCCATCAAATGGACGAACGAAGCTCAGGCTTCAGCAAAAGTTGCTCTTGAACAACAAATCAGAGACCAACACGACTCGGAGATTGGTGGAGAGCCTCACATCTACTTTCCTTCGACGGCTTCCAACGGCTTGGATGTTAGTTTCAGCAAGGTTAAGCGATTTGCAGCGGGCCTCGAACTGCATTTGGAATGGGACGGGCGCCCATTGCTTCACGAGCAGGTCGGCCTTTTCCTGCCCGATGACCATATCGTACTCGGATTCACCGGAGTCGCGCCAGACGTCGACCTGATTTGGCTTCTCGAAATGGTCCTGGGACAGCTCGGTAAGGTTCTGAGCTTCAAGACGGTCCAAGTGCTCCCCCGAGAGAACGGCAGTAGCTCGATCAAACGGACTGTACTGATGCTCGGCGTCTTCAAAGACAAAAGCTTCCATGCGGGTATGCTGCCAGGATGGGTCGGGTACAATGCCGAGCACTACCGACTCCACTTTGAAGCCCGCGACGATGTCTGCGAGGTCTGCCGCCTTAAGAACCTTCCTCCATGGGTGGCCACTCTTCGTTTCCCGAAAGCAGTATGTTGCTTCTGCAAGCCGAAGACCCATTGCGAGTTCACTTGCGGTCATCCGGACATCACCCCATGCCATACAACTGCCAACAAGCTTGAAGAGGATCAGGCTGGTCAAACGAAGTGATGGTCCCGCAACCCATTGAAGGTGAAACTGATGCGATTACACGGTCTTCAGACATAGAGTGAAGATGCCGTGGAAGAGGAGGTCGAGATGAGAGCAGTGCAGATGAAGTGCGGACGAAGGAGTCACGTACGCTCCTTGACGCTCGACAAACCCGGACAGGATTCAGTGAGCTACGGCCAACACCGTCTCGTCACCAGAGCATCGATCCGAGAGTCAGCAATTCGAAGTGATTCGAAACAGCTTGCGTGTTCCCAAACCCGCGTGAGCTGAGTACGTCAACATGAGGCTCGGATTGCGACCCAACGTAGCGTAACGCGTTGCTTGCGCACATCACAGTATGGTGATCACGGTCTTTCCAAACAGCTGTTGCTTTGCGAGGCTTGAGTAGCGTCAGCCTTGAGCGTCACAATTGGCAGCATCGGGAGCGTTCTCGATCAACTGAAACAGCCTCCGAGCGCTATTGAGCAGCTCCCGACGTCCGTTGGTGTGTAGTGTGAAGGCTCTGCACAGAAGCAACTCTAATTTCGGTGTTCAGAGTGTAGAGAGTTGACGAGTCGCAAGCTGGAGTTGAATTTTGGAATTGAGCCAAGCTGCTCATGCAGGGTCGTGCGAGTCGAGTGTTGATCTCTGCAGCAAAACTCACACAACAAACACGCGTTCAGACAAGACTGCTGAAATGCCCGAAAATTGTGCGTGTTGATTTGGATCAGAGAAGGCCCCTGAACAACACCAAGCAAGAAGTGATGGCCTGCCCGATGCGTCATCGATTGCTTCTCCTCTCACCCACACCATCATCCTCTCATCGCTTTCTCATCATTGCTCGTCAGCTTCGCCATTCACCCGCACCTCGCATATCGTTCAACTCGCAGCCGCTCTTCTTCGCTCGAGGATATACACACGACATCTAACCCTACACTTGGAATCTCGACCAGCCCATAGACTCGACATCCGCATCCGCAATGTCGTCCTTCTTCGGTCTCTCAAAAACGCGCACATTCAAGCCCAAGCGCAACATTCCTGAGGGCACTAAACAGTACCAGCTCAAGCGCTATGCTGAAGCCACACTCGGAAGCGGCAACCTTCGACTTGCCGTAGTGCTTCCCGAAGGCGAGGACTTGAACGAGTGGCTCGCGGTCAACACGGTCGACTTCTTCAACCACGTCAACATGCTCTACGGTACCATCACCGAGTTCTGCACACCCACCGAATGCCCCGTCATGTGTGCTGGTCCACGATTCGAATACCACTGGCAAGACGCCAACTCGGCTCTCTACCGTCGCCCAACCAAGATGTCGGCGCCAGAATACGTCGACTGTCTGATGAACTGGGTTCAATCGCAATTGGACGACGAGGCGCTGTTCCCAAGCAAGATCGGTGTTCCTTTCCCCAAGAACTTCCCTGCTGTGGTCAAGTCAATCCTGCGAAGGCTGTTCCGTGTTTATGCCCACATCTACAACCACCACTTTGCGCAGGTGTGTGCGCTGAGCATCGAAGCGCACCTCAACACATCGTATCGACACTTTTTGCTGTTCATCACCGAGTTCCAGCTGGTAGAGCCACGAGAGCTGGCACCGTTGGTAGAGCTTAATGAGGCCATCTTGGGAGAAGCATGAGTGATCTCTTCTGCGCTGCACATTGGAATCCGTACTGGAACCCCTATTCACGACCCACTTTACGCTCACTTAATCTGTACACACCTTGTCAATGCATGCGATCTATACCCTTACAATCTTCACTCCCTGCTGTCTTCTGCGTGTAACAAGCGATTTGCGCCGTGCTCATCCATGACATGGTAGCAAATGGCATGCCGTTGTTCAGAGAAAGCTTAGAAGGGCGGCTTGCGCAAAACTGATATTTGTTAGACCGTCTTTTACATCTCCTGCTAGACACGCGCCAAAAATCGCAGACTGCCACGTCTTGGTCTGCAAGCCACTCTGTGACTTTCGCGCGAAATCGTGGAACGCTTGGGCTCGTGCACGAATCGGGATTGTGGCTCACTGTGACTGCATGGCTCTTCGGAGCGCAGTCCCGCCTTGCAGCTGACATTTGTGTTGGTTGACCTCTGCACCGCCAAGATCTTCTTCGGCACGTTTTTGCATTACTGATTTGTCGGCTCTTCTTTATCTCTCTTCCATCGTCATCATCATCCTACTCCATCTTTCCGTTGTTGCTGAAAGTAACGGAGCTTCGTGTCGAGCATCATGGCGGATCACGAGGTCAACGGCGCTGAAGCGTCATCCAAGCCTCACCTCCCTTCCGCGGGCACGAGTCTCGTAGACCCTCCTACTTCGACAACGGCGACCGACGTCACTGCAGAGACGGAACACAACGACGACAATGCTGTCCCAGCAGCGGAAGGGTCAGTTGACGTTCCGCAAGAGCCGCAAGAGCAAAAGCAGCAGCTTCCAACGTCGGAAGAGATCCGTGTACCAGATGCAGAGTCAGCGGAGGAAGCCGAAACAGCTGCCAACGTCCCCGGCATCACCGTGTCGGATGCATCCGACAGCGGCGCAGTCAATGGGAATGAAGAACTCAAAGGCGACTCAGCTCCTTCTCATTCACAGTCTCCATCATTATCAGCAGCAGAAGCAGCATCAGAACCTCAAGTAGACGCACCACAGCCTCCCTCCAAGGAACCTCTACCCGAGCAAGATTCTCGCCAAGTCATCGCAGAAAAGGCCTCAGAAACACCAGCAGATGCCGCAGCACAGAACACTCCACCGCCACCTGTTGAACCTTCGAGCTCTCGTGCAAGCATGGCCAGGACGCGTCGCTCCTCTTCGGTCTCGACTGCAGCAACCGCTGCAACCACAGTCCACTCGCGATCCAGTCTCAAAAGCTTGAACAAGGGCAGTGCTGTCTTTGTCGTTTCTGCGCTCGAAACGCTCGCCAGCTCAAAGGAAGCCAAAAGAGACAAGGAGCTCAAAGAAGCCACCTCAACGGCTTTAGACATGGTCAAGGCCGCAGCCGCATACACTGCCTCTCCTCAATCAGCCGAGCAAGAGCAACCCGTCTTGGATCCTCGCGTCGTCTTTGAACCGCTTCGCCTAGCATGCAGGACGCGCAGCAATAACCTCACCATCACCTCTCTCGATTGCATCAGCAAACTCGTCAGCTACGCCTTCTTCGCTGAGGACGACCCGACTCAGGTAGCCAGCGCCATCATCGCCGCTGGTCAGCCACCACAGACGCTCGCTGATCTCGTCACAGAGACGGTATGCGACTGCTACCACGAGAATTTGGACGACAAGGTGGCTTTGCAGATCATCAAGGCGCTTCTTGCTTCGGTGCTGTCGACCACAGTGCACGTTCATCAGTCGAGTTTGCTCAAGGCAGTACGTACTGTCTACAACATCTTCCTCATGAGCAAGTCGCCCGCCAACCAGGCCATTGCTCAAGGCAGTCTGACGCAGATGGTCCATCATGTCTTTGCACGCGTTCCTCGTAGCGCTGCTCTCGGCTCTGGCGCCGTGTCGACTTCTCAGAGCACTTCGGACGTGACTCAGTCGCGGACTAATGGCAACTCGGACGCTCACAAGAATGAAGCAGCAACGCAGTCGACCGAGGACGTGCCCGATGCCGACGAACAGCACAACGGCGACAATGGAAACACTTCGAACGCGGCAGCACCAGAGAACGGCGAAAAAATCACACTTCAGACCTTGGAGAACCGCAAGTCGTTCGAAGGCGCATCGGAGCGCGACAATGCCGGCAGCTTGGCCAACATGAGCACCGCCGAGCTCTTTGTCAAGGATGCCTTCCTAGTACTGCGCGCACTCTGCAAACTCACCATGAAGCCGCTGGGTGCCGAGAGCGAGCGCGATCTCAAGTCGCATGCCATGCGTTCCAAGCTGCTGTCGCTCCACCTCATCCTCACCATCATTCAGTCGCATATGGCCATCTTCACCGACCCCAGCGTCATCATCCACAGCACCACCACCGGCGAACAGACTCAATTTGTTCAGGCAGTCAAGCAGTACCTCTGCCTCAGTCTCAGTCGAAACGCCGTCTCGAGCGTCAACCAGGTGTTTGAGATCAGCTGCGAGATCTTCTGGCTCATTCTCAACGGAATGCGTACAAAGCTGAAAAAGGAGATCGAGGTGTTGCTCAACGAAATCTTCTTGCCTATTCTGGAGATGCGTACCTCGACGGCAAAGCAAAAGTCGATCCTGCTCGGCGTGTTGATTCGACTCTGCCAGGATCCACAGGCGTTGGTCGAGATCTACCTCAACTACGACTGCGACAGGACGGCCTTGGACAACATCTACGAGCGACTCATGAACGTCATCTCCAAGATCTCGCAGGCGCATGTCTCTCCCACTGCTGACGGAAAGGGCGACAAAGACGCTGCTGCTTCGTCAGGCTCGGCTACTGGCACTGCCTTGCCTAGGACGAGTGGTGCTGGTCCAGCGATCCCACCAGCGCTCAGTACCGCGGCAGCCGGTGAGACCTCGTACGACTCGGTACAGTCCTCGACCGGCGCGAACCAATCGGTGGAGGCCCGCCTCAAGCGACAAAGTCTGGACTGCCTCTGCTCCGTGCTGCGATCGCTAGTTGTATGGTCCAGCCGCGCTCCGGTAGCGTCGGAAGCAGCAGGGCAGTTCCTCAGCGGTCATCCTGGCGACAGCACCGGCTCGCCTCGCGCGAGCGAAGACATTCGTATCGGCAACGAGACCATCACTGTCGACAGCGAAAATCTCATGGAAGCGGGTAATCATGCCAGCCCTTCCATCGCAGCCTCCAGCCTTGGTGCAGGAATCGCATCCGAATCTAGCCGCGGTCAGACACCCGAGCCACAAGACGATCCCAGTCGTTTCGAGAACGCCAAGCATCGCAAGACAATCCTGCTCGAAGGCATTCGCAAGTTCAACTTCAAGCCCAAGCGCGGAATCGATGATCTTGTCAAGAACGGCTTTATCCGCTCACGCGAGCCGGCCGACATTGCACGCTTCTTGCTGTACGCCGATGGTCTGAGCAAGGCTCAGATCGGCGAGTTCTTGGGTGAAGGTACGCCTGAGAGCAACGCCATCATGCACGCTTTTGTCGACATGATGAACTTCGAAGGTCTTGGATTCACCGATGCGCTCCGTAGATTCTTGCAGGCGTTCAGGTTGCCGGGAGAGTCGCAAAAGATTGACAGGTATATGCTCAAGTTTGCGGAACGGTTCGTGCATGGCAATCCGAATGCCTTCGCGAACGCTGATACGGCGTACGTGTTTGCCTACTCGGTGATCATGCTCAACACCGATGCGCACAATCCGCAGGTCAAGCATAGGATGACGTTTAAGGACTTTGTCAAGAACAACTCAGGCATCGATGATGGTCAGAGTCTACCCGAAGATTATCTGCGTAGCGTCTTTGACGAGATCCAGAACAACGAGATCAAGATGAAGGACGAAGTGGCGGCACCTGCGGTGGTGACGCCGTCGTCGGGGCTGGCAAATGCGATTGCTACTGTGGGTAGGGATCTGCAGCGAGAGGCGTATGTGCTTCAGTCGGAGGGCATGGCGAACAAGACCGAAGCGCTTTTCCGCACTATGGTCCGCACACAGCGACGGATTGGACCACAACAGCGTGCTGCAGCAGAACAGTTCTTCTCCGCGTCGCACTTTGAGCACGTCAAACCCATGTTTGAGGTCGCTTGGATGCCCTTCCTCGCAGGTATCTCTGGACCGCTGCAGGAATCGGACGATGCCGAAGTCGTCGAAAAGTGTCTCGAAGGTTTCCGTGATGCGATCAAGATCGTTTCGTTGTTCGGTCTCGAGCTCGAGAGGAACGCCTTCGTCACGACACTGGCCAAGTTCACCTTCCTCAACAATTTGGGCGAGATGAAGAGCAAGAACGTCGAAGCCATCAAGACTCTGCTCGGTGTAGCGCATAGCGAGGGTAACTACTTGAAGGGCAGCTGGAGGGAGGTCTTGACGTGTGTCAGCCAGTTGGAGCGTTTCCAACTTATCAGCGGTGGTATGGATGGTAGACAGCTGCCCGACCTGGGTAGGAGGAGCAATGCTTCGTCCAACGCTGCTGCAGGTGCTAATGGCAGTAAGGCGCGACAGCCTTCGTTGCCGAACAGCGAAGTGGTGCAAGCGGGCGCGTCGTCTGAAGTCACTGTCGCAGCGGATATGGTGTTTTCTTCGAGCGCGTCGCTTTCGGGTACGGCGATCGTCGACTTTGTTCAGGCGTTATCCGACGTCTCGTGGGAAGAGATTCAGTCGTCCGGGCTCACCGAAAATCCACGAATGTTTTCGCTGCAAAAGCTGGTCGAGATTTCGTACTACAACATGGGTCGAATTCGTATGGAGTGGTCCAACATCTGGGCTATCCTGGGTGAACACTTCAACATGGTCTGCTGTCATCCCAATGTGCACGTTTCTGCTTTTGGTCTCGATTCGCTCCGTCAACTAGCTATGCGGTTCTTGGAGAAGGAAGAGCTGCCGCATTTCAAGTTCCAAAAGGATTTCTTGAAGCCGTTCGAGATTACCATGCAGCGCAACAGGAATTTGGAGGCCAAGGAGATGGTACTGCAGTGTTTGGAGCAGATGATTCAGTCGAGGGCTGACAATGTTAGGTCCGGGTGGAGGACGATGTTTGGTGTGTTTGGTGCTGCGTCCGTTGCGCCGTCGGAGAGGGTTTCTGCGTATGCGTTTGACTTGGTTCGGCAGCTGAATGCTAAGCATCTGGGTGCGATCATTGTCAATGGTTCATTTGCGGATTTGTGTATCTGCGCTACGCACTTTGCGAAGGCCAACAAGCAGAAGATCAGTTTGCAAGCCACCGAGCTGCTGCGTGGATTGGTCGGGTCGATGCTCAACGCCAAGGAATGCCCCATCGAGGAGGGAGGTGATCCAGGACCAGCAGCGAGCACGCCTATGTCGGACGATCCTATGGTCAGGTTCTGGTTCCCTGTGCTTTTTGCCTTCCACGACATCATCATGACTGGTGACGATCTTGAGGTTCGTCGTGTTGCTCTCGACAGCTTGTTTTCGATTCTCAAGCAATACGGCCGATCCTTCCGACCCGACTTTTGGGACACGGTGTGTCAAGAAATCCTCTTCCCCATCTTTGCAGTTCTGCGCTCCCGCCAGGATGTAACCCGGTTCTCATCGCACGAGGACATGTCCGTATGGCTCAGTACGACTCTCATCCAGGCGTTGCGGAATTTGGTCGATTTGTGGACGTTCTACTTCGAGACGCTCGAGAGGTTGTTGCCGGGCCTATTGGATTTGCTTTGTGCCTGTATCTGTCAGGAGAACGATACGTTGGCGAGAATTGGGACGAGCTGTTTGCAGGGACTGTTGGAGAAGAATGTAAGGAAGTTAAGCGAGGAGAAGTGGGGGTTGGTGGTGGATACTTTCGTGCAGCTGTTCAGGACGACGACTGCGCATCAGTTGTTCGATCCTGTGTTGAGGGCGGATGGTGGTGGTCAAGGAGGGCAGGTGGAGTCGCCCCAGGAGGGAGGAGCGAACGGGTTCCAGCAGCCGAATCCGCTCTCCCCAGGTCTGGAGGCGCAGCAGCTGCCTGAAACGGCTGACGGCGAAAACGCAGCGGCTCAACCGGTAGTGGCTCCTCGTCAAGCCGCTCCCGTCCAGGCCATGTCGAGCTCAGACCGACGCCGAGCATTCAAACAGATCATCGTCAAATGCGTCCTTCAACTCCTACTCATCGAAACGACGCACGAGTTGCTTCAAAACGAAGAGGTCTATCGCACGATGCCTGCTGCGCAACTGTTGCGGCTCACGGGAGTACTGGAGGACTCGTACACCTTCTCGAAACGCTTCAACGCCGACAAAGATCTCCGTGTTGCCCTTTGGAAAGTAGGATTTATGAAGCAGCTTCCCAACTTGCTCAAGCAGGAATCGTCATCCGCAGCGACCCTCGTCCACATCTTGGTCCGGATGCACGGCGATTCTCGGCCGCAGCATGTTGCACTCCAGTCGCAAATCCGAGAAAAACTCGTGCCGCTAGGATACGACATCGTCTGCGCATATTTACCGCTCGACCCGGAAACTCAGGCGCGGAACATTGCCGCGTGGAGTCCGGTCGTTGGCGAGATTTTCACAGGCATCTGTACTTTTGACGATGGGGAAGAGGAGAAGGTGTTTACAAGGCATAGTGGAGAGTTTTACGCATTGGCGGTGGATTTGTTGAGCAAAGAACCGTTGCCGGGGGAGATTGCGGAGGCGTTGAGAGCGTTCTTGTTTAAGGTGGGGGTGACGAGGGGGATGATTGATGTGGAGAAGGAGGAGGAGAGGAGGAGGAAGGTGAGGGATGGGAAGGAGAGGGAGAGGGCGTTGGGGGAGGGGATGAGGCGGGTTAGTGTGCAGAGGGAGTGAGGAAGGGAGGTTAGCAACGCAAGAAGAGTTTTGTTTATCAACCTGAGGGCGTCGTGTGTGTAAGCGTGTGTGGAACATCAGATCTCAATTGAGTTGGCATCTTGAGCCTGCTTTGACCTTGCTCACCACAGTGCTTTCCGATCACAATGTCAACTGAATCAAAGAAATTTGCCATTTGCTTTTACACACTGCTCTAAACCCGACACTTATCCCACCACCCATGATCATTTCTTCCCGCTAACGCCTTCAACAGACTCTCCTTCTTACACATCCCATCCTTCCTCTGTTCACACTCCCTATACTGCGACAACGGAATCACCGCATCATTCAACTTGAACCTCACCCACTCTTCTTGACCACAACTCCAAACCTCGACCACCAACCTAGCCGCAAAGGGTACGACTTTACTCGTCTTAAAGTTCCTCTCCTCATTCACGCCCTTCCCGCCTTCCGGCACCTGCAACACCTCATCAAACTTCGGCAACCCCAAACTCGCCAATACCGAAGTGATGGTCGAATCGTGCGTGAAATCTATATAAAACCTCCTATCCAACGGAAACGTTACGTCGTCCTTGTTGAGCGTGGAATTCTCACTCGTCTGCGTCTTCTCATCCCACTGCGTCCTCGTCAACCTCGAAACAAACTCGTTCACCCATCCCAATCCGTACGCTTTACCCAACGGCGAACTCGCCCCATTGGTATTCATAAACTTCAAATCCCAAGCATACTCGTAGTCTAACCACTCCTGTTTGGTAAACAACCCACAAAAATCGCTATACCCAAAAGCAACCGTGTCGTACGAACACATCTGCTGCATAGCGAACAACAGCGTCGAGTTCAAAGTTGCTCCTCCGAAATTGTGTCCCAAGCGCAAGATCGCATCGGAGAGGTAAGATGCGGCCCAACGATCTGCCATTACTCCACCAGGGGAGTGTCCGGGTTTGAAAGCTGCAGGGCAGGCGAATTCCGGAGCAGTGGTGGTGTTGAAGGAAGGATGCTCAATTTGTATCTCGAACGACGTGTAGTTTGTCCAGGGTGCTCCGAAGAATCCGTTGAGCCAGGCGAGTCCGGAATCGACAATTCGCTGCTGACTCCCAGCTCGAGCGAACAAGGTTTTGGGTCTACCGTGGGCATCCTTCTCAGCGTAATCGTCGGCTACGAGTTTGCCATAAAGCAAAGCAGCTTTGACTCCGGAGTCGTACAGCTGCCCGCGACCTACGGGTGTAAGCAGCTCTTCGCCCACACCGTACTTGTAGTTGTTCAAGAAAGAGAGGCTTCCCGTGTATCGTAAGTGCGGGTTCTGCGCCAGGAAGTCCCGCAGCACGTCCGGTGGCCCACCAGCAGTCGGATACCTTGCGCCGTGACGATGCAGTACATGCACTTGTTCGAGCTTACATTCTCCTGAGGACGAAGTTGGCGTACCGGCATACTTTGCGCCATCCACGCCCCATCCTGACGAAGAGACATAAGGCGTGAGCGGACCCATATGCTCAAACGGTTTGAAGTTGGCATCTTGGAATCCTGGTATCGTCGTCTGGATCGGCGACGATCCAACCGTCTGCGTCGGTGCCGCAGCAGTCCTCGTCATGTGCTCGGCAAAGTCGGGTGGTACTCCTGTAGTGTAGAATCCAGGATAGCCAACTCCCTTGTTGAATTCGAACGGAATCACTCCGCTGTCTCCGTACCATTTGTCACCCATATAGTCGTAGAATTTGGACGGTGAGACGCCGACTTTGGGACTGAGCGCGAAAACGAATGCTCCTACTACAAGCAACCCACCACCCACGATCATGCTTAGCCGCATACAGCGTGCTCGTTGTCTTCTTTTACGCTGGGCTGTAGACGCTGACATTCCGGCACCTCTGCTGTTCACGCCGGGAACATCTCCTTCGAGCACACCCCGGAACCACGCCGGGCGGCCAGTCTTGTCGATACGTGTTGAAGTGTTGGAGCCTTCGAGCACGCCACGTGCAGGAAGCTTTTCAAGTCGGGAATCTTTGACATCGTAGTCTTCGTCTAGGTCGTCGTATGCGTCGGTTACTCGGGGTTGCGCGCCGGTGCTGCCGCTGACGGATTGGATGCGTGATTTGCCCGAAGCGTCGGTGGAGAGTCGATGGAGGATGAGCGATTCCGCTTCGAGGTCCGAGTCCTGGGAGTGACGATCTTTCTTGGATGATGGAGGCATCGTGAAATGGTGTTGCTACGATGCGAGACGATGTCTACGTGGGGAAGAGAAGAAGGAAGGTGTCGGTTGGTGGTCGCTGCAGGGTCTTTCTGAAACTCTCGTGCGCGAAGGTTGGTCCGTGTCCCGGGCCAGCGCTTTGATTTTTTTCTACATTGTTAAGGTTGTATAAAGTGACAATTTTGGAAAATTCGGCTAAGCGGAGATAGACCCCACGAAAGGCGGAGTTTAGGCAGGCTATCCACGAGCGCGAACGGATCAACGTCAGAGAGGTGTTGGTGTTGGTCTCTTGTCCTACCCCGCATTTTGCTAAACGCCGTGCTCCCCGTCATCCCCGCTTCAGGACATAACGAGGAAGTGTGGGGAACACATTAGCACTGAGACATTGGATTATGGGGTCCTCTTCGATGCTACTTAAGGTTAGGCTTTCACTTGAAGAGCCGCCTCAGTACCGTCGCTTCCCTCACGCTTCGACTTCGACCTTCCCTAGACAACCCGAGCCTCGTTACTCCATAGACGTAAACAACACACGAGACCGCCTCGGAGTACACCAGCCTCAACAAAAATAACACAGCTACGACCTCGATTGTTTTTCAACACGTTCCTACACGGACCCTCCCAAGATGACTTCAGCTCAACCGCAGAGCAACGGCTCGAGCACCGCTTCCAATGACGCCATCAAGGAATCTTACTGTGATGTGCTCGTGATCGGCGCCGGCCCTGCCGGTCTCATGGCAGCCAATTGGCTCGCTGTTCAAGGTCTAGGCCCATCCGTACGCATCATCGACAAACGCAACGACAAGATCTTCAACGGTCAAGCTGACGGTCTGCAGTGCAGGACACTCGAGGTCCTTCACAGTTTCGGTTTGGCCGAAGACATTTGGCGTCAAAGCAATCGAATGATCGAAATGAGGTTTTGGAATCCTGGTCCTGACGGACAGCTGCAGAGGACTGGTAGCAAGCCTGACACCATCCCTGGAATCTCACGCTGGCAGCAGTGCGTTCTGCATCAGGGTCGGATTGAAAAGGCGTTCCTGGACAGCATCGCCAAACACTCGCACAACAAGCTCGGTGTCGAACGCGCTGTGCTGCCCGAGTCGCTCACCGTAGATGAAGCGGCGATCAATGACCCGGCTGCGTATCCTGTTACAGTGGAGGTCCGGAAGTTGACGGAAGAGGAAGCTACGCCTACGCAGATGGGCAAGAGCATCCCTAACGGATTGTTCCGCTCGTCTCTTGCTCCAGACGACACACCGACTGCGGCAAGCAATGCCAATGTCGAACCTGGAAGCCGAGAGCGTATCCATGCAAAGTACGTGATTGGCTGCGATGGTGCTCATTCATGGACTCGTCGTCAGATGGGCAGCAAGATGGAAGGAGATCAGACGTCGTTCATCTGGGGAGTACTGGATGCTGTTCCCATCACCAACTTCCCAGATGTTCGCAATCGCTGCGCTATCCACTCCGCAGAGTCGGGCAGTATGATGATCATCCCCCGCGAGGACGGACTGGTTCGATTCTACATCCAAGTCTCGGAACTCAACAAGGGAGTCGACCGTTACAGCATCACTCCCGAGATGATCCTCAAGACAGCCAAAGCCATCATTGCACCGTACACTCTCGACATCGGTGAAGGCGATCTGGACTGGTGGACAGCGTACGTGATCGGTCAGCGTACAGCTGACAAGTTTTCGCTTCACGATCGAGTGTTCATTGCTGGTGATGCATGCCATACGCACTCTCCCAAAGCGGGTCAGGGGATGAACACTTCGATGCAAGATACGTATAATCTGACGTGGAAGATCGCTTCCGTGGTCAAAGGGGTATCGCCAAGAACGATTCTGCCGACGTACGAGATGGAGCGCAAACAGATCGCACAGGATCTGATCACGTTTGATCACAAGTTTAGTCGTCTTTTCAGCGGCAAGCCGGCGAAGGATGAGGCGGATGCTGCGGGGATTAGTATGACCGAGTTCCAACAGGCGTTTGTGAAGGGGAATCGGTTCGCTTCTGGTTTGTCCGTGGATTACCAGCGATCGCTGATCACGGTCAAGCCTCAAGGTAGCGCCCAGACCACGGTGGATGGTGGGACTGTCGTTAGTCATGGCGAGGTTGAAGTTCCAGCAGATGGGGTGGCAAGCGACGCCAACCTCTCTACCGAATCAGCAGGAGAAACACGTATCGAGTTGGGCAAGAGGTTCAACACTGCGCAGGTTGTCTGCCATGCTACGGCTTTGCCATACGAGCTGGCAGACTGGATCGTCTCGGACGGTAGATGGCGTATCGTCTACTTTAGCGGTGATGTACGCAATGATGATTGCAAGGCCGAGATGAACCAAGTCGGTGACTATTTGGCTTCGAAACTGGTACCGAGATTCACTCCCCAAGACCAAGACTTCGACTCGGTGATCGAGGTATTGACCGTCTCTGCTAGCCCTCGTCATGAGGTCGAGTTGTCAGAGTATCACGAAGCTCTTCGACCCTCTACTACGCGCCACCACCGCCCTACGTCAGATGGAAGCTACAACGTCTCCCGCGACTACCACAAGATCTTTGTCGATGACGAGACGTATCACCAGGGACACGGACAGGCATACGAAAGGTATGGTCTAAGGAAGGATCGAGGAACGCTGGTGGTGATTCGACCCGATGGATATGTTTCGCTTTTGATCGAAGCCAAGCAGTACGAGATGCTGGGCGAGTTCTTTGGCAAGATCTTGCTGCCCCCTAGTCAGCACTTGGCTCATCAGCATACTCGTAAAAAGCGAGAGGCTGCGAAGTACATGCTCGTTGATGGTGAGGAGAAAGGAGAGCCTAAGCTGCCGGCTACTAGTGGACTGCCAAAGAGTTCGTTGGCTTTCGTTCATTCGCAGAAGAATACACAGGGGTTGACTGCGCCCGTTGCAGAGATGTAAAGACCCAAAGCTGTACAGGAATCTCATTACGAAATCGATCAACAACGTAGCAGCGAATTCGATGAGCTGAGACAGGGTGTGACATACGCCTGACAACAACGCATTGCTGCCGATTCAGTCGATCGGTCAAGTGATCACACGATACTGTAGGATCTTTCCGACAAGACGGTGCAACGCTTCCGTCGGCTGACCCGGTCCCGACCAAGCGGTAATATAGTGGCGCTCGGTAGATCCGCCCGACACTGCGACCCACGACTATGCGCTGTGGCGTGCGAGTCAGAGCGTCAATGTGACTCTGCATCAGCACAAAGGAACGGAAAAGTGGCAAGCGAAGTCATCGAAGCTGGATCACGAAGCGTTCCTGACATGTAACTCAGGTGGGTCTTGTGCGATAAGCGGTTCCTGAGCGGCAAGGCTAGCACGCTACGGTAGAACAAACTGCATGATCAGGAGGTCGGCTATAGCATGTCCGCTGCGACAAGACGATAAGAGCTCGTGTTTGGAGTTGTCGGGGTTGATTCGTCGGATCTCAAGAGTAAGAGCAAGGAAGCGGCTGATCCGATAATTGGTGCATGCTGTATGGTGCACTGTGTATCATTCAGACTGCAAGGTCATCGATGGGTCCTGATCGACCAATGACAGCCAAAACTCGGGCGGACGACCCGGAGAACAGCGTTGCGTGTTTGGAAACGCCAATGGCGACAGAGACGAGCAGGTCTTGGTGGCGGCGGTAGCAGCAGCGGCGGGAAAAAGCCCGCTCGTACCTTAGGTTGTGGCGATCCCGACAACCCGCAGGCTTGCAAGGAGACAAAGAAGCGGGTCAACCAATAGGAGAACAAAAAGGCTGTTTGTGTTATTGTTGTCGGTCAAGGGTGATCCGACTAATGCTGCACCTGTGATCATAACACTGCAGCAGCAGCAGCAATCGGTTAAACACGGCGGTACTAGCTCATGTAGGGTAGGCAGATTCTCGCTGTTTACTCGGACCCTACAAACCACACGGTGATATTCGATAAGCAGCAGACTTCTCTTTTTGTGCAGCGGAACAAATCCTGTGGTGGGCGAGACCATGCGTTCAGCGTACTCCAATCAAAGCCTTTTGTGTTCAACAGAGTGGCGACCGGGTAATGCAGTGTGGTTTGGTAACAGCAAATCATGTGCTTCCTGGCCGTGCGATAAGCTAAAACCCCCAGTTCGCTCGCTTGTGATTGCGTTCTAGGCACGAGCAACACCTCCAACACGGGAACTCCCTTGAACCAATGACAAGAGGGGAAGCGATGATCAAGGTGAAGTAGCATAGGTTGATGGTGCTGTCCCGCTTTCGAGAATTGTTCGGAGGAGGTTTGTCCGAAAGAGAATTCATGCAAGAAAAAAATAAAATAACAAAAATAACAAAATTAGGTGGCATAAATCGAGCCAGCCGCGCTTCCTTGTAGAAGAATGGAAGTTGACCGATGGCAAACAAAAATTGGACCTGCGGTAGTGATTGTTCTTATCTCGACCGTGATTGGCCCGTAAAGACCATCAAGAGCGAAGCGCTAAAGGATGGATGAGGCGAGCTGGTCGGCGTTTTGCCCGTTATCATCTGACCTTTCTTTTCCATCTTGACGGTGTTCGCGTCGAGCGGCGTTGGCTTCATCGCTCGCTTGTTTGTCAAGTCCACTAAGTTAGGCTTGAACTTTAGCCGCCATATTGATCCTCGATCAAGACGTGGATTCATGTATTCAAAGCAGAAACTTATGTGATTGGTTGCCAGCCTTGCATATAGCGAGCCGCGGAAATAGATGCAGGTGTGGACCTGCGGTTGGCCCACGTCCGTCCTTGCAGCAGCAGCAGCAGCAGCAACGACGACGAGCAAGAGCCAATCAACAGACGAGCAGACAAATCTTTGACCGCTCAACTCATGAAACAGGGATCTAGGTCGCATCAAAAATAAAGCATTCGGACAGCACCGTTCCGTAAAGCAACAGAGTGCAACTTTGACCGTCCCGTCGCTGCAAAAGGTGGATTTCCAATTTCAAACTCCGGACCTCGGTTCGCTGAAAACACCAACCGCCGACTCGTCGTTCTTAGGCTGCTCTCTCGCTGCCCCCCTGCTGTCCGTCACTGTGATAATACGCGTCAAACATCACTCGAGTTGATGAGAGAGCAGTCGTGTGAGAAGTCGAGCAAAGCCCAAGAGCGCTGTCGGATTTTCCAGCCTCGCTTATATGGACCAAATGCGAATTCTTATGCGGGCACCAATTGGAAAATCGGTATCTCTGCTTCAGACCGCCGCTTCGCTGCGTATCGCCGCGGCGGCAATCTTTATTCTCTGCTTGCAAGCTTGACCGATTTGCCTCTCACCAACACCGATCCGTGGTCTTTCGCCTCGAAGCTCTTCTAATCACCGCTACCTGACGGAGAGAGGTTCTTATCAGAGTTTGGCGTGGTGGGTTTGTAACCCAGAGTGGCACTCTGGCGCAGATGGTTTTTGATGAGGTGTCGGTTGGACCGCTTCATCTAAGCACGACCCGCGTTCCGCTGTTTCTGCGCCAAAGATACATACTGCTCTGATGCTGCAGCTGTCAAACTGTCGCGAATCGCAATTTTTCTAAAACAATTTTTTTTTTTTTCCATCACATGCACGCACCTGCAGAGAACGGCCCTCCTGGACAAGCTGAATTGCTGCTCCTGCTCCTGCGCTTCTGCTTCTTTCGTTTCGGAACGCCCTTGTCCGAGGGAATATCACACATTGGACCGCTTTTTTGGCTTGTATTAAGCCTTGTCAACTCCTGCATGGATTAGCTACTTTTTTCCCACTCTTTCTCCGTGCTGATAGCAGCTCGCCAAAGAATCGACGGTCCCCGCACACCGAGCGTCGAATCACAGAGAGCGAGCAGCACCTTGCTAAATGTGGCAAACCTGATTCGATTGCACGCAACCAGTCACGGGATGTTAGCCGGTTCACGCCGGTCAAGCTCTCATCTTTCGCCTTGTCGTCTCTCGTTGGTTGTCCCCACTCGGCTGTTTGCGATAAGTGAGCCTCTTCTCTCCCTCTCAGTGTCGACATGGGCGTAGCCAATCACTTGAGCGTTCATTATTCTCTCTCAGGAACGCCACGCTCATCGGTCGTTTGATAGCGTAGTCTTGCTCCTCTGACTCTACCAAAAGCTGCACTTCATTCGCTCCCCGCGAGTCAGACCACTTTAGCTCCGAAGCAGAAAGTACATATACCCTGGTGGATCCCGCCTGTCGTGTGCGTTTCCCTCTCCCAAGTATCTTCCATCCTCCCCACCTCCTTCATTTCCTCCCCCGGCCCCGCGAGCGTTTCCGGGTTTGTTGATCGCTCACCATGGTCAACGACATTGACATCGTTCGCTCTTCGAGCCACGGCTCTTCGGATGCCAAGGGCTCTTCCAAGGAAGATCTTGCTACCCCCGGTATCGACGAGATTCACAATGTCGAGAAGCACCTCAAGACCGATTTCCTCGACCACCGCATCAACGACCCCAACATGGCCACCGAGAAGATCGATGCCATCGAGCGTGTCATCGAGCAGGGTGACTACAAGGCCGAGGCTCAGATCGAGGAGGAGCTCGAAGAGGACTCGCCTTACCCCGAAGTCCGCGCTGCCGTCTCCAACGTCGACGACCCCTCCATGCCCGTCATGACCTTCCGTACCTGGGTGCTTGGTATGCTTTTCACCATCGTTATTCCAGGTGTCAACCAGCTCCTCAGCTACCGATACCCTACCGTCACCATTTCCTCGTTCGTCGCTCAGTTGCTCGCTTACCCTATGGGTGTCTTCCTGGCCAAGGTCCTCCCTACTAAGGTCTTCAAGACCCCTATCGGCTCCTTCACCCTTAACCCCGGTCCCTTCAACGTCAAGGAACACACTGTCATCACTGTCATGTCCAACGTTACCTACCAGCGTGCTTACGCCACCAACGTCTCGGCCGTTCACCGTATCCTCTACGACTTTGACTGGGGCTTCGGCTACGTCATCTTGCTCACCCTCAGTTCGCAGCTCATCGGTTTCTCCATGGCTGGTTTCTTCCGTCGATGGCTCGTTTGGCCCGCTGCCATGATCTGGCCTGGTAACCTCGGTAACACGGCTCTCTTCACCGCCCTCCACCGACAGGTCGACACCGGTGAGAACCACATGTCCCGTTACAAGTTCTTCTTCATCGCCTGCCTCAGCGCCTTCTGCTGGTACTTCCTTCCCGGTTACCTCTTCGCCATGTTGTCTGCCGGCAACTGGTTCTGCCTCATCGCCCCCAACAACGTCCCCCTCAACCAGATGCTCGGTACTCAGCAGGGTCTTGGTCTCATCCCATTGACCTTCGACTGGAACCAGTACTCGTACAACGGCAACCCGCTCTACACCCCTTGGTGGGCCCAGGCTAACGTTTTGGGTGGTTTCTTGTTCTGCTACTGCTTCATCGGCCCCATCCTCTACTACAAGAACGTGTGGAACTTCGCCTACCTCCCTTACTCGACCACTCGTGTCTACGACCGATTCGGTTCCAAGTACAAGACCAGTAAGGTCACCACCGCCGACCACCTCCACTTTGACGCTGCTGGTTACAACGCTTACTCGGAGCAGTACTTCTCGGTCACCTACGCCATCTCGTTTGCTCTCTCGTTCGCTTCCATCACCGCCGTCATTGTTCACGTCGCCCTCTTCCACGGCAAGCAGATCTACAAGCAGTTCACCACCTCGGTCAACGAGGAGCGCGACATCCACGCCCGTCTCATGCAGCGATACCCCGAGGTGCCTAAGCTTTGGTACGCCGTCCTCTTCTTCGTCTGCCTGGGCATGGGTATTGGATGCACTGCTGGTTACGCCACCGACTTCCCCGTCTGGGCCTTCATCATTTCGCTCATCATCGGTGCCTTCTTCATGCTTCCCGTCGGTATCGTCGTCGCCGTTGCCAACGTCGAGGTCGGTCTCAACGTCATCTCCGAGTTCATCATCGGTTACATGCACCCTGGTTCCGCTACGGGCATGATGATGTTCAAAGTCTTCTGTTACATGGCCGTTTACCAGGGTCTTTCGTTCACCGCCGACATGAAGCTTGGTCACTACATGAAGGTGCCTCCCAAGGACATGTTCATTGCCCAGGTTTCCGCCATTGTTGTTTCCTCCTTTGTCGTTATCGGTGTCCAGGACTGGGTCTTCTCCAACATCAAGAACGTCTGCACTTCCGAAGCTTCGGATGGATTCACTTGCAACTACCTCATCGTTTTCGGTACCGCTTCGCAGATTTGGGGTCTCATTGGCCCCGCTGCGGTCTTCTCGCCCGGTAAGCAGTACGGCAAGCTCTTGTGGATGTTTATGGTCGGTGCCATCTTCCCCGTCATCATCTGGGCTCTCACCAGGCGATTCCCTCGCTCGTGGATCCGCAAGGTCAACTCGCCCGTCATCTTCACCGGTACCGGTCTCATGCCTCCTGCCACGGGTATCAACTTTACCGCGTGGGCCATGGCCGGGTTCATCTTCAACTACTGCATGAAGAAGTACCGCACCGGCTGGTGGTCGCGATACAACTACGTTCTCGGTGCCGCCTTGGACACGGGTACCGCTATCTCGGCTGTCGTCATCTTCTTCTGCCTCATCTTCCCCTCGGGTCCTCAGAGTGATTTCGCTTCCAACGGCTGGTGGGGCAACACCGCTCCTTACAGCGGAAACGCCGATGCCGATTTCGCTTCCTACCTCACCCCTCCCGAAAATGGTTTCGCTCCCCCTCCTAGCGAGTTCAGGCCGTACTATGGTTAAAAAAGGATTGGTTTCCTTTGTTGTGTCAACGTCACGTCACGTCATTATACCTCATGCTTTTCAAGTACAGAACATGAATTGTCAGACTTGTGTTTTTGGATATCTTTTTGCGCCGCTGTTTGTGTTGTGTGTTTGAGGTCGAAGTGTTTGTCGTGAGAGTAAAGCGTTGAGTCGTCAGAGAAGCTGTGAGAAGCTAGAGTGTGTGAGACTGAAGAACATGAGCGCCATTGGCGTGTATGTGTGTAACTAAGACGTTGGATGAAGGAGCGCCAAAGGTCGATAAAGCTTTGACGTGATGGTATTGGCTTTGTGCAAGACGGTGACCTTGTGTCCTCCCGAGAAGGTTGAAAGAGCACGGAAGCACTTTTTAAGGAGCCGTAAAGGCTCTCGAAACATAATCATGAGTACAAGTTGCAGCATCGGTATCGGTCGGAAACTCAGTTCGGTATCTGTGTCAGTCGATGTCACTGACTTTCTCAGTCGGCGTCGCTCTCAAATCGATGTAACTATCAGTCGGGTCTCACTTTCAGTCACTATCATTTCTCAGTCGATAGCATTCTCTCAAGTCGGTAATCTTAGTCGGTAATCACCCCCAGTCTGTATTGTGGTGCAGTTTTAGTCTCGGTCGCAGTCGGTACCACTCTCTCAATCGATGTCCACGATCAGTCGCTGTCCCATTACCCCCGGTTGATCTCAGTATCGATCAGTATTACTCGTCTGTCGGTGTCACTCTCTCAGTCGGTTGCCAGTATCGGTATGTGTGTCGGTTGGTGTGTGTGTCGGTGTCAGTATCAATCGGTATTACCCCTCAGTCTGTTCTGCTTTCAGTCGCTGTCACTCTCAGTCGAGATTACCACCCAGTCTGTGTCGAACGGTGTCGCTCTCAATCTGTGTCACTCTCAGAACAAGTATCGACCTCAGTCTGTGTCTTGTGTTCGTCGGTATCAGTATTAGTCGTCATTGCTATCGATCGGTATCCGTAACAGTATCGCCGTCAGCATCCGCAACCGCATACGCATCGGCATCAACATCGTCGTCGCACATCCCCTTCTCCCCACCATTCTGCCACTCGCACAGACACACACGCATCCACACCTTCGCTGTTGCCTTTTTTTTCTCAACCCCTTAAATTGAAACCATCATTCAGTCTACATATAACTTACTCACGCAGCAGCAGCAGCCTCCTTCTCCCCCTCCTTCCCCTCCTTCCCATCCTTACCCTCCACCACCTCCGGCCCTAATAAATCCATAAAACTCGCCAACCTCGCTCTATTCCCACCCGCCTTATTCGTCAGATACTCCACCAGACCTCTTCTCAATTCCGGCTGCCTACCCACCACTTCCCTCAGCTGATCTTTCGGCAGTTGAATCAACGCACCGAACGAACTAGGCGCTGTCTGTTTAGCGCACAGAATGAAACCGTCCCACAAAGGTGCGTTCAACCAAATCTTCTTGGTTATCAACCTAGATAGCAGGTTGCGTGCCACGTAGCCCGAAAGCGACTTGTACGTCGAAACAGCCATAATCACCGTCCGCATGAACAACATCGGCAAGTTCTGGTCTTCCGAGATCTGATTCAATACCGCTGCTAGTACCTCGGAACGATATACGTCGGTCATACTGAAACATATTTGGATCGCCGCCACGGTGTTTTTGAGACCGATCTCCCGCTCGGCGTGATGTAACAGTCCCATCAGTTCTACGGGCGTAAGCAGTTCCGTTTGACGTACGCGAGGAAGATTCGAAGAGACGGACCCAAACCCTTGCGGTGGCATCTGAACAATGCTCTGGAAAACGTTTTTGATCAACGCTCTATCTTCCGCTTCCCTAGACGACAGTATCGTCACCACCCGAGGTAGACGCTTCATAATCTCAGCCTTATCCAGATCCGCCATGATCGGCACCAAGAATCGTGGATCGACGTCGCGCGTGTCGACTAGCTCTTTGACCAGCTCGACGATCGCGGGTGTTCGGTTTTTCTCGGTGAGCGTTTTGAGGATGCACAGCGCCAGAGAGTCGGAGCCATCGGGGAAGTTGCGTAGTAGCGTCAGCAGGCGTGGATGAGAAGGGCCAAGCGCCCGAATGAGGTTGACGATGTGTACCTCGATCGCCTGTTGCACGAAGCGCGGAGTGCGTGGGTAAGTTGAAAAGATCTCGTCGAGCATGGAAGGGAGTTTGGTGCATAGCGAAAAGGGAAGCTCGACGAAGCGGAGCACGTCTTCGACGTCGGTTGGGTGGGTGGATTCGGGTTTGTCCTCTTCGGTGTCGTTTGCGTCTGCATCTGGGTCTTCGGTGGGTTCAGCTTCGGTTTCGGGCTTCACCGCTCCATTGACGCCATTGACGCCAGCAGCGTCGCCGTTCGGTTTGCCTTCTGCTGCACTAGCAGCGTCGTCCTTCTCCTCACTTTTCGCCTCAGGCGGCTCCGGAGTCTCGATAAGGATCTCAAGATTGCTCCTAGCAAACGCGAGAATAGTAGCCTCAAGCGTACTGTTTGTCACAGCGCACTGCTTGATCGCAATGATAGCCCTAGCTCGAGTGCTCCTCTCGCTTGTCCTGGTCAGCTGTAGCAGCTTATCCGCCGACTGATCCCGCAGTGCAGGCCTTGAAATGCAAATGTCTTGCAACGTCGACATGCCGGCTACCATCTTGACTTTGTCCTTGCTGAGCGCGGCTACGAGGTCTAGCACTGCGGGCGGGATTTCGGGCAAGTCAGCCAAGAATTTGGCAAGAGAGCGGTCCTTGGCATCGATGCATGGGATCCATGCTTGAACGAGCTTCTCGAGCCAGATCGGATACTGGTCGTTGCTTGTTGTAACGTGCGACGCGGCCTGCTTTCGACGCACGCGATCGCAGAACCATTCTTCGGCCATCCAGTTGACAGCGAATCGCGTGCGGCGTGCGAAGTCGGCTTTCACGAATTCGAGCATCAGTGTGCGGATAATGTCGGCCTGTGCGGATAGCGTACGTGTTGGCTCAACGCCGCCAACGATCTTTGTCTCTGTCTGCTGCCCGGAAGCCGTCTCTGGTCCAGAAGGAGGTTCAGCAAACCCACGAGTGGCCAGCCGAATCACGAGCGAAGACCAGAGAGCCTGGGAGCCGAGATCGGATTGCAAAGCCGTAGTCGCCAGCGCAGACGAAGCAGACGAGCCAAAGTCGCATATCCTCGCAATGGTGTCCTTGATGAGAGAGTCGGACTCGCTTACGGAGAGATACTCTGGCGGTGCAAGAGCAAAGTTTTCGATCACCGCTAATGACATTTCTTCCTCTTCTTCCTCTTCTTCTTCCTGGGCACGGCGACGAGAGTCCCGCTCGCGACCGCTTGCTTCTAATGCTTCGAGATCTTCTTCTGCCATGTCCATTTGCAGCGGATCTTGCACGCCGTCGTCGCCGGTTTCTCCTGCAAAGCTGTCTTCCATCTGCGCCTCCGCTTTGATAGGCTGAGGTGTTCCGTTGCCGTTGACTGCCGCAGAATCCATCATCGTAGGTGGCCGCGGCGGTGGTGGACCAGGAGCGGGACCTGGAGGAGGCGGTGGAGGTGGTAATGGTGCTGAACCCGCGGGAGGTTGTGGCGGTTGCGCTGACGAGAATGCATCTGCGGGCAAGTTGGCACGCATATTGGAGATGGCGGCGTTGAGATCGTGATCTGAAAGCGCTTGCAAGTTGGCGATGATGAGATCGATAACGAGCGTGATGGGTAGTGTCTTGACATCGAAAGCGGCCAGTGGGTTGCGGTCTACACCGCCAGTGGTCCTAGCCGAAGCATTACGGAAAGCCTCGCCGGATGCTGGATCGGCGGCTTGTTGTGACGTGGATGCCTCTGGCTCTGCTTGTTGCTGATGTTCCAGCTTAACCTTTTTGGGACCTTCGAGCTTGTCGTCGATCTGCTCGCGTTTTCGTTTCGCTTCTGCCTCCTTCTGTACTTGGTATGCTTTTGCAGCTTCCTCCATGCGACGCTGTTGTGCTTCCAGTGCCTTTTGGATGGATACTGACTCTGGGCCTGCGAGCTGGTTGCGAACGAAGTGGAGATAGAAGATGCGCACGGTCTTTTCCACGTTGCGTATTTGGGTGTGAGAGAGGTTGTCGAGGCTGGCAGGAGTCCATGTGGCCATGGCGCGAAGGATAACGGAGCCGAGTTGAGGACGCGATTTGGCGAGGATGGTGAGCGAGTTGATCGAAGCCATAATGAGATCGGTGACGTCGCTGGTGAAGATGAGGGTGACGATCTGTGCGAAAAGACGATTGCCCTCCTCTTCGAGATCATTGACTTTGAGGAAAGGGTGCGACGTTGGCACGGCGCTGAGGCTGACATCGTTCTTGAGCTGTGCACGAGGATCCGAGGAGCCGCGCGACTGGACTTGGACAATGCGCTGATAGCACTTGATGACGGCAAGCTTTGTACCTTGGCTTCCGTTGTCGAAGAGATGCACGACTTGGGCCTTGATGGTCTGCATAGTCTGCCAAAGATTTGATTTGGCGCGGTCGTTGCAGACCAGGCGGAAGAGGACAGGGTACATGCTGGCAAAGCATTGTGCGGCAATCTTGGCGAGACGTGGATCTTTGTCCTTGATGAGCAAGAGAATCGCTTCGGGAGCATGCACCGCGAGGGTCGCTTTTGTATCTTGGGAGAGGGCGGGCCGACAAAAGGCGAGATCCATAACGAGAGCGATCCATGTTCGCAGCGATGTGCTCGCTTTTGGCAAGAGAGAGATGAGCGACGGCAACAGGATGGGGATGTTGCCTGGCTGCACCGTGAGGAGATTGTAGAGCTCGTTGAGGTGACGAGCTTCAGTCTGCTTGTCGGACGAGTTGAGGGCGGCACTCAGCAAACCGAGCGCGTCGGTGTTGGCTGGTGCTGCCATGGTTGCTGCCGAAGCTCAAAAGGCTTCTCTTGGTGTGTCGGGGAAGGAGCGGTGCGAGAGGTGTTAGGGAAGCATTGGCGGTGGTGGTGGGAAAGGACAGGATGGATCCGATATGAAGTCACAAGGACACCGGTAAACGCGAATCGCCGCGTTGTCACGGAGGTCGTCTGGCGAAGGAATGTGCTGAGTTGGGCTGGTCTAGGTCGGCAAAGTTCCGACGAAGCCTCGATTCGATGACAACTGGCGTGGGAATTATCGTCGAAGTGAGCTGCCGAGAGAAGGGAGAGAAAGACGGTTGATGAACGCCGTTCAAGAAGGTTGCAAAGCAGAGTCGAGATCGGATCGAGAAAGTAAAAAAAAAAAAGTAAAGTTGAGGCTGTCGAGCTGCATTTCTTGAAGCAAATCACAATTTGGCTGCTCGTGTGAACCAGCCGGCTTGGCCGACTCAGCAGCGAATAATAATCACAAAGTCGATTGTGAGTTGGTCTGTGTTTCACCAAGCAAATCGGGCTGTCCGAAATCGGGGTGAGTGGAAAAGTGCACGGATGCACGCAACAAGCACAAGAGCCCCTCAATCATTCGAACCTGCAGTCGCAATCTTGGCGGAATTGCACTTTTGATACCATCGTTCCTCCACCGATACTGTCTTCCTCACCTTTGCTTCTCGACATCGCTTCACCCGACTCGACTGATCAGACTGCTGCACATACAAGATGGTAAACATTGCCATGCTCTCACTCGTCGCACGCATGCACAACAGCATCGCTCACTCATCTTTCGCTCTAACCTCTTGTTCATTCGATCTCTTCCAACTCGACTCACGCAGGCCGCGCAACAATCACAGGGTATTCAGACCCTTCTCGAAGCTGAGAAGGAGGCCTCAAAGATCGTTCAGAAGGCACGAACTTGTAAGTCTCGACAACGTCGACGCCCAGATGGGATGCTCCGGCTTCTGTCTATGGTCGCATCGGCCGACCCGGTGCAACTTGTTTTCGGAAGTGACTGACCGCTTGGTTCCGATCGCTCTCGATCGCTTCCCATACATGCCCCTTATGCCCTTGAACATATCGACTGGTCTTGCCGCCCAACCACAGACCGAACTCAGAAGCTCAAGGACGCTCGCAGCGAAGCATCAAAAGAGATTGAGCAGCTCAAATCCAAGAAGGAGAAGGAGTTCAACGACTTCCAGAAGGAGGTAAGCACCCATCCTCTCTCCATCACTGTACTCATAAGATCATGTCACTGACCATCTCTCCTCATTTCCCCACACGCATCGCTCACGACCAAACAGCACGAGGGATCCACCTCCACCTCGCAGACCACCGTAGACAAGGAGACCGAACAGAAACTCGAAGAGCTCAACAAGGCATTCGAATCCAACCGCGATCAGGTCATCACCAAGCTGCTCGATCGTGTCGTCGATGTCAAGACCGAGCTCCACAGGAATCTTCAGCTCCAGCAGCAGCAGAAGGCTTGAACGAGGTCGACTTTGCCGAATCGCGTCGAGTTGTACCTTTCCTTGCACTTGGGCTACTCTTTGTTCTTTGTCGGTAATACATTTGATCCACTTCTTGCATTGACCGCTATTCCAGAAACAAAGGAATGTGTGACTGGACGAATGTGCGTCAGAAGAAGCCGTCACGAGTCGCCTCTTGATTTGGGCGTTGTGCGTCGCTTTCCTCGCACACTGTTCTTGCCACACAGGCACCACACGATGCGACCGGCCCTTGCTCTTTCCCTCTTGCAGTCCGATCTCTTGACTAGGCACGAGCTTCGAACACCGTCTCACTCCTTGCAGTCAGTCACATTCGACATTGCCACAATGACCCGGTCTGCTCCTTAGCACCGAAAGGGCGACCAGTAAGGCTGTACCACTCTGCATCATGTAATTTCCCCTATCGTTGAACGTTGCTGTATATTTATGCTTGCAGACTCAAAATGTGCAACAGTAGACAACTCCATCCCGATTAGCTCAGTCGGTAGAGCGTCAGACTTTTAAAACAAAGTCTCTGAGGATTGCCTCAGAACCTGTAATCTGAATGTCAGGGGTTCGAGCCCCCTATTGGGAGTCGCCTTTCTTTTTTTTGTCTTTTTTTTTCGCCTCGCTTCTCAGCGCCAAATTTTCTTGCTGGATTTCTTCGCTCGTTGGAAATGGCAAAAAGCACCACCAGCCAAGAGCACCCTTCCTTAAATAGCCTATCATGATATCGCTGGTGACAATCTTGTCGATCAAGCGTAGCGAGGCTCTCCAAGTCCTCAGAAAACCAATGAAGTCGAAGTAGCGGGACACACAGACCTAGGACGAAACAAGGCAGAGGTTGAGCGCTAATCCAATCGCATGACAAATCGCCTTGTGATACTTGTAACGGCAAGCTATATAGATGCAACTGTTCGCCCTGTAATACTTGTAACGGCAAGCTATATACATGCTACTGTTCGCCCTGTAATACTTGTAACGGCAAGCTATATACATGCTACTGTTCGCCCCTTACTGCATCAAATTGGTTTCTTGGCGCAGTTGGTTAGCGCGTCTCCTTAACAATTCTGGTCTTTCAGATCGTTAGGGCTTACGGAGGAGGTCGCCGGTTCGAACCCGGCAGAAATCATTTCTTTTTTGCTGCCTCTCGAGCACTTTTTTGTTCGCAGCTCCTCGGCCTCAATCAGCTTCGACCATTGCCGTCATCCTGTTGCTCGCATCCTGTGCTCATCAGACTCAAGCGCAAATGCTCAGACACCATGAGACATACTGTGAATAAGATGGGTATCTGATTTTCTGAGCGGCACCCCGGTCAAGAACCTACGAAGTGTGACGTCTCGCTGTAGTTTCCTGCCTAACCTGCTGTTCCATATCCGGATTCCAACAGGCCACTGCTTTGCGCTCGCCAAAGAAGTCCGCACCCAATGTTGCCATTCCCAGCCCTGTCGCTTCATCTTGCAGCTCCGCGCCAGACTCCAGCTCCAAAATGCTAGCAAAGTCAGATGTCGTCGGCAAAGCAGCCGAGGTAAGACCTAATTCAAGATCCAACAAGTCACGCCATTCCTGCTCCCGTGTACTGTCGAGTGGTTCAAGTGACCATTCCGAAGAGGAGGAAGAGGAACGAAAGACGCCATGTGACCGGAGGAAATCGTGCACCGCTTGACGGTCGTATGTCACCTCTGGGCTGCTGGAGATGGTCTCTGTTGCGCTTGACGTTGCCACAGTATCGCTCTCGATAGTGTCAACCTCGACCGCTGGTTCAGCAGTACACTCTGACTTCAACGCCGCTTTCACGCCTTCCGACCCTTCCGCATCACCCTCTTGCACACCCGCCGACACCTCACTGGCAAACAAGACCTTCTCAACATCCGCCCCGCCCACCGCAGCCTCCGTCACCGCACTGCCCAAAATCGACCTTGCCGCAGCCCTCACCTTTGGCGGTTGCAAAAACACCATCCTCGCATGCCTAAGTTCCGTCTCGTACTCTCTGATCGACAACCCATCTGGCGGGCGGAACTTTTTCGACTCCTTCCGTAAGATCGTAGAGATACTTCCGTGCTCCTTGAGCAGCCGGAGCCCCGTTTTCGGTCCAATACCTGGAATAGTGCGGTTGAAATCGGTTCCGCATAGGAGGGCGAAATCGAGCATGAGTGAGCGAGTTAGACGGTCGTACGCACTCACCGCATCAGTCTCAATCGTCCCCGCATGCGCTTGAACGAGCTTCTCCACCTCGACCTGTGGAAACAACCCAGTGCGAGCTCTCGTCCCGCAAACAACCTCAAGCTTTCCCCTCGCACCCTCCCGACTCAGCACGCCACTACTGCGTATCCCGCCCATCAACCCGCGCAGCAGCGGCGCTTCGTACAGCAGCACATCGCTATCTTCGCTCGCGACCAAATCGGCAAATCCAGCCCGGACAAGAGAAGCCGCGTACGCTTCAGCTTCGTGAATCCTGCCCCCACCTGTACGCGTACCGTCACCGGTCCAAAACACAGGAACAGCCATAAGCGAGGATAGCGTTGCGCAGTCTTGGTAGATGGTTGCGGAGAGCGGGGAGGTCGCGCGGTCGTACGTTTTTGTTAGGGAGTGGTGCATTGCTGTTAGTGAGGTGAGGGGGTGGGTTGGTGCAGTGTCGGCAGATGGGTCGATAAGCGAGTCGCTGAGAGAGGGGGTGAAGGAGGGAAAAGGTTGTGGAGCTTCGCCCGACATGAGTTGAGTGGCGATAGTTTGATAGACTTGCTTTTCGGCCTCGGCGAGTACTTTTTGACCCTTGGATTGGCTAGAGGCACCACTGCGGAGGCTTTCTTCGAGTTGGAGCCAGTTGGTGTGCATGCTGTGTGCTACTTGTTCTGGTCGCGAAGGCGTGTCTGGGAGTGGTGGTGGCGGTGGTGGAGCATTCGGTGTTGTGGTGGGAACGTCCAGACCAGGAGTTTGCTCCGATTGAGCTCTCCATTGATCCAACAGTTCTCCAACTTGACGACGTTCCGACTCTTGCAATTCCGACAACGCATCCAGATGCGCCTGCAGCTCGAGCAGGCGTCCCCTTCGCTCGTGTTCGAGTTTGCTACGGATGCGATCGAGCTCGCGCTTATGCCTGCGTTTGACCTGTTCGCGATCTTTCAGCGCGAGACGCTTTTGAGGATGGTCAAAAACCATAAGAGGTATCACTCCATGTTGGCGTAAAGATGTGATGAGCCTGTAGAAGCCGATGACATGACGAGAGGTGTGCGGGTCGTCTGCGAAGTGGAGGCGCTGCACCAAGAGCGTCGCATCAATGGCGAGACGTAGTCCTCGAAGTGCAGGAAGAGCGAAGGGTGGCGAGATGGCTTGTGGTGCGAGTGTACGTATGAGTGGGAAGATGCCGCGAATGCCTCGGGCGACAAGAGAAGCGCGCATCTTGGGATGTGTTTGTTCAGCGTCGTGGACGCCGCGCCGCGATGAGGATCGAGTCCTGCCCTTCGAGCTCCTTGTGCGTCCGTCGTGCTCCTCTTCAGCAGCGCTACGTTGGCGATCAAGATGATGATACTTTCGGGGTGGCAGATTTTGGCGCCATCGTTTGTCTCGAGGCGTGTTGTTGCTGGTTGCTGGTCAAGCCTTGGTTCGGTGGTTCACCTGCGTCCTTCAATTTCAGGGTCCAGCAAGTACTGTAACGCAAAAAAGTTTCCGAGATGACGCGCGACTAACTAAGCAAGGCTTTACTTCACGCGACGTTTTCTCGAGCAAAAAGAATCTCCCAACGTGGGGCTCGAACCCACGACATTCAGATGAACTCCGAGTGTATACTCGGAAACCCTTGTAGTAAGAGTCTGACGCTCTACCGACTGAGCTAGCCGGGATAGAATTCGCTGTATCCGGACCGAGGTATTGCATTTATATAGCTTACTCTACAAGGCCTTACTCTACAAAGCCTCAATGTTCCGGAAGCATGAATCCCTCATGTGCTCGTTCTCGCAACAACACAGGACAGCGAAAGAGAGGCAAAAAGAGCTCGCATTCGTTCCGGACGAAGAGAGCGAAAGACAAAAGTAGTGAACAGCTACCAGCACTGTCGATGTGAAAAGAAGAGATTGTGGGATGCCGGATATATGGTCGTAACTAGGTGAACAGAAGCAATGCGAGATCAACCACGCTGGTGGAGCGGACCCTCGACAGGAACAGAATAGCAGAAAAGAGGGGAATGAGGAGAACAAAGCGAGAAAGCACATCATTTACTCCAACGACAGCCATAAGTGAGACACGGGCCATCTAACCACCGTGCGTCTCGCTGGCTGAACAGCTCGAACGCAGTTGTGACATTGGATGGACAAGGGGCACTTGTCTCTCGAATTCCCCTTGGACGTTGCCCGGAGGATAGTACTCGCAGACGACATACATAGACGCTTTTCTGTCGGGACTGTAGCCATCCATAAAGTCCATGCGCTGCGATACCGCGCATCCGACATAGCGTGTCTCCTTCCATACAATCTGCGACCAGTGGCCAGTGTCCTCTCTCTGTCGAGGGTTCCGCGCCCAGTTACGATCTTCGTCCAGGAACGAATTGATGCCGTTCTTCATACCTTCCGTCGGGTTGCTGTAACAAGGATCACCAAGACCCATGGCGATATTTTCGCCCGAAACACAGAAGTGGTCCTCCGAATGGCCGTACGCTTTGAGATCGGCCCAGCACGATGCCATGTTGGCGAGTTCAGCGTTCCACTGCAAAAGTGGCAGGCCGTAGCGCTCCCGCTCAGCATTGTGCAGGTCGAGAGCGACTTTAGATACGGGGTCAAGCGCTTCTCTGGGGAAAGGACGGCTGAATCGGGCATCTCTGTCGTTGGCCGTATACTGTCGACTGGTAAACGGGAACTTCCGGTTGCAAACGTCGGCCTTGGCTGGGCGAGCAATGTGCGGGCCAGACGCTGAGTTGACGGAAAAGCTTGCCCCGAACAAGGGCGATCGAGTCCACTGTACTGAAGCGTCGATGAAGGGAGCCGGATTGTTGGACTTTTCAGAATTGCCGCTGATCACGTAACAGAACACGTTGGAAAATTGGCTGTAGGAGGAAGAGGAAGACGACGAGGACGATTCGGAGCTTGACACGTGGCGAACCATCTTGCCATTCCTTTCTTCGGTCGTGGTTGTTGTCTGATGTCTGGAGCTGGAGTGATGTGACGTATGATTAGACTTTGTCTCGATACGGACGAGACCGGATTGTGGCTGCGAACCTTGCTGGTATCGCTCGGTTGATTCTTGATCCTGATTGTTGTTTGCAGGACGAAGGTCTCCGTATTTCGTAGTCGGAAGGGAATCGCTTTCGTTGTCGTCGCCATTCTCGTCGTTATCATTCTCAGACGCTCGAGGTGAGTCCTTGTGCGAGGAGGCGGTCGGAGACTTGGTAGAAGACGAGGAGAGCTTTGAGGAAGATGAAGAGGACGAAGAGGATGATGATGACGAAGAAGAAGAAGAGTGCGAAGACCACGACCACGACCATGATCGCGACCGTCCGCTCTGGTCCGACTGGGCCTGGACATGGACTTTCGTGTTCCCGCCGTTGCCAGGCAAGGTAATGTCTTTCGTCTGCGGCTGACCACCTTGCTGAGCTGAGACCGAAGACAGCTTTCCGATTTGATCCTGTACAGTGGAAGAGAGCGATGCATCGGGACTGTCTGCGGCCGAGCGTTTAGACAACAGAGCTCTTCGAACCCTACCGTGGGCATGTCTGGCAGAGAAGGACACGAGCTTTGCTGAAGCAGACTCCTCGATGCAGAAGACAATCAGCATCGTGGCGACCAGCGCCATGCTGAGAGCCTTGGAAAGACAGACCATCATAACACGGCTCGTAAGAAAAGGAACGACGGAAGAGAAAGGACAGGGAGGGGGAAGAGGACCCGGACTGCGGGGCAAGCGAGGATGGAGAGGGGAGATGTATGACGTTTGAAAGGAGGATAGATGGCTGCGGAAGGAGTTCCGTGACCGTGCAGACGGAGCGATTGTGATGAAAGCAGCCGGTGGATGCAAGGGACAACCTCTCTGTGATTGAAATGGACGAGATGGAGTCTCACCTCGTCTCTCGAGACACGTAGGTCAGGAGGAGAGAGAAATGACACAAGGAACGTCCCACATCAGCACGAGTGGGACGCATGGTCTCGACTAAAGGTTTGAATGCGGAAAGTCAACAATGTGGACGCCCTACCTCATCTGGCACGATGTGTTCACAGCTTCTGTTGCGAATTTAGAGAATAGGTTGCCATCGACACGGCCGGAACGCCGGAGCGGGTGTCGTGGATCGAGATGAAGGTGGCGTGGCTACAGTACCACAATTGTGACCAATTGGAGGCATTGGATGTGTACGGTGGGTTTTTTTCGAAAGCCAGCATGGCAACGAAAGTGTGACTTTATCTTACCTGAAGCCCATTCTTGGGAAGGTGACGCAGCTCCGTTGTCGCAAATGAGACCATCCCACCGTTTCTCCCAGGTTCATCACCCTTTTTGTGAGTTGCAGCCCACCTGAATCGATGCGTAGCGACTGCCGTTCGCGATTCGCCGATCTACTGTGCTCCTGGCTTTGTGGTTTCGCTTCTTTGCTCGGCATCACGGTGCTTACGGGCAACCACTTTGTCCTGACTCACCTCTTGTCGATGTAGAGTTGTCTCTTGAGGTGGCTATGGTCCGCTGTCGAGTGTTGCCTCGCGACAGAAATGCGAAGTGTGGTCTTATGAATTAGAGGTGATTGCAAAATTTGAACGCGAATGAAGCTGACTCTTTCGGTGCTGTATGACTAAGTAGTACACACCACTTTCGGAGCGAGCCGACACCGATGATGCAGCGAATGTCTTGAGATGAAGGCGCAGTGTTGGCCTTCATCAAACGTGATTTGATGCAACGAAGCAGCTTCAGGGAGGGCATTGCTGTGCCGCTTCAGCATGGGTTTACTTACTCTGCGTCCTTTAGAAAAAGGTGGGTTCGGCGGGACCAGTGCGATCAGGTGGCTCCTGAATGGACCTTTCCCCCTTCGGTCCCTTCAACCACCATCCTTTTCTCCCTCCCCCCCAGAATTCTCTTTTGATACAAGGCTGAACGGAATCATCGACAGAAAAAAAACAAATCCACAGCCTACAAGACGGTGCAGAAACTTGACACTCGTTAACCTACGCCAGAGGCAGGCCTCTATCCAAAGCGGTTGCATTGGTACCACTGCCAGTGGAGTGTAACGCTCATCATGCGGGTCGAGCTGTTGCTCTTCTTCTGCCTGGCATGTCTAGCCTTTACGGCTCAAGCTGCACCAGCCTCGGCCAGAGATGCGCTGCATGCCCAAAAATTGGCAAAACGCGGCAATGACGACAAGCCAAAGAATTCTAAGCACGAACATCGCCACCATCACCATCACCATCACCATCATCATCATCATCATCATCATCATCATCATGAGGGTGCCACGGATCACAAGGATCGCCATCGAAAGCAAGACCGCAGCTCTTTGGATCACAACTCAAGCCCTTTGGAACATCGTGCTGTACCCGTTCAGGAAGTTCGTGAGGCCGAGGAAGGCGTGAGGACTCTCCTCTCTGACCAAGAAGAAAGACTTGCCGCCTTACGCGCCCGCGTGGACGCCCTCCAGAAAGCTGGTCGCGAGAAGAAGCTAAGCCAGAAAAATGAGATGGAAAGCGAAGATGCGATCCATGTGGCCAAGCACGGAAGCAAGCCTCCCAAGTTCCCAACAATCACTGTAAGTGCTTTCACCTCGCTTTCCCGTAGCTGTTGCAGCGATCCATCTGCTGAAATTGACGATTCTCTTGTTCCACAACGCACAATATCTTTTTTTTTTCTCCCTTGCTGCGCAGAGAGTGGCTAGTGCCATCGGCTTGACGGCAGCCATCATGAACGTGGTCAACTTCTTGTTCTCCGCCAAGACGACTGCGTTGGCGACGACGCAGTTCTCGGCACCCCCTAGCCCGCCTACGCTCATCGATACAGCCGCACTGTGGGACGGCCATCAGTACAAGCTGATGCCTCTGCCTGAGGAGCCCAAGCAGAAGCGTAGTCTGCCGGAACCATCGACCCAGCGCCTTCAGAAACGCCATTTCGGTTCCAAAGCTGTCGCCGAACCTGGACGTTCGTCACGCTTCGTTAAGCGTCGAGCATCTAACGGTATCAAGGTAAACGGCGAGCTTGGCGAGGATGCGGACAATTCCAAGCTCTCCAAGCGGTGGGTCCTCGCGGCTATCGGTGGAGGTTTGGCAGGAGCGTTCGTTTCTCCCGGCTTCCTCAATATGGTCCGAGGAAAGAAGCCCGAAATCGAAAAACCTCCTTTCGATCCTTATGATCCGAACATGCTCAAGCCGAAGGATCCTTTCAGTGTTGCTGCTGCTGATCCGAACGCAGCTTTGCCTGACCTGCCTTTGTCGCAGGTCACGCCAAATTCTGCCTCCGGCACATCTCCTAACGTGGGCAACTTCAGGTTCCCTGGTGTCTCGTACAGCACTACATCCACCTCGTACACGCAGAGCCAGCCTGTGACCAATCCTTCGTCCGGGCAGAGCCAGGCGGTCAACCCTGGAGTCGGATATGCTGGAACTGGCTCTGAAGCTTTTGGTACGAGCGAAGCGTCTCCTGTTCTTCGTAGGAGAACGGTCGAGTCTGACGCTGACTCGAATGGTGGCCACAGTGACGCCTCATCTTCGTCCAAGTTGGACAAGCGCTTCCTGTTCAGCGGTGGAAAGTTGTCGATGATTGCAGGATGGATGACTTTTGGTAGCGCTGGTCCTCTCTTAGCAGAGGGTGTGTCACATGCGAGATGGCGAACGGATCATCCACGTGATCGAGATATCATAAATCAACTCGATGATAGGCCCACGTTCGGCGCTGTCGGCGTTCCTGGTCGCATCCCCGGACAATTGGCGACCAACGAGATGCCAGGATTCACGGAGTACGTTCAACAGCTCAAGCAACAGCAAGCTCAGCGTCAAGCTCAGAGCATGGCTGCTACGCAAGTTGTGCCGCAGGGTGGACAGCTGACGCAAGCTGGTGCTAGCGCTGACGCTTCTATCAGTACGAGCGACAGCGAGGGCGGTGATCCTGTCTTGCGACGCCGTGATATCGTCTCGAATGGTCAGACTCGATTCGAGACTCGATTGGCAAAGCGAGGCCTTGCGCTGACTGCAATACTGGTGGCAGCTGGAGCTATGGCGGGTTACGCTCAGTCTGCTAGTCAATTCCCCACGGATCGTGAGGCGGAAAAGGACAAGAAGAGGCTCGAAGCTAAGAAGCAACGGCAGGAGATGATGGCTGCTCAGCAGGGACAGATGGGAGGCGCTCCGCAGGGCTCTGGCGAGCTTCCAGCAGGCCAAGGCTATGCTGGTGCTGGGCAGGACAACCCACTCGCCGACATCAGGCCACTTTCTTACGCCAACGGCATGCCTGCTGGCGGCGGCGGCTCGGTAGGCGGCGGCTCCGCAGGCTCGTCCTCTTCTTCGTCATATGGTTACGCTGGATCGAGCGCTGCTCCGTCGTATGGTTACGGCGCTGCATCGAGCTCTGCTCCGTCGTATGGTTATGGCGCTGGATCGAGCGCTGCTCCGTCGTATGGTTACGGCGCTGCATCGAGCTCTGCTCCGTCTTATAATTACGGTGGCGAATCCAGCTCTGGTGCTTCAAATGGTTACGGTGGCGGCTCTTCTTCATCGTATGGCACGGGCGGATCGTCTGGCGGTAGTGGTGGAGGAGGAGGCGCCTCTTCTCTCGGAGCCTCGCTCAACGCGGCCGCCGGTCTGCAGGCATCCAGCGGTGGCGGAGGCGGCAGCGTTCTCAAGAAACGAGACTCTGCCTCTTCCGATCACCAACTTCAACCTCAATCTCTGTCCAAACGAACTCCCAGTTTTGCTTCTGCACTTGCAATCGGAGGTGGGACCATGTTCCTGGGTACTTTAGCAGCCAACGTTGCGGTTGGATTGAAGCAAAAGAGCAAACCGATACCGGTTGCCACTCCAAATCCTTACACTCGCGGACCCGCGATCATGGGCGGCGATATGTATGCGCAGTATCTTGCGTCGAAACGGCCGGCGACGATGGGCGGCAGCCCTGCTGTTGCGGGTGGCATGATGGGCGGCGCTGGATATGGTGCTGGTTCGGGTGGGCCTGCAAGTGTCAATTATGGAACTGCGGTGTCGGTTGCTGGTGACGGTGGTGCTTTGTCGTCTCAGTCGTCTGTCCAGAGCGGTGGTGATGCTAGCGGTGATGGCAGCGGCGACGCTGGCGGAGCTGACAGCGAAACATCTGCCGATGACACCGATTCGAGCAAGCCCGGTCCCAACGATCCTGTCCTCAAGAAACGTCATCAAAAGCTGCAGAAGCGATCGCCCAAGGTGGCCCCGTTGGTGGAGCTGGAAGCCGAGGCGCCTGCCATCGCCAGGTTCGGCGTCACTGCGCTTGAGCGACTGCGCGCGTCCGTAGCAGCCTCGGAAGCTGCTGGTGGTGCTGCAACTTCAATGTTGCGACCTGCTGGAGCAGCAGTCGCGTCTGAAGGTGCTGGTGGTGTCGGCTCAGCTGCTCGCAGCGGTGCGTTCTCTCGATTCTACCCTGGTGGTGCTGGCAACGGTCTTGCTAGGGAAGGCGCAATGGCATCGGAAGGTGGGGTTTCAGCCATGTCGCGCACCACTCCGTTTTCGGCCATGGCACGCGGGTCGCCGATGGAAGGTCTTTCGTACTCGATGTATCGTCCTAACGCTGCTGCTTGGGGATCGGCGAGACCTGCTATGGCTACAGAGGTTAAAGCTGCGACGGGTGTTGCGGGTAAACCGGCTACGCTCGAAGGTGCTGCAGCTGCTGAGGGTGAAGCAGGAGCGGCAGCGGGTAAATCGGAGGAAATGACGGGGGAGAGAGCGATGACACTGTTCGGTACTGGTGCTGGTGGTACTATGATGATGAACGGTCTTGGTTGAGAGAAAGGTTTGAGTTGTTTCCACTTTTGTTGTTTCCTGTTCGTCATATCTTCGTAACTTGCTTCCGAGATACTACATACATTCCTTTTTTCCGCTTTCTCTGATTCGTAGCAATCACACATCACACTGTCCTTTTTTCGATACCTGCATTTGTTGACCATGAATGTTTGTATTGCGTTTAAGGAACACTGTCATCCAGTCTACCATCTACAACGTCTTTTTCACTCGAAAATGAGCTGCTGGTGTTGATGAAAGCTCTTTGAAAAGAAAGCCTTCTGAGAACTGCTCGATCCGAAGCAAAGTCTACACCGAGGGACCCGCACCTTGTTTCTTCGGAGGGGATAAACAGAGCGGGAGGTAAGAACAACGGGAAGAACAAAGGGAGAGGGAATCGAAGAACAAGAGCGGAAGAGCGAGGTTGGAGGAATGTCAAGCAATTGGGTAGTGTGCGTCTAACCTATGGAGCCTAGACTCTAGTTGATACACGACCTTAAATATTGCTTTGTTTGTCGATATAGGCTAAGAAAAAACTTTTTGACCCCAAAATCAAGCAACCTATCAGCCTACAATCCAAACCCACCCCGAGGGGAAGGAGAGGAGAGACTAGGTGGTGGGGCTTCGAAAGAGCCATGATGCGAACGGCGGAGCGCGTGAAGCGACGCTGAGCAGGAGGGAAAGGAGAGGGGGAAGATAGGGCAAAGGGTAAAACTCAGAAAAGCATTGTGATGCGGGGGGGTTGGGGCTGATGAGAGGAAGATGTCGGAAGAGGGCGATGGCGTGAATTGAGCAGCACGTCGGATCAGGATGGGAGGGCAAAAGCTGGTATAAGGGGTTGGGCGAGTCGCTACAAAGCTATCGACGATGGAATAGCCGCTGAGAAGAAGGGGTCGAATACGATGTCGAGGTGATGGTGTGAATGGGCTCGTTCTTGCTGCAATTGATGATGATGGGAAGAAAGGAAGGAAAGAGCAGCAACGGATTGGGGTTTTTTTTTTTTTTTTTTTTTTTTTTTTTTTTTTTTTTTTTTTTGAGCTTTGACTTTTCTTCCAGTCTCTTTTTTTCCCCTCCTCGAAAGCGTTGGCAAAAAAAGCTGCCGGACACGCTTCCACCACTCAGCCTTACATAATACACCCCCCTTCGAAGCTGGTTCTCTCAACTCACCTACATCATTCCCAGCCCTTCGAATGGTCACAGAATCGCCATCACAGACACAAACACTCAAGAAACCATGCAAAAAAAAACACTACTCATTCTTCTTATCGTTGCTGACGACTCTACACACTAGCAGTATTAACCCCACCCGTCCTCGCCTTAACCACATCAGCCTGCTCCTCAACCACCCTCTTGACCGCCTCAATCAGTCCCTCCACTCCCACTTTCCCACCCTCCGGTTTCACCCCGGTAACCCTCCTCTCCTTCTCCAACAGCCCGACCATCTCCTTGGGCAACACATCGCGCTGGAAATCAAACTCAGCTCCAGCACTTTCCAAACTCGACGTGACGGCTTCGGCAAATTTAGCAGGGTGTGCGGTCGACAGCACGATCTGATGCGTTTCCGCTCGCTTGACGTTGGAAGCAGCTTTAAACCCAACCGCAGTGTGCGGGTCGACGAGGTAGCTTCCAGCAGGGTATGCGGAGGTCGGTTTGCGGGTGAAGTACTCCAAAATTGTCTGACGAATCTCCTGATCCGATACACGTTCAGCTGCAAAATCACGTCGAGCAATGGCCAACTGCACATCGTCCACTTGCATCCTACCTTCGGTCTTGAGCGACGACATCCACTCTGCGAGTTGTCGACCTGCAGCTTGTTGTTTTTCCTCCTGAGTCGCGCTGGCGTGCGATTCGGCCTGCGATTCGTACGCAATGTACCAGAGCAAACGTTCAAAGTTGGAAGAAACCAAAATATCCATGGCTGGCGACAAGGTTGCTCTCACACCGCCCTGCTGAGCGCCGTCGGATGAACCCTGTGCTGGTTCGGTCTGTACCGAAGATGGCGCAGCGGTGGAGGAAGAAGAAGCGCTCGACTTTTCATACCTTCCCGTAGCCCAGAATCGCTGCAGGATATCGTTTTCGTTGGTCGCCACGACGAGGCGCGAAACGGGCAAACCCATACGTTTGGCGTAGTAGCCGGCGAGGATGTCACCAAAGTTGCCCGTCGGCACGACGAATTCCAAATCCTTAGGTGTGGGTTCGGAAGGCGACAGACCGAGCTGCTTGCGGAAGCTGAAATACGCGGAGAAGTAGTATACGATCTGGGCCAAGATACGAGCCCAGTTGATCGAGTTGACCGCACCCAGACGGTGCTTGGCGTTGAACTGTGCGTCGGAGAAGAGCGCCTTGACGACATCTTGGCAATCGTCAAAGGTTCCTTGAACGGAGACGTTGTGAACGTTGTCGTCGAGCACAGTGGTCATCTGAGCTTCTTGAATGGGACTGACACGGCCATCGGGGAAGAGGATAAAGATGGAAATGTCCTCCTTTGATCGTACACCTTGGATAGCAGCACTACCGGTATCACCGCTAGTAGCGCCGACGATGGTGAGCTTCTCGCGCTGATCTTGGGGTTTAGCCTTGTTTCGTCGCTGCAAAAAGTATTCGAAGAGGTTACCGAGCAACTGAAGCGCGACATCCTTGAATGCGAATGTAGGACCGTGCCAGAGCTCGAGACACCACTCCTTGTCGTCCAATCGCACGAGGGGTGTAGTGTCAGGGTGACGGAAAGTGGCGTAGGATTTGTTGATGACTTGCTGAAGGTCGGCTGATGGGATACCTCCCTGTTCGGGGTCCTCGGGGATGTAGAGGGAGAGCACACGGTGGGAAAGCTCGGGGAAGGAAAGGTTGGCCCATTCAGTCTGCCAGTTTGCAGGGAGCTGTGGGATGTGTGCGGGGATGAAGAGACCTCCGTTGGGAGCGAGACCGGTGAGGACTGCTTGCTCGAAGGTAAGACGCTCGGGTCCACCTCTTGTGCTGAGATACTTCATTGTGTGTGTCGGGTGGTGGTGGTGGTGATGGAGCTGTAACAAGTGGAGTCGAGCTCGACAACTTTTTGGGTTTGATGATTGGCTCGCAGGTTGGACGCAACAAGGCCGAAGGTTGAGCGCACATTTGTGGTTGGAAAATGCGGAGCGATGTGAGTCACTTTTTTTTGCTTTCTTCTTGCTGCATAGCTTTTTTTCCCAAGATGTTAAGTCTTTCATACACGCGACCGGATCCGAAAGAAGATCTGACCGATTCGATGTGATCTGACACGGGGAATTTTGGTGCCATATTTTTCGGTGCTTCTTTTCGCACCATTTCACCGTGTCGATTCAATTTAAGACGCCGTTCGCCTCCCGCCCAGCTCAACCAACCACAACGGCGACAAGCCACTGCATCCTTCTGCGCTGTTGATACCGCACTGGATGGGCTGATGAGCAGAAGCTTGATTCTAGATTACGACCAAGCATATTGACCGCACGGATTGGCAGGTCAACTTGTGAGGACCGACTCTCGGCGCTGGTCGGCGTGAAATTGAAGTGGCTAGCAGAGAAGCGACAACCCCACCCCCTTTTGTTTGCACTCCCGAGTTAGTATCGACAACTCGAAGCAACACTAGCTATGCGTACCTCGCCAAAACACCAAAACAGAGGATCCAAGAGGGACAGCATCTGAACACCGCCCAATGTCAAGGCAAGAATGTCAAGGCAAGAATGCCAAGGATTTCCAATCCAGAGGATTTTGTGAGGAACAATAGACTCCGATATATCAAACTCAGCTTGTCGATCCCATCTTTTTTTCACAGTGTGGGTGGCCATGTGTGAGCGGTTCTGTGCCCACGCTGATGATTTCTTTCGGCCGCATCTCGCGATGAGACGCAGCATGCTCACCCGCAGTAGTCTTGACAAAAAGACTCTTCGAGGCCCTCAGATGGACCCGGCCTCGACTGGGTCGACTGCATCCGCGTGTCTCGCTTGGCCGAGCTTTGTTTGATACTCACACCAGGTTGGCAGGGCGACTGAACCAACCAAATCACTCTCCCAAAAAAACCATCTCATCGGTAATTTATTTTTTTTTCTCGCAAGTTGTTCTGCGGATCGGTATACAACAGCCGAATTGGAGGAGGGGGCGGGGGGCTGTGGTGCTGCACTGACTAGGTTAGTGTCACATCAAGGCGGTGCTGCTTCCCACACAGATGAAATCGGTTTCTCTCCATGGCCTTTGATGTTAGCGTAGAAGCATGCAGAATGGGGGGGGGGGGGCACAGCCTTGAAGCTTGTCCATTGCATTTATCCACATTGCACATTGGCGACAAGGGAATGATCCAGAACAAAAGCGCAATCTCACTTGACACGCCCCCCGCCCGTCCGCCTGTCCGCCATGCCCGACGCTGCGAACGGAAGACCGCCGTCATTCATCCTGCGGGTCGGTGCTGCTGCGAAACATTTGGCGCATCGCAATTCCATTCAAAGTATCAAAGTCAGTTAGGGTACAGTAACACAGTGCCCCACTTGAAATGAGTTTGGTTTCACATCAAAAGATCTGTGCGAGAGCGATTCGACACCCAAAAAAAAAAAGAGCCAAAGACGCACACGCACCGCGGCGCAGCATCGGTTTTGAGTCGACTGGATGCGCAATTTCACACCTGTCAACCGACTCTGTCCTTTGTTGCTCGGTCGCTTCCGAAACCCGCTCAGCTCAGCTCAACCTCAGTTTCACAGCTTTTGAGCACAGACATTTGTTCTCCCTCTCTCTCCCTCTCTCTTTCTCATCAACCTTCGATTTCATTTCCATCTTCCACCAATCCTCTCGACATTCTTGCTTCTTTCAGCGCACATCCCCAAATCGCTCTCTTTCCGACACAGCCCATCGCACAAAGGGAAATTCCTTCATATTACCGCTCAGCCAACATAGGACGCACTTCCACTGCTCATCTTCACGAGTCTCGAGTTCTTCGTCTGCGAACCACCGACAACTCCGACAACCGCGCACACGACTCTCACACAGCTGGTCTTTCCTCCTGCCAACTGCATTTGCACGCATCGGTGATACGGCCTGCAACCACTTGCCTTCGTCATTGCTACCTCGTTGGCGCAACATCAAAGGCTTCTGGATACTACCCTCCCGTTGCCCGTCAACACATTCAACACCATGTCCGACCCTACATCAGCACAGGCAGCCAAGTCGCCCACATCACCCAGCCGTCGTCCAGAGGTGTGTGGGCCACATGCTCCCGAAAGACCATACCCTATCTACCTTCGTGGCCAAGTCGAGAAAGGTTTCGGTCGTGGTTCCAAAGATCTCGGCTGTCCTACAGCAAACTTGCCCTCTAAAGTTGTTGGACCAGGCTCCCTCTTGACACGCACGGGTGTCTACTTTGGTTTCGCTAGAGTATTGCCTCAGGATCAGGACGACCCTTTTCTCACCGACTCGGAAGACACAGATGCAGATTCGTCCGCCAACAACGCCAACCCGTTGGATGACGAAGATAACGAAGTGGTTCTCGGCGCAAGTCCCATCGGTGATGTTGGTCAAGGTTTTTTGGATAGCGGTCTTCCAAGGTCCAGACAGAACAGTCGTAGTCAGCCAGGTTCGTTGTCGGCACTTGAAGCGGATTCAGCAAGACAAGATAAAGAGGAGCAAGTCAGTCGAACCGAACTCGGTAACGGTGCTTCGTCGTTGCATAGCGCTACAGCTTCGTCCTCTACCTCTTCCAGTTTGTCTGCGGGGCGTAGGAAGAAGACCAAACGTATCAATTTGCGTTCCGAGGATTCGCAGGTTTTCCCAATGGTCATGAGTGTTGGTTGGAATCCGTTTTATAAGAATACGCACAAGACTGCTGTAAGTAGCGCTCGTTCCCTTTCCGCTGGCATCGGTGCAGCTGTTGTGCTCGAACGTCCACTGACACTTGCTATTGCCCTTCCATGACGCAACAGGAGGTACATATTTTGCACGAGTTTGCATCCGATTTCTACGGTCTTGAGATACGTGTTGTCGTATTGGGTTATGTGCGACCCGAGTACAATTATGATTCCATGGGTGAGTATTGGGCGCGACCGAGATGTAGAAGCTGTGCAAAAAGCAGCAGTGACTGACCTGGAAACTCTCCACTCCCTCTCTGCTCTGCTGTCCTATTTGCTGTCACCACCATCGCCATCACCTTTTGCATTATGCTCCTCGTCGCCAACTCCACTGCGTATCCTGGTCATCGACGCCAACCTCGCATACCTTGTCACCGCTCATCACCATCATCATCATCAACCGTCATCGTGATTCGCTCGTCACCACCACACTCGCACGCTTTCCGTGATCCTCACCTCGACTTCCACCGTTTTTCACCATTCTACAGAGGCACTCATCGAAGATATCGAGATGGACAAGAAGGTAACCATCAACTCTCTCGCTCGACCTTTGTATCAGGATTACGCTCGAGATCCGTTCCTCGGCCGCTAGCCGCCCTACCATTCAGCAAACACACACTTCCAACCCCCCCCCCACTCTGTTTTCTCTCTCGTTCGTCATCTTTGCCCCTTTTCATCTCGCGCTCCTTTGGGGAGTCTGTACTTCTTTGGGTTTTTTTTTTGGTACTCGTGCTCTCCAGCTCTCTCTCGCTTTTTGAAGCTGTCACGAGGTGTGGTATATTTATATCTGTTGTTTTACGTTGGTCGCTTTCCACTTTTGGTGTCTGTGGGTCTTGAGTTTGCTCTCTCTTGAACTTTGAGCATTTTGATCATCGCAAATTTTACTGCCGACACAAACGATGTGAAAAGCGGCAAGTCTGGCGCGCGAGACAAACGTGATAACGTGTTTACAGTAGTGGGGACGCATATGTAGTACCGACGACTCCACTTTTTTTGGAAAATGGCACAATACCAGTGTTTTGCAAAAAAGAGTCATGCTCTTCTGAGCCCCACAGCAAGGCAATGATATTGATGATAGCATCCAGTGTCTGGCTTGAGTTGATGGTGGCAGGATGGAGAGTCATGTTGTGTTCTCAAATGGTCTCTTTGCAAGCTCAGTATGGCATCAGTAGCAGCCGAATCCAGGTCCTGAAGCCTCGGGCGTGTGGCCAGTGTCCAAAATTTATGCATTTTTATGCGCGCATCGTGTGAGGCACTTGAGCAGAGGAAAAAGCAGCACCTTGATGACTGTCCCATCTGCTCACCATGCTCCAAAACCATCATCTTGGCATGATCATCTGAGAGGATAGGGTGATTCACAGCATGAAGATTGTATGAAGGCACAGTTTTTATCCCAACAATGTGTATGTGTACAGCATCAACGGTGCAGAAACTATTTTGTGGCTTTTGACTGCTCAGGTGCCTAAATTGCACAAATTTTTGCTGGCCTCGGACTCAGACCCTGCTCACACCACACTGAGGTTGCCAATATACCCTTGGAGAACATGTCGACAACTCTCCACCTTACCACCATCATCCCAGAATCAACTACACTTGCATCAACCTCACGACTATCATGCTGTGCTGTTTAGAAGAAGATGCCTGTTTTGCGTGACACACTGTGCAAGTGCCCAATTTGCAATTGACGCGACTGCGTCGCTACTACATCTGCGTCGCCACTGCTGTACATACGTTATTGAATTTTTTGCTACAAGAGGGTGAAGAACACGGGTGGGTATTTTTGAGTGCAAGAATACAGCGGGGTAAAGGCGGGTATTGAGATCATGAGGGTGACTACGAGGGTATTGAGATGGGGACGTTGCGACGACGACGTGGCGACTACGACGTTGCGACTAAGAGGACGGCAGGTCGATCACCTCCTGTAAAGCAGCGACCTGTTCTCGCGCAACCAGGATCGCGCGCTGCAGGACTCGATCAGCGGGCGCGCCTTCTGCCGGATTCTCTCCGTCAAATCGATAGCCGCAGCGAGGGCAGACCTTGAACAACGTGTTGCGGCGTTTGTCGCCCCCGCCGAACTGTTTCATGGATACGATGCGTAGTATGTACTGGTTAGGCCCAAAATTCTTGAGAAGGCGTTGTCGCAGCTTAGCTCCCCCAGTCGACGCACGCGCGGGTTCCTCGCTGTCGTCGACTTGGTTCAGTAGCGAGTCGTGGTGATGGCTTTGGTCGAAAGAGCCCTGCTCCGACTCCGACTCGGACACCTGACCCTGGTGGTCATCCCGCTCGCTATCATCACCGTCGTTGTCATCACTGTCAATGTCCATCGGGTTGTCCAATTCCTCGTCAGAACCCTCCTCCGAAGACGTATCGGATGCGGTCTCGAGGTCGAGATACTTGGTTCCCTCCTTGATCATGCTGAGTGCCGTGGTCAGAAGGAAAAGCTCCCAAAGGTCATTGTCGCAAGCCTTGCAGGTCGATTCCTTGGGGAACTTGTCCGACCAGCGTCCGAGAAGCTCCATGACTTCGGCCATCCGTTCCTGGTGAAGCTCGCGCAACTTTTCCATCACCGGAGCGCCGATTCGTGCCTTGTCCATGTTACTGAGCAGCCCCCAATGAGCACCGAGAGTCAGGCGCGAGCAGCTTTGTACGGCAGTCGGGGTACGTATCAAAGCGCCGAACTCGATCAGGTCAGCCAGCGCTGCGAAAGGATTCCATCCGTGCACCTCGCGAGGGTGATCGAAGCAATCCATAAGGTCCGACAGGAATAATTCAAGGGTCTGTGGGATCAAAGCCAGGAAGGAGCATCGAGTCAGTGTCAGATAGCTCTTCACGTCACAGCCAGAAATGGAAACCACTGACCTCAAGGATCCGTTCATTCTGCTCCCCGGGTTTCTGCGCCTCGTCGAGGTACACGTTCCACTGTAGATCACAACAGCGAGAGCAAATGGTGCCGAGTGTCAGCAACGCAAGAGAAGAGTACAGTTAAATAATTAATAGCAAGCTTTGAACACTTACGAGGTCGAGGAACTTCCTAGCCCTGATCTTTTCGAAGTCCTTGTGCACTTTCTTCGGAACCTCCAAGATCTGACGGTCGCGGGGATGGATGAATTCCGAGAACTTCTTCATCCTCAGGTCCGATCGCTTGGTCGAATCGAGAAGCTTGGCGAGAAGCTTCTCGCGGTTCTCCCCCGGGGAAGCAAGTCGCTGGCTGAGTTCTGCGGCCTTGACCTGCGTTGCCTGAGCGAGATCTTGCAGATAGACCTCGTCCTCGCCCATGAGGTTGGCGTCGGTGTCGATGGTGCCCTCGTCGTCGTCATCTGAGGTGTCGGACAAACAGATCAAGCGAGGAGGCCGTGCGGAAGGTCCAGCAGCAGTGCAGGACTCGGACGAGCGGTCGTCGTCAGCGTCGCATCCCTCATCGGTCTCGGACAAAGAGATGCGAGGAGGCGGACGACCGTGCTGGGAGCGGGTTGTCGGGGTCTGGAACGGGTTTGGCGAGGTGCGCGTCGAACGGGCCATGGTGAGAAGTTCACACCATGTGCGACTTTGGGATGCCGGTGGCGGAGGTGGCAGAGGTTATAAAGGTGACAAAGGTGGTTGCGGCAATGGTCGAGGTGACGGTGCCGGTTGTTGCTGTGGTCGTGGTGGTATCCATGATGGTGGTGCCGGAACAAGACCTTGACCTATCCTTCTCCCCTTTCACTGTTTGTCCAAGGAAATGCTGCGCCTTGCCCTGGCAGATAGGACAATCTAAGGACTGTGCACGGAGCAGCTTCGAAGATTCTGGATTCGGCCGCAAAAGTGCCTCGCTTTCCCTTCCTTTGTCGCAGCGGCCCATCCTTTTGAGGATGAGGCTGTTGACACATGCGCCGCCGTGATGAAGACTGAGCTGATTGAAAGTCTGGTCCTCTCGTGACACGCTGCGAGTCGAAAATCCACTAGGTGGAGAAAGTGCATTGGCGAGGCAAAAAAGTTGCAGCAAATGAAACGACGGCGCAGTGTGACGAAGTGAAAAGCGTCATGCGCGACAGGCACATTCAGTGCCATCACGCTGTCTGTGCCTTTGTGATGCGGTGCTGAGTCGGTCGATTGTTCTCTTGTCACGTTCCAAAGAAAAGTGATGCGAAACCTTGTTTCTGCGAATGTGATGATGCAAGTGACACTCGAAATGAAATGGAATCTTGCTCAGGGTTTCGGTCAAGTCCGTGATGCATTTGGTGATGAAGCGACGTGTGAATTGCTGCTGTATTGCTAGGACGTGGAAGGTTGGACTGTGCTATTCCATTGGATTGGTGCGACCGGCCTGTTGACGGTAGAGGTTGGAAGAGAGAAAGGCAAATGGTCAGTATTCGTTAGTGAGAAGAGAGACAACGCGATCGCCAACTTACCTGTTCATCATCGTCAAAATCGCGATGACAGCCACAAAGCAGCTCGCTCCACCAAGGCTTGCGCGCCCCTTCCCGCTCATCGCCCGACTCTGCGTGCTGAGCTATGCGCATGTGTTTCGAGCTGCGATCTTTGCCCATGCTCCTACCCACCGTTTCGATCCAGTCGTCATCCTCAGTGATTCCTAACTCTCTGAATTTTGAGCTGCTCGTCGAAGTTCGTGCTGGTGGCGGTCGGATATGGCTATCTGTGCTAAGCGTACCCTCTCCAAGATCGCCATTTGCTTGGAGGCCTTTGTTCCTTCCAGCAATCTCCATGGCTACCTCCTCGTCCAATCCTCCCTGATGTATTGTTGTTGACGTGGTTCTAGTACGCTGCTGTCGATCCTCGCTCGATGCGAAAGGATTCTCGCCATCACGAGCTTGACGGAATCCACTATAATCTTCATCTCCCTCCTCGGCTTCCGTGTCTGTGGCAACGATGGTGGGCATGGAGCGTCCCTTGCCCTTGCCTTTGCTGTTGTTGAAATTGGCCTCCAAAGCTCGCCGTTGGATGCTTGAGGCACGTCCTACTGTGACAATCGGGCGCGATGCTGTGGGTGTCGGCTTGAGCGAAGAGCGGTTGGGAGAAAGTCGGGTAGAGACGTCAGCGATTGCGCCCTCGGATGGATCTCGGAACGGATCACGTGCGCTGCTGCTGCCGTTGGTGCGGTGATTGAGATCGTTGGAGGAACTCAAACTTCCGCCGCTGGCGTGACGGTCGTGGTTGGCAGAGGTGACACGTGACCCGATTGGTGGTAGCTTCCTGTTGGGACGATGATCGTCTGACATCATCGAGCCAGACTGGGCACTGTCGAACGATGAGGGGCTAGCAGGTCGGTGCAGACCTCGAGCAGCGCCTCCTGTGGATGAAGTCGCAGATCCTCGGCGCTCTGTCGGGTCGTGACGACGTGCACCAGCCAAAGAGCCACTGTGTTTTCCATTGAGATTTGCACCCAGATCGTCGGCGAGTCTCTCGGAGGAGGGTCCGGCGCCCAGATTGTTGGTGTTGCCGTTGAAGCCAGCGGCACGCAGCATGGACAGGCGATGGGTCAAGCTGCCTCCACCAGAGGCGGCCGAGTTTCGATTGGAGACGATCTTAGACGTGCGATGTGCCTTTCGTCTTTGACGCTCTTCAGTGGCCCAACGCTCCAGGTTCTGCTGCACGCGCTTGGCCTCAGAGTCTTCTTCGCTAGTAGGAGGGTAGGTGGAAGGCGAGTAAGGAGCCTCTTGAATATCAGGCGAGTCGAAACGACCACGGTCCTGATATAGTCGACCCGAATCGTCGTTGACGTAGCCGTTGGCAGACGAGTTGTAAGGATTCTGATCTACGTATGACGAGGCGCTCGCTGCTGCGGTCTCGTCGATGGTGCCAAGCTTGTGATGTTCAAGATCGACGTAGTGGCCATTGCTGGGCTGCTTGCCTTTGTGCGACATGTTGGTCGCATTGACTGGCTTGATGGAGCTTGATGTTGGCTGAACACTGTGTTCGTTCCCTGCCCAGGTCAGAGATGATGGTTGGCCGATGCCGAGGAGATTCGAGGTAGACGCTTCGGGCTGCAAGGCTGCGGTGGAGTCTGCGTCGTGATCAGCCGTGTTTGTCGAGGCGAACGAGATCTCTGAAAACTCTGAGGCTTCCGCGTCTCGAGCAAGATGACGGCTGGACGCCTCTGCATGTTTTGCAGGGCTAGAATCGACTTGAGACATGGTCGATCTCCTGGCTTGTGCGTGATTGATGCGTGATTCAGAGGCTATGACCGATCATGAGATGCAGTGAGGCCGCCAAGAACTGAGTTGCGAGATTGCATATGCCGTGATCCGAGTGGCAGTCGATGATGAGCGGTGATGATACAGCTGTTCCGACGGTTCGCCTTGCAATGGTCGAGGCACGAACGACAACAAGACGTTGGCTTGTCCGGAAGGATTGAGGGTTTAATGCAGGGTCGTTCAAGTGGAAAACGGGTCTAGCAACGGGAAGAGGGACTCCAGAGATAGATGCGAGGAGGGAAGAGCACCGCGGTGATGATCGAGCAAGAGTCGAAGCTGAAGATGGTGATGGTTGGTGATGAGAATCGGGTCGGACGAAGAAGTCAAGTGGCCGAGGCGTAGTGTGAGTTGCGAAGAGTCGGTGGCTTTGCAACCATTCACGAGACGCGCTGTGCTGTGCTGTATTTTGCGAGCAGAAAGATGCGGTCCAGAACACTGTCTAAGTTAGTTAGTTACAGCACCTGAATCGTATCCCATTCTTGTGTCAAGCAAAGACAGAGGCAGAGTGCACCTTTCTCACTGATTTTAGCTCTCAATCTGCATGATTTTTTGAAATTCTCGCTGTCGGGTTCAAGCGCCCGAACGGCATCTTTTGCAGATGACTCTTTCTTTCCCCACGCGCCGCTCACGCTGAATAACAAGATCGTCAGGGGTTTGACCGGTGTTTGCGGAAGAGGGGTAGGATGGTGGTGTCTTGCAACTGACTTTGATTCCGCCTTTTGCGCCTTGGTCGTCATTGTACAGCTTCTACTTGTCGAACAAAGCTAAGAAGCTGGATAGAAGGTGGTTGGTGCGAGTGCTTGAGCTGCGATGCCTCCACCTGCTACTGTAGCCGCTTTGCATCAACTTATGAAGTGTCGTTCCGCACTTGCAGCTGGTGTCAAACGCAGGTTCCACTCGCTATAAGCCATGTCATGCTTCAAAGATCTTATTTTGAGCTACACCAAAGAAGCCAGTTGTTTGATCGAGCCGTATTCCTGTGCGAATGAGTTCATGTGAGGATGAACAAGATGATGTACGGCAAGGCTGGTGGAAAGGGGCAGCCGACTGAAAAGCATTGTCAATTCACATCAAGCTTAACAAACATAGAAAAATCAGCCGCCCTGAGACGCGTCTGGAATTCTGCAAAGTTGACACGGACAGGGTTTGTCCAAGCTGCAGCCACCAAAACACGCTTTTCTAGCCAGCCGCCCTCTTGAGAATCACGCGACGCAAACCTGGTTCCAGACCATCGGCAACGCCTTCTTGTCCTCCATCTCGACCTCTTTCGATAAGATCACCCCATCAACCGCAGAGCATCGGCTCTTCCGGCAGAGGAATACTCGGCAGGGAAACCTGTCTCTCTCTTGCTTCAAGAGCCCGCGTGGGAATCATCATCCACCATCCTTCCTATCATCACCCTCACTTAGGCTTAACCGGCACCTCCGAACGAAGCAGGCAAAGGCGAATCATCCACGTCATTCTCGAACAGAAGGCACATCTCGACGGTCCATTCTCTGCAACGAAGTCTCAGCGATTGTTCATATTCGCGCTCGAAGATAAGGCTTCCCTTCTCCTGATTCATCGATACAGATGCTGCGCGCTACGCTTCCGTCATTCACAGCTACACCACCGCCGTCATCATCACTCGTGTTGACCTGAAGCAGCATGCCCGCTCAATCTCGTAGATCCACACGGCTCAGCACATCTGACAACGATGATGCTCGTGTCGCGTCCAGCTCCACCAAAAGCAAGACCGCCTCCACCTCCTCCTCGACTCGTTCCTCGGCTGCATCTTCAGGTGTCATCCCAACCGTAGCTGCGCGCAATGCCAACAACAAAAGGTCAGATAGAAAAGAGCGTCGTCTCGAAGATTTGCTCGACGATACATTTGCCGCCGATGAGACTCGACGGATGGACATTAGCATGGGCGCTTTCCAGCCCGTCAAATCAACTTCGACTTCTACCAAAAGATCAAGAGAGGATGCCGAGGCAGCAGCACGCAAGATCAAGCAAGCACCGAGTAGGCGCGATGAACCGCCAAAGGCAAAACGAAAGCTTCGCGAGAGTAAGTATCGGTCCCTACTCAACCCTTGGTTCACCGCCTCGACAGCTCTTACTGACTGCCATTCCTTGCTTTCGTTCTCAACAGCACTAGCCGACGTATCCGTCGACGACTTTGTGTTCAGCCGCGAACCCGCTCGCAGGAACGGAGCACCAGCATCAGCACCAGCAGCGTCATCATCATCATCATCATCATCTGCAACAACATCAGCAGCGGCTCGCGCACAGGCAGCTCGAAACGGCGCAGCATCCACATTACCGTCCAGCCGCACAGTCTTTGAGCCATTACCAGATGAGGCAGGAGGAGAAACACCAATCATTAGGAGAAACCAGGCTTTCCGTGCAGGACTCGAAAACAAGCCTCGCCGACCAACTGGTCGAGAAGCCGAACAACAATCACGCCGCGGCAGTCTCACTCTCAAGGGTCAACGGCGTGTCTCTTCCCTCCGCGACGGCACAGCAGCCTATCCTCACGAGGATGTTCCAGATTACGAGCTCTTCCGACATTGCAGCGATCAACTTCCACCCGTAGTGCGCATGAAGCACCTCGTCGGCTGGATCCTCAAACGCTCGCTCGATATCGCTAGCGGTAAAAAGGAGCTGCCTGTCCGACCTCGTGATGCAGCAAAGAAGTCCAAAGGCAAAGCAAAGGAAGCCAACGAGCTGCCCGTTTTCACCGAGGCCGAGTTGAAGCTTGTCCGATCGCGAGATTCGGAGCTCGCGACGGTGCAGGAGCAACTTCTGACCGACTTGAACGACGGCGTCTTTGGCGTCAATTGGATGGGTCAGAACGAAGAGACGGACAAGAAGCATCTGCAACCACATCCAAGGAACAAGTCGAATCGCAAAGCCGCTGCGCAACTCTCTGCCATCGTCGAGGCCATGCGCAGCGAATCACAAGCGTGGAGCAAAGAGCTTACGCGGCTTGAAGACTACGAAGCTGAGACGGCTCGGCTAGAAGCGCTCCTTCAAGACGACAGCATGGCAGAGACGGGCGATGTGATAGCATGGGATCGTGCTGACTTGGACGAAGCTGGTTTGCAGCAGTTGCGCGACGCTGAAGCTGCTGTCGAGTGGTTGCAGCGATTGCAAGGCGACGGTTCTACGGAGGCAGCCAAACCGAAATCTCGATCCAAAGGTCGCACTTCCAAAGCAGCTGCTGCGCGTCAAGACGATGAAGATGATCTCAAGGGTACCGAGCACGATCCACGATGGAGCGACGTCGAATTCAATGTGAGTATTCTCAATGTCCCGATGAAGGAAGAAGCAGCATTTGCAGCGATACTAACAATCTTAAAATTCTTTTTCACAGGTCGATCTCCTACGCTCACGATCCCACCAATTCGCACAACTCGAATCGCTCGCCGGCCGCTACATCCGCACCGTCTCTGCACACGCCGCACAAGCGCTCCGCGATCGCACCTCGTCGTCAAGCGCGCTTGCCGGCACCTCTTCATCCAGCGCCAAAGGCGGGCGTCGCAAGACCGCAGCCAAAAACGGACGCGGCGGCAACGAGCGTCTCGAAGTGCTGCTTAGCGGTGTTCGCGAATCGAGGTCCATCTCGCAGCCTGGTGGTGAGACTAGATCGGTAAACGCAGCAGATCAGAGCGTTGCCGATGTCAGTGCGAGCATGGTAGCTGTCGAGCCGGATGAGAGCGATCCGACGGATTTGCTTAGAGCGCTGGCTCGTATGTAATTTTTTTGCAGAGTGTGAGGAGATACCATTATCAATTTATTCCAGGAGTCGATGCTGTGCGTGCGCTGTCGTTGTGGGTTGGGTCGAATCTGACTGAGTGGCTTGTCGAGCGTGTGAACGATGAGACGCGGACGGCATTGTAGCTAAGCGTGCTGGCACGACCGTGTCGAAGCTCAAGGGTGAGATTCGAGCAGCAGTTGGAAGTCGACGCAAATCGGAGCGAACTGGGAACAGATGAGAATGCAAGGAACATCGCATTGCGGCGTGTGCGTGGTCGAAGTAACAACAAATCTATCCTCTCTGGGCGATCTTTGGCTCCCATGCGGACTGTAGCGGAAGCAAGTCAATTTTTTTGTCAGTTAAAACTTGCGCAGCGAGCAAGCGGTGATCGAACAGCGTCGAGGAAGGTCTTGCACTTACGATCTTGGGCTTGACGGTCGAGTAAGTCTTGAAAGCTCCTCGGGTGCCTGTGATGTTTTCTCGTGGGGTCTGTCATTTCACAATCACCAAAACACATCAGCTATCCACTCTTTCTTTTCCCCCATTCCCACCTTCGCATTTTGCAACTTACAGTCATCCAGCTCTGAGTCATCTTCTGAATCCCCTCATCCTCGTGTGGTGGCAATTGACGAATGTGGTGCAACCACGAATGCCAAAGTGGATCCACTTGGGATGCGTTGAATTCGTTATCGGCGGCGTAGTCTACCCAACGATGACGTAGGTTGAATTCGTTGTGATTTTCGTAGTACTTGTTACCGTTTCTACACACCATACGCAATAAGAAAGAAAGGCGTTAGTGGATGAAGAAAGTGAGATAGTAGAGAGAGAGGGGTGTTGAAGCTTACCTATCAATGCCAACCAGACGACCCGACTTGGCATCACCAATGTAGTTGAGATCGCGCCAGAACTTCTTGATGCCTTCCTTGCGGATGTAGTTGATCGTACGTGCGAGCGACATCTTGGTTGGTATAGTATGGTGATGGGAAGATGGGTGATGGTGGGGAACGCGCGAAATGGCGATGATTTCTCTCAACCCGCTTCGCTTCCGGTGTAATTCTAATCAACATCGCCGATTGGTGAGTCGGAAAATCGGCGATATTGTAGTACGAATTTGCGCACGTCGTAATTTCGTATCGGTGTTTCCAAAAAAAGATGCTTTCCCCGCATTTCGCGCTTCGATACTGTAGAGACCCCACAAGGTTGAAGCAAACCGGTCAATGCGAAAAGCTTTGCGATGCCATTTTTTTGACCGAGGATGGTGGGGATACGAACGTCGAGCAGGAGCCGCTCGAAGCGCTGCGAATCGAGCGTTCGATTGGCGGATGGTGAACCGCCGAGCGTACGTCAAACCCTTTTCGTTGCACTAGCGGGTTCTTCTCTCCTCGTCCCGCTAAGCCTTCTTCACCTACCTTCAGCACCTCCATTCCATCAGCGTCTGTTTCGTCTATAAAACCTCCCTCTCCGACCATCACAACAATCCCACCTCTCATCCACCATCGCCCACAATGACTACCACCTCCCACCCCGAAGCCTCGCGACTCAAAGACCCTTCGCTGTTCCGCGACAAACTCGTCATCGGTTCTACCCGCCCTTCCTCGCACTCCAACTCCACCTTCGACGTCATCTACCCCGGCGATGGTTCGACCGTCATCGCCTCCATCCCCGAAAGCAATGCCGCCGATGTCGACGACGCAGTCCAATCCTGCTATACGACCTTCGAAACATTCAGTACGGAAACCACTGCTCGCGAGCGTTCCACTCTACTTCGCAAACTGTACGACTTGACTTTGACGAACATCGACGATCTAGCGCACCTTATCCAGCGGGAAAACGGTAAATCTGTCGCCGAGGCAAAGGCGGAAGTACAGTACGCTGCGAGTTTTGTTAGTTGGTTTGCGAATTTGGCTGAGGTGGGGATGCAGGGTGAAACCATCGCTGCGGCAAATGCGGCGGTTAGGATTCATACGATTAAACAACCGATTGGGGTTGTAGCTTGTTTGTTGCCTTGGAATTTACCGTTGGCTATGGCGACGCGGAAGGTTGCACCCGCTCTCGCTGCGGGGTGTACTTGCGTGGTCAAACCGGCGGGTGAAACTCCGCTTTCCATGTTGGCTTTTGCCGAGCTGGTCAAGCGTGCAGGGTTTCCAGATGGGTGCGTGAACGTCGTCACTTCGATGCACGGAGTTGAGGAAGTGGGGAAGGCGATCTGTGAACATCCTTTGATCCGTAAAGTTTCGCTCACCGGCTCGACACGCGTAGGCAAACTAATCGCATCCCAATCGGCGAGTACTTTGAAAAAACTTTCGATGGAGTTAGGTGGCAACTCGCCCGTGATCATCATGGACGATGCTGATCTCCCAAAAACGGTAGATGCAGTGTTGTTGGCCAAGACGAGAACTTCGGGTCAGACGTGTATCGCAGCTAATCGGATCATGGTTCAAGCTGGGATTCATGATTCGTTCGTCACGGCGCTTGCCGAGAAACTAAAGACGTACAAGGTTGGTGATGGAGCAGACAGTGATACCAAAATAGGTCCCTTGATCTCAAAGAGGGCGGTCGAAAAGTGCAAATCTCACGTTTCCGATGCACTTTCCAGAGGTGCAACACTCTACTACCCTTCCCATCCACCCCAACCCAGTTCTACAGGAGGCCACTTCTACCCACCAACCATCCTAACCGGTCTCAGCGACTCCATGCTCATCTGCTCCGAAGAAACCTTCGGCCCCGTCGCAGCCATCCGAAAATTCACCACCGTCTCCGAAGCCCTAACCATCGCCAACAACAACGAAGCCGGTTTGGGAGCCTACGTCTTCACCAACGACCTCCGCATCGCAAACCGTCTCTCGACAGCGTTGCAAGTCGGAATGGTAGGTATCAACACGGGGATGCTCAGCGCTTGCGAAGGCGCGTTCGGTGGAGTGAAAAGTTCCGGCTTCGGTAGGGAAGGAAGCGTTCACGGTATGGAAGAGTATTTAGTCATGAAGACGGTCACTACCGACGTCGAAGGATGAAAAAGTGTCTGCGTTGTGTGTCGTGTTTTCGTTTCATGCTCCGAATCATCTCTACCACTTTCTCCGTCTCACATATCAGCTCAATCCAACCTCAAAATCCATCCTTCGAGCGCACACCACCTCGAAACGCGGGGAAAGAGTGAACATGCAGCAGCGAATACAATTACAATTGAGTGATGATAAAAAAAAACGAGCGTTTGTGTGCAAGATAAAACAAACCCAAGAACCAAAAAGGGTTTCAAGCCGAAGGACTACCATACGGCGTATCCACCTCCGCCAGCTTGCCACGCGGTCGGAAACCTTCCCTACCTCCATTCTGCGCATAATGCCACCCACTCACGGGACTGCTAGCTCTCGAAGGAGGAGCCCACGGCGGCGGCGGCACGTTAGCATCCGTATTCTCCACCCAAGCACCAGGTGCCGTGGGAACGCCTTCCAGCAACCTCTGTTCTGCCTCGGTCAGCTCCTCCGTAGTGCGACCGCAGTTGCAAGTGGCGTGCGAAGTGCCCGTGCGATCGGGAAGATAGCTCACCGCCCACGGCACGTTGTCGGGGAGCGAGCGTGGCGTGGAATAACCGTGATGGCGGTTGCTACCGTTCCGATCAATGTGGCCGGCAGAGGCGGGCGTTAAGGCGTGCAAACCAATACTGCTGAGACCGTTGCCCGACCTGCCGCGGTTGCTGCGTGTAGGACTCGAGTTGCGACTCTTGCGACCCGACCCGCCAAAGTGGGCAGCAAAGCCGTGTCGTGTCGGCGAAGAATCGCGCGAGCCGGCTCGTGAATTGGCAGCCGAGTTGAACGCCGAGCTGCCACGCGATCCCGGAAGCATCTGATTGAGCGTCGTGGTGCGCTTCCAGTGCTCGAGCTCTGAATGCGAGTTGTTGCGAAGCGACGAGGGCGGTGTCGGTGACGACGGTCTCGAGTTGACAGGCGACTCGAGCGAGTAAGGTGGCAGGTGGATCGTGTCGAAAGTGCAGCAGCACGAGGGGATGGTGGTGGCTCTACGCATGGAAAACACCTGCACCTTGGGCTTTCCAAAGCTGTCGCTATCCTCTCTCGTATCCAACACATCCTTGCGGGAGAAGAAGATCTCGGCGCCCATTTCGTGGCTGACACGAATCTCCGCACGAGAACCTCGAACGGTACTGGGTCGGAGAATGTTGTCATCGGGCAGGCGGACGACCGATTTGATCCTGTAGCCATTCTCGAAATGCATGGGCGTCGCTGGTTCCATCGGAGTAACAGGGGCGGATACAGAGCCGTTGAGTGGCAAGCCGAAGGGTGAGAGGTTGGCCGGACCCGGACCAGCTCCGCGGCCAGGACGACCGGGACCGCCGTTCTCCATGTCTGCGATCCAGATCGAGTCTTGCGGTCCTACGGCATCGTTGTGCTGCTTGGTCTTGTATGGCATATAGCCTTTCTCCCAGAGACGCAACTTTTCGGTAGGAAGCTTGAGCCAGCCTTTGCGAACATCGCTGTACAGCTCAAATGTCTGCTCGAGGAAGACGCGGATGACATGGACGTTGAGGCCTGCAGGTGGATCGGGATGATAGAGACTGAGATTGGCTGTGCCTCCTACCGTAAGAGATGCTGAGGTGAGAGAAACAGAAAGAGGGCCGAGCGCTTCGTGAACGTCGTGATACTGAATGTCCAACGGTGCGGGACCGCCATCCGAGTTGACATGAAGAATGATGAAGATCTCTTTCCACGTGGAGATGTTGTTGCGCGCACGGCCCGCGCCGAGAGCGGTTGCGGTGAGAATGTAGCGGACACGGCCGTGCTTGCTTCGCTCGAAGGGCGCTGTCGAAGCCGGGATGATGAAAGCAAATTCGAAACCATGAATGCCCTTTTCGAGGTGAATACCTTCGGAGACGTTGCAGTTGGGAGCCTTCTCCTTCTCTTTTCCCTTGGAGCGCGATTGCCTGACGGGGATAGCGCCAGGGATACCGTCGTTCATGATCTCTACGGTCTTTTCCATGATGACCTTTTCCTCCCATCGTATCGAAGAGGCGGAAGATGAAGCATTTTCGGGGATGGCGAGTGTTTGCACACCTTGGAGGACCACCTTGACGCCTTGAATGTGGCGCTCACTGGGGCACTTGATCTCGACGAGACCACGCAGAGTCTTGTCATCGCCGGGGATCTCGGTGTTGGGTTGAGGTGGGTGGATGAAAATGTCCTGCGAGACGAGATGGAGTGAGATCTCGCAGGGATGATGCACGATCGAGCTGAACATGCTTGCAAGCGAGCTCGAGGACGAGGATCACTGCCGAGGGCAAGGAGACGGCTCCCCTCTTGTGGCGATGGCGACGTCGAGGTGACTGATGGTGACGAAAGGGTAAGATAGCTTTTCGAGTAGGGCTTGCTTGCGGAAGGAAGAGTGCGGCAACGGAATGCTGGACGAATCGATCGTAAAGCTTCTTGAAGTGTGTCAAGGGTCAAGATCGAAGAAGAGGCGTGCAAAGGCGACAAGACCAAGCTCAGTTCAGCTTGGTAAGAGCTGAAAGAGAAGAACTGTCACGTGACAACGCTAAGTCCGTGGTCGACGACGGAATGAGACCGAACAGGCTGGTTGCTGAAAGTGTGAGTGGTGTTGTCGTTGGTGGCCGAACAACAAGATGGAATGGATGGTCAAAGTTGAACGGGATTTGCTGGTCTAGCGTGTGATGCATCGGTGGGTCCGATTGCGTTTTTGCGTTTGGGTAACCTTATCGGTGGAGGCGAGAGCTTGTTTCGGCCTGTTCCGCATTTTCCTTGCATGGCGCCGTCGTGGGTTGTGGTCTGCTGCTGCTGCTGCCTCTCAGCTGCGACTGTGGGAAGATTGTGATTTGGTGATTTACCAGTAAACGGTTGATCCGGCGTGTCATGCCATCTCTGAGTGAAAGTTTTTCTAAAATTAAGTTTTATTTTTCCGAATTTTCAGTTCTTTCTTTTTGCAACTGACAGCAGGCACAAACGCAGAAAGAAATTCTGACTTCGAAAATCAGACGAGAGAGAGAGAGAAAGATCTTCAAGAAGCGATTGGCTTGATTAGCGCAGCATAGCACAGACACAGAGACACACAGACACACACACACAAAGGAACGTTCCTTGTTTTCGAGTTTCGCTTGCGGATCAACGGCCAAATTCTCGGATGAACTGGATTGAACCCTTGGATTTGGTAACGTATACCAAAAAAATTGCTGCTCTACACTGTCATCAGCTGCACAATATAGTCAACTCTTTTGTGTTGTAGACAGACTCCGAGCGATACGAATCGTCGCCACGATGGAAAACACCCTTTGTCCACTTTTTGAACAGTCCCGTCGACACTGCAGATCGTTCATAACCTTTTCCTTATCCGCTACCCGCCATTCGCTGCACAAAATGCAACACGGCTGCCTGCACATGCAGTTTACAGTATAGCAAACCCGGTCGCCGGTGTCAGGAGATGCGATCTTTGGCAGCGCTTCTCTGATCATCATTTAGAGTTGCGACTGTGCAGAACCAATATTTAGCTTTCCACGACAACTCGCTTCGGCATCTCTGTCATCCGATAAGTCACAAGCATGAGTCATGCCATCAGCCAAGTTGATGAGCGGTGATTTTTTTAGACTGTGAAGAGTCAGCCATTCGGCGAATTTTTATTATTCTCGTCCACGTTGCCTGGATCCAAGCCACCGCTAGTTAAACCTTGAGCGAATCGAGCGGGCGTTGTCAAGGTTCGAGCACCCCTGTTCATCAATGCATTCTTTGTCTTTGCCTTTCGATGCCGGTTGCATCGGCACGCTTCGATGGCCCTGGAACTGAGCTGACGAGCCGACGACTCAGCACAATCCAAAAAAAAGCAGCCGAAGGATCGACTAAAAACGCTCGAAAAAACTCCTAGCGAGATTCAGGGTCCAGATTCGAGTAGATTCGAGCAGAGCCGGCTGATCCGACTCTTCTTGCTGGTGCTGTCGCTTGCAACTGTGAGGTTGTTCTGTGAACGCTGTCTCACAGAGCAAGGCTGATTGATGTCCAAAGACAGACCGACGAAGCGAGCATCTTGCACGGATCTCTTGCCGAAGCATGGACCCCCTTTTTTTCCTCGGGAGCATTGACGCTCATATCGATAGCGTGTTGCGTGGGAGTTTCATTGTTGTTCCACCTTTTCTGTGACAACGCTGCTCCCACCCAACTATCGTCTCAGACCACGCTGCGATAATGAGGTGAAGGAATGCAGCTGAAAGTGTCATCTTGAGGTCAGGCCTGACAGCACAGGTTGCAGGATCGATATCGGTCGCTGTAATGCTTTAGTTATGAAATAGACCACGCTTTTCGGTGGCGCTCTGATGGGCTTGGCGATTGGTGAGAAGCTTGTCGAGCACAGCATCCTTCATCTCACGGATCAAGCTCGGCTTGGCGAGTGGCACAGGCCGCCGCATCACCATCAATCCCCTTCGATCTTCATTCCAGTCCAAGGTGTCATGGAAAAATCGATAAGCCACCGCGGCTGTGCTGAGCAAGCTTAAAGTGACACCGGAAGATTTTTCCACTTTTGAAGCAAGAGGATGCCGTCTCCGCCAATGCTGCCGCCACTGACATCATCAGGCGGCCGGCCGCCAAGGCAACCACAAAACCGGACCTGGTCACTACAGAGAACCGACGCAAATCAAGCTGGTCCGGGGAATTACGTACACATACTTGGTCCTGGTAACTACGAGACGGTACGGATTAAAAAGAGGCATTTGCGTGATTCCCTCATCATCATGCACAAGCTGCTTGAAATCGTCCAATCATGCATGTCTGACAGCTCAACGTGCATGCTCAAAGCATCCTGCATCTTCAGCACGCAGTCACAGTGGCTCCATGCATACTGTATGTTCCTTTGATTGGAGATCGCCGCGATTAGTAGCGTGGGACCTTGATAGAGAAAAACCTAGTCGCGATTCCCGCCTAGAAAGCTACGACTCAGCATGGTGAATGCGAGTAAGTTTTCTTCATTTTTTCGTGTCGGCAGTCGCTAACCTGAATCGAGACAAGTCGACCACTTCCAAGTCGATTGAGCTTGTCGGCCCTTGAGCTGGCAGCAGCACATAGGCCCTGTTAACGTCCGAGCTTTCCGGCTCGAGCTTGATGCCTGAATTGGCATGCTTGCCGCTTCCTTGACCTCGCCCAAGGCCACCGTTTGAGGATACTACCGGAGCGGGCTCGGTGTCCCGAAGATACTGAACGAGCCTTCGGAGACTTTTCAAAATGCGAGCCTTATCATCCACAAAGTGGGTCGTCACGCGTGCCGAGCTCGAAGGCGTGACGAAGAACAGGGTCACTTGATCTGGACTCAGAGAATTGCCAACGAAGCTCGAGTGTGGCACGCAGATGGGCAGAATGCCGTAGCCGGTGTCGTCCTTCGAGTTGCCCTTGGTGTAGAGCTGCTTTTTTGCCTTCTGAGGCGAGGTTGCCTTCTGTGGCTTGACATCCTCGTTTTCGACTGCTGGAACAGCATGCGCACAGAGCACATTGGCCGGAATGGTCAGTTGCAGACTTGCGAGCAACGCTTGCTTGTCGTCTACTGCTTCGGTTGAAGACGCTTCTAGACTTGGTTCGGTATCCTCGAGCTTGATCTTCATCTCAGTCTCTGTCGCAACTGCTCGCGAAGAGGCTCTCTGCGTGACGCGACCCTTTTTGGCGGTAGAGCCTTGCTGGATAGCCCCCGCTTGCTTGAGCCCTTTCATAAAGGCTTCAGAGATGCCTTTTCCAACGAAGCAGACTGTCTTTGGCTTCCATCGCTGTATCTTTTCGAGCAGGATAGGAACACCATCGACGAGTTCGCTCGGGAGCAATTCGTTGCCCTCAGCTGTTGGTCTTCCAGCCAGATTGGTTAGGCCGAGTGAGTATGGTTTCAGGTAAGGAAAATCGACGTCCTGTTCGGGCTTCATCCTTTGTTGGGTGATGCCAGCCAGATGGAGCGACGGGTAGAAATGATTGGAGCGATGCGCGAAATGGTGGCCAGAGGAGGACGACTTGACACCTGGATTGATGCCGCAGAACATGATGTCGTTGTGCTCTGCAAACAAGTCTGGCAGCCCTTTGAGATGCGCATATATGCTGCCTGCGGCTGAATTGGGGTCGTCTCGAGTGCGTCTGATCCTCTTGCGTGACTTGGATACGGACTTGTTGGCGCCAATCTGACTTTGCGATGCTTCATCTTCGTCTGATACTGCTTCTGTTGACTTTTTGGTGCGTCTCTTTGATGGCGAAGAGGCGTTGCTCTTTGGCTCGTACTCGTCTTCGTCATCGATGTCGGCGTATGTCGTATACAAGTTTGCAAATCTCTCCTGTCTGGCCCGTGGACTTCTTCGTGGCGATGCAACGGTCGTGGTACCATTTTGAGATGTCGATCGAGAAGGACCTGCTGTGCCATTCTCCTGGTATTCGTAAGAGGCTGCAAAGTGTTGGGGCAGCTTGGCCAATTGAGGAGGTGGAGAAGCAGACCGGCTCGGCGTGGTTGCCTTGCCATGAGCTACGCCTCGCCACGCTTTATCAGCAACCATCGTAGTTAAGCCCTTGACGCCCTGACGCCAAGCAATCCCGCTGTGACAGTCATTGAATGGTGGTGATCATTCAGAAGAAAAGGTGGCGTGGGCAGGATTCACAGAATGCTCAGCTTGAATGATGTGCAGAAAGCGGAGAGTGGAGGCTTCTCTTCCGTTTTCCGAGCTTAACATTTTTGAAGCTCAAGGTGTCAGATTGCGCTGGCTTGTAGCAGTCCACTAAAAAAAAAAAAAAAAAAAAAAAAAACACACACCAAAACGGAGGCTGAGGAGCAAGCAGCAAGCAAGCACAGCCAACTGCACGCTGCAGCCTTCTCCAACGGAGACGCGACGACGACGTTGGTGGATGAATTGTTGAAAGGGTCCAACTCACATGTTTCGCACTCTGTCTGCTGCTGAGCCACGCTGGCACTGTGTTGCTTTCCCTTCCGTGTCAAGTGGGAAAGGAGCGTTTTTTGTCAACTTAGCTGCACAAAGACGTGGTCACGGAAATCGACGATCAATTTGCGAGAGTGCGAGTGCGAGTCCAACACCGAAACACAACATCACCTTTTGCTCTTTCCAAGTCAAGAGTGAGTGTGTGTGTTCGGAGTCCAAATTGACTGCAGCGATTCTTCGCGTATGATGTGCCTCGTTTGCCAAGTCCCGCCGCTCATTCCAGGAAATCACGCACTACGCCGTCAGCAAAGTTACACAGGGGTCCTCAAGTGCTGCTTGCATTTTCCCTAACATCACACAAACGCTCGCTCGCTCCCTCTCTCACTCACTCGTTGCCTTGCATGCACTTGATCCTCCTCCAGCTCGACTCTCATTCAAGCTGATCTACCCTCTCATCACACTCAACCGCATTCGCAAGAATCACTGGTATCAAAAACACTCGGTCGCAGCTTTGTTCATTTAGCTCAAGCAGCACCGTTCTCACATCGCCATCCCCGGTCCACGTGTATCTTCCTCGCTTCGACCATGACAAGGCGGCCTTGATCGTATAGCATCATCACTTCAGCATCAACATGAGCTCCATCGCTTTCCCGGCCTTCGAGCGGGCTCAGCAGGAGCACATGGCTTTTGATCGCACAGCAGAGCAGCTGTATCAATCTGTTGAGGACGCCATTCGTGCTCCGCCAAGCGAGCCAGTCGGTGTCGCCAACGATGTTCATGCTCCAAATGCGCCGCAAGCCGCCGCTTCCTCGTCACACTTGGCTCAAGGCAACGAACCATCCGAGCAACCGGCACCACCAAAACCCAAGATCACCAAACGAGTCAATGCTCGTCTCCAGCTCGCAGCCGCACTCATCGAAGCCGACAACGAACGCATCCTCGAAAAGGCACAGTTCTGGCATATCTACCATCCTCCTCAAGCACACGACCTCATCCATCCTCCACCACCTCCACAGCCAGCGCTTGCCAGTCAGAGTGCCATCTTCGCCCCTTTCCGTGAAGGTGCAAGCACTGCGGTCAAGCGCCACGTCCGCACATGGAGTGCAGCAACTGGTCTCTCTCGCCTTCTCGACCCCGAAGACGACGGCAAGCGCCCAAGCGTCGACTTCTTGGGCGTAGCTCTACCCAACGAACAGCGTGCTCGAAGTCGCGCAGGCAGCAGTGCCGCTGGGCTCGCCGACACACGCCAGCCACACAGTCGAACAAACAGTCTCCTATCCAACGCAGCACCCTCTGTTCTCGGTCGCACTTCCAAGCTTGGCTCTCGACCCGCAAGTCTTCTCGAGCAAGGTGACGATGAAAACCAAGATGATCCGGACGCAGATGCACTCAGTCAGTGGGGTGTCGACAAGTTCCTCAGCAAAGACGAACGTGAACGCATCGCTTCAGGTCAACGTAGCCGAGCTCAAAGCTTGGCTGGCAGCGCCCATGCGCGCCCTTCCTTCGAGCAGTTTGGTCCTTCATCCGCAAGTCGCAAATCACTAGATGTGGAACGAAGCGTGCCAGCCGCAGGTGTAGCAGCGGGCAGAGCTAGCTCCGAAATCGTTGGCCCTTCAAATGCCAACGCCGCACCTGGAGATTCCAAGCTCGAGCTCTTGGCCAAGATCAAGCTCTACCGTGAACGCCAGGAGAACCTCCCGCCATCAGAGTGGAATGGTCCCGGACCAACAGCCACCAAGGATCAAGTCGTCGAGCATATTATCGCTTCTTCCGACGATCACAATAAGCGTGCCTCCCTTTGTCAGGCCTCGCGCGAGCTGAGCCAGACTTCTCCTTTGGACGCTTCCAATGGAGCAGAGCAAGGCAGTGACGCAGCAGCGCCGTCCGCCGTAACCTCTATTATGAATCGACCTCGCCCCTCGTCTCGCGCCGACTCCACCTCCTCTTCTGCTTTTTTGACGGCTCCGCTCACTAACGGTCCAGGGACCGACGTCACGCTTGAAAAAGCAAGCAGCGAAGCTCAACACGCTTCCTCGGCGCACAATCAATTACCCGCAGCGTCAGATCCTCAACCTCCAAGCACCAGCGGAAATGCACATCGACAAGATCAAGAGCCCATTCAGGTCTCGAGCACATCGTCCGCTCAGGCTCAACCGATACCTGTTCCTCAGACCGCGACCACGCCTTTCGGAATAGATTTTGACGAGCAAAGACCTGCGGAAACCGCCGACATGGTTGGTGTCGGTTCCTTTTCCCGAAGTCAATCCCGTCGCAACTCTTTCCTTGGAGGGCCCATGTTTAATCATCATGGCGATATGGCCGGTCCGTCCAACGGAATTGAGTCGCATGTGCCCACGATCCAATCAACGCTTCACGACACTGCACCCATGGCGCCAATCCCAGTTTCTTTTGGCAGTTCGAACATTCAACACCGAAGCTGGACCATGGATCAATTTGCTGAACATGATCTTGGTCTCGGTCCGAGTCCTTTTGCTGCTGCATTGCAAGCTGCCAGCCCGAGCTTCAACGAGGCTTCCGATGTTCGCAACATAGGACCTGGTCCAAGTGCCGCCACCTCTCCGGCCATCGACTTCAACAGCCTCAGCACGCGTCAGCTTCAGAACATGGCACGCAATACAACATTCCCTTCGCACCTCGGCATCAACCGTGATCTTCTAGCCGAAGAGGAGTTTGACGACGAGGATGACCCGCTCCAGCACAACGAATTTGGCCATGCGACCAAGCGTCGCAGGCAGCCATCCCTCGACATTAGCGCGCTAGCCCAGGACCTCGCCCGCACCGGTGGCGACAACTTCGAAATCCAACTCGGTGACGGCGCTGCACCCGACTTGTCTTCGGCCAACTGGGGCAAGCCGCGCAAGAAGTGGTTCCGCCTCAGCATGATGATGGACGCTAAAGGCAGGCCGCAAAAGCCCAAGAGAACCACAGCCACCGATGGAGCAGAAGGAGATGCCGAGTCTGATGCTGAAGTCCTTGACGGTGCCATCGCAATGGCAGACCAGCTCAAGCCTGAAGACAACGACGTCCGTGACCTCTCCGAAAAGTACGCCGCGGAGCCCTCGGCGAACATGGCTGTCGATTCCTTCCCTGCTCACCAGGGCGGAGAGGCGGACGACATCGATGACGACTACGTGAGCCCGCCGCGACGAGGACCCCTTCGTCCTCTCGGTCTCGCTGCTCGCTTGCCCAAGACCATTGTCATGCCTCAACCGTTGCAAGGAACCGAATTCGCGCCAAAGTTGCGCTTGACCGACCCCACACCCGAACCCGTCATGGCTCCTCCAACGTCGAACCGCCACAGCCTGCATGTTCCCGAAGGTTTTGTGCTTCACAACACTCGTAGTGGTCTGCCTCCGATGCGTAGCCTGGTCGTGCACAGTGCCAACGGACCCCAACCCATGTTTGCGGCCAAGACCAGCAACAAGAAGCACGAACAAGGTGCTGCACGACTCAAAGCCGTCGAGGTTGGCAGGACTGTTCAAGTGCCCGCTGCTGCGCCTCGAGGTATCGGAAGGCGTGCTGCTGCACCAACTACTGCTCTCTTCCGTAATCATCTCGTGCAGCACGAAGACGAGCGCGAAGGATGGGGCTTCGAGGCGGGCACGTGCGTCGACAACTTGTTCAATCCCGACGCAAACGACTCGGATGACGACGACAAACCACTCGCAGACATCAAGAAGCAGAGTCGATCCGCAAAACGCGCTGCCAAGCGCCTTGCCAAAGAGAAGCGCAAGCGCAAAGCTGCGCGCAGGATCCGCAGGGCCAAGAGGGAAGAGGCACTCAAAGAGGGCAAGACCTTCAAAGAAGCTGGTGTTGACGAGCTCAGTCCCGACGAGGATCTGGATCTTAGCAGCACTACGAGTGAGGAGGAGGTTACTGATTCCGAGACCGAGTCGGACCTTTGGGCTAGCGACGACGACAAGCGATGGGTCGATGATAGCAAGCCTGCGGGTAAATTGTACGGCAAGAGTTTGCTCGATCTTGCCTCGGAGCGCACCACGGAACGCAAATCCAAAGCACGTTTCTACGGTCAGGTGCAACTCGAGGATGGCGAGACTGCTGCCCTCCAGGTCGATGGCGACGGCGAGGGAGCGGGCTCGCAACGTTTTGGCGGCTCCGTTTACGATGATGGTGCTTCAGTAGCACCCAGCGTCGCCCGCAGCTTCCGAGACAAGCCGGTCGGGTTCAATGACACGCGCGAGCGTATGGAGGCTGTCTTTGGCTCGGATCAGATCTGGGCAAGAGAAATGGCCAAGAGGCGCGAAGACGAAGCACGTGAGGCAGAGGAAGCCAAGCAGAAGGCCGAGATCGAAGCGGCAGCTCAACGGCAACGAGAAGCCGAAGCAAAGTCAAAGAAGGAGCGAGGTCTATTTACACTGGGAAGAAAAGGCAAAAAGAACCGCGAAACGGTCCTCGGCATGTCCAATTCGTCGGCCGTCAACAGCGCCGTCAGCTTTACTGGTTCGAACACTGGCACGTCAGTTCCAGCATCGATTGCACCTTCTGGAAGAGTTCCTGGTTTGGAAGAGGAAGAGCAAACTGACGTTCCTACGGGAAGTCAAACTCCAGCCGAGCCACCCGTGATTGCTCTCGATATCGATGAGGCACCGCAAGAGGGGCCGGTCGGTCGAAAGAGCCTCAACCTTCTTGCCGGCGAGGAAGAGGCTGCGCAAGATTGGCTCATTGATTCGGATGTTGAAGCAGAGAAGGAGGACCCAGGACAGGACTCGAGCGACGACGACGTTCCTTTGGCTCAAGTCAAGAAGAACGTAGCGTCGCGTCCGTCTTCGCTGGCTGCTGGACTCTCGCTCTATCCGACACAGTCTGGCAACGCAGAATCGTCGGACGAGGAACTTCCGCTCGCGGCACTCAAAGAGAAACGCGTTCGGCAATCGATGCTGCTTGGCGGTGGCAAGCTGGACCTCGATTTTTCTTCCACGCACAACGGCACTTCAGATGTGCAGTCCAGGCCGGGCTCATCGCCTCGCTCTGGCAGCTTGCGAGAGTCGTCGAGTAACCTGCACGATGGTGCGAAGTCACCGCTCTCACAGCAGGCCGCTGTGCGAGCTGCGCAGATGATGGACGACGACGATTCGGATGAAGATCTGCCGCTTGGACAGAGACATCCCGGCGGTGATACGGCGCTCGCAAACGTGCGCATAGCGCTCGAAAACCAGAAGAGAGCTCTGAAGGAAGCTAAGCAGGCAGAAAGGGCTCAAAGGAGGGCTGCCAGGCTCGCCCGACAGGTCAGCGCGGATGACACAAACGCAGTTGAAGGAAAGGAGCAGACCAACAACGGAGGTGCGGACGACGCGGACGACGACGAGAGCGAGGAGGACGATAGCGAAGATGACAAGCCGCTGGGCTACGTACACCCACAAGCGGCTATCATTGCAGAGCAAGCAGCCTTGATTCGTCAGCTGCAATCGGAAAAGGAAGAGCAGCAGCAGCAGCAATCACGTCTCAGCAACCTCGGTCCCTCTCCGTCGGGCATCATGTCGCCATCTGGGGGAGTGGATCCGCGCTCGTCGATGATGCTCAACCGTATGAGCGGTCTTCCTAGCATGATGGGTGGCATGGGTGGCCTAGGCGGTATGGGGATGCCAGACCCACGTCCGTCGATGGTCGGGTTGCCGACGAATGGGTCGATGATGATGGGAATGCCTGCCTTTGACGGCTTGCCAACATCGTCGCCTGGGTTGCCGTTCAGCATGTCGATGTCGTCCCCCATGCAGGCGGGAATGCCAACGGCACCGGGCTCGCAGATCGGGTTGTCGGGCGGTATGCAGCCAGGCGGCATGTCACCAGCGATGACGATGCCCATGATGGCAAACCCGGCACCGATGGGAGCGCCGATGCCGATGACGCCCAACCCAATGGCCATGATGCTAGACCCCAAGGCATCTTCGATCCACAACTGGCGAACGCAGGTGCCTGCTGATGCAACGGCTACCATCACGCCTCCTGAAGGAGCTTCGGCTGTCAATTCTGCTGGCTGAAGCATCGTCTCTTTTCTCCTGATGATACTGGCATAGCCACATGTTGATATTATTGTATGGACAAGCATTGCAACTCACGCAGACTGTGCTCTGCGTTTCAATAGAAGTCGTGAGAAACCATCCCTAACATCAAAGAGTTTGTTGTGTTACGAAGGACTGTGTTCAAGGGCAAGGTGAGTTGAATCTTGTTGAGATCTGAGATATGCTTTGCCCGATTTGCGCGTGTAGCCAATTTTGACGGAAGCTTCTCGAGGGCACGAGAGCAGCAGAGAAGCTTGAAGATCTGCCAAAATGGAAAGTGGAGGAATCGCGTCGATAAAAACTATGACTGCAGCTCAGTAGCGTAACAGCACAGCAGCACAGCAGCGGCCAACATGACGGATCTTTCAGCTCGCTTCCATGCAAGTCAAAGAGCCACACTCTGCATCGAGACAGCTCGAGAATGATTCATCTTTACAGCTTCTTCTATCTTCCCACAACACATCTTCTCATCTTCTCAACCATCACTTCCGCATTCTCAGTCTATATCACTCATCACATCTAGCAAGGCGACCTAGCCTTCCGCATTCATCCAAGACTCGAGCAACAGCATTTTCACATCTCCGCAACACAACACCATCATATCTATTATATTTCACGAACATCGTCGAGTCTCGCACAGTTTTCAAAGCTCTCTCTGTGACTCGTATCTCAAGTGCAGCGGTACCTCTCCTTCATTCCTTTTGAAGTGTAATTCGTCAAGATTAGTCGTCAACGACCCAATCCCGGCACCACGCGACCACGCAAGAGGCAGCGCACCTCTCCTTCCACCATGGGTAAAGACTACTATCAAGTTCTAGGCGTCCCAAAGGATGCAGATGAAGAGACGTTGAAAAAAGCGTACAAGAAAGCCGCTCTCAAATGGCATCCCGATCGAAACAAGGATAATATCGAAACGGCGAACAAGAAGTTCAAAGAGGTGGGTGAGGCGTTCGAGGTGTTGAGCGATAAGGATAAGCGAGCGATTTACGATCAGTTTGGTGAGGAGGGTTTGAAGGGTGGTGCTCCTCCGCCGGGTGCGGAGGGGACGGGTGGTGGATTTGGTGGGTTCCCTGGAGGAGGTGGTGGAGGAGGAGGATTCAGTGGGTTCCCAGGAGGAGGAGGTACTAGGACGTTCACTTTTACTAGTGGTGGTCCAGGAGGAGGTATGGGTGGAATGGGCGGCGGATTCTCGCCCAGTGATCCTAATGATATCTTTGCTAGTATTTTTGGCGGTGCTAGTCCGTTCGGAGGTATGGGCGGAGGTATGGGTGGCGGCATGGGTGGAATGGGAGGCATGGGAGGTATGGAAGACATGTTTGGCGGCGGCGGTGGTGGCGGACCTCGACGCAAAGCTGGCGGCGGTATGCCAGGCGGCTTCAACTTTGGCGGACCAGGCGCTGGTGCCGGCCCAACCGCCGCCGCTGAAGAAAAACCCAGCGACGTCGAAAAGCAACTCCCCCTATCGCTGCAAGACCTCTACACCGGCACCACAAAGCGTCTCCGAGTCGGCCGCAAACTCGCCTCTGGCTCCTCCGAGGAGAAGATCCTCACCGTCGAAGTCAAACCCGGCTGGAAAAAGGGTACCAAAATCCGCTTCTCCGGAGCAGGACACGAAGTCTCCCCCGGCTCCTTCCAAGACGTCGTCTTCATCGTCGATGAAAAACCCCACCCGCACTTCAGGCGCGATGGTGACGATTTGCGCGTGACAATACCTCTGAAGCTCGTCGACGCTTTGGACCCACCTAAACCGGGTACTCCCGGTTCAAGGAGGCAGGTGGAGACGTTGGATGGACGCAAAATCGACATTCCGATCCCTCAACCTGCGGCTGGGAAGACGAGCATCACTCCAGGTAAAACGACGAGGTTGGCGAACGAGGGTATGCCGATCAGTAAGACGGGAGGTAAAAGGAAGGGCGATCTGGTGGTGGAGTGGAGCGTCGAGTTGCCGGAGAATTTGACGGCGAGTCAGAGGGAGGGGGTGAGGAAGGTTTTGGCTCCGTGAAAAGGGGTCGGTTGAAGGAGTGGGAAGGGGTTTGAGGGAGGCACCCCTCGTCATCGTAGTTCTGCAAAAGTTTTTCCAGCATCTGTAACGTTTCTCTTCTTCATCGTGGTTTTTCTTCTGAAATGCATTTCTTATGTTAACATCTGTTCACAAAGGAATGTGTTTGTTGGAAAGCGTGTCGGTGTGTGTGCGTGTGTGTTGAGTCGATCATTGTTGAAATCTTTCAAAGGGTGTCTCGCAGGAAGATTTGCAGACGAATCGACGATGTTTTTTGAATGCTCTCGTTTTCTTCATTGCTGCATCGTGATCTTTAGCCCAGAACAATAAGATAGATCACCACGACGATGTTGATGACCACCAATGGGACTGTATGTTTCCGAACGGCAGCGAAATCATGAGTTCCAGTCAGCTTCTTTCGCAAGCCAAATGAGTAAAGAAGAAGGATAAAGAGCGATACTTACTACGCATCAAAGTCCTCACCGCCGAAATCAAGTTGATCAACCTCGCTTTAATCGTAACATTCTCCGAACTCGTCGAGTACGGATTTGACTGGAAACCTTGGTCGAACGACGACGATTGGGCTGCTAGAGAGTGTGATGACCAGCCGACTGTTGGTCCACCGCAGAGAGCAAAAAAAGACGATAGAAAAGAAAGGGGGTTAGAGAAGGAAGAAGGAAGGACAAAGGATGAGAGTGGGGTGGGGGTAGCAAACGTACCTCTAGCTAAAAACCTCTCCTCCGACAACACGGCTAACGCATTAGTGACGAACAGGATCAGGTAGAACGCCGAACCTAGGCCGAACATTGTGACTGTTTGGGTTTGAGCTACGATCCCAGTCTGACCCCCGAAGCTGCTTTGCCCTCGAAGCGGGTTTCTTTTTTGGTGACTTTGTTCGCTGTTTCGTTCCGGAAGCGATAGATGTAGGTTGTGGCTCGGCAAGTTCGACGACGGCGTGTGCAGGTTTGAGGTGAGTAAGTGAAAGTTAGAGCTATGCGAACTGTGCTGCGACTTGTGTGGTCGAATAGACTATCCGATAGTGCAAGTCAAGAAAGGTTCTTCAACCGATTCTCCGATGTGTAAGGCGTAATGTGTCGAAGTGGTCGATGCTGCCGAGGAGTAGAAAAGATCTGAGAAAAGGCCACGTATGTCGAATGATAGAGAAGCAAAGAAGCAACAAAGCATGACAGGTTGGTCTGGCAAGTTGATTGATGGTCTGTGTGCGTTGCGAATTTTGCTCAATTTGTTAGATTCAGAAAGACCTGGCTCACGTGACTGTTCTTCTGGTTCCTCTCATTCAGCATCATTCGGTACGGTGTCGAGCACGACACTGGACAAATATAGGAGCTTCAAACGTCGGATGATGGGTGTATGCGTGAAATGCAGGTACAAATACAAAGAGTGAGATGGTCGACAGAGGACCGATCAGAGGATGGGTTGCCGATGATGATGCAAGGCGGCATTTTTTGGTGATATGCTTTTGAGCAGACTACGATTGTTGTTGGATGATTGGCCGGACAGACTAGATGTCCCCGAACTGTTGATAATGAGACGAGCTCCAAATGCGCAGAACCACCTAAGAAACACGAGCAACAACCTCACCACCATACCCACGACGAATAGCATCCCTGACCTCCCACCACCCGTTTTTACCACAATCCACGATCCCAATCTCACCCATATCCAGCGGCTTTACAAACTTGGCCCTCCTTCCCGTAGCAAACCTCAACAGCTCATCCTTGTCCATCGTCAATTTGCGGGACGGTTTCGAAACGACATTCATTTTCTCCAACACCGGTCGGTCATCCGGTCTAAACTTGAGGTCGACCCATAGTCTACGTGCTGCTGGACTTGATGTGTTGTAAGAGATAGGCGAGGGGCCAGTTTGTGTTCCTCGAACGACGTTGTGAATGAAACCGTGTTGTAGGAGGATGGAGAGGATGGAAAGGTTGTCCTTTGTAGAGGCGATTGGGATGGAGCGAAGACGTGCTCGGGAGGCGTTTTGGAGTATTGTGCAGAGGTCGGCGTGGAGCGGCATCTTTGGAGTCGAGCAGACGAGTAGGTCGTTTAGCCTGTGGTTTCCGTTGAGAAAAAGGATAAAGTGGTGGTAGATGCGTTGACGATGTGTGAGAAAGAAGATGGTGAAAGAGCAAGTATGATGGTGCAAAGCTTCTTGCTCGAAAAAGCTCAAAAATCTTCGGAACCGATTTTTCGAAATTTTGAACGTGTTAGGCTGAGTGAGCTGACATTTTTTTACGGCAAAACCTCCACCTCGAAGCCCGGTGCGGAGAAGCGGAGAAAGTGGCAAAGACCAGCTCGACATGCAGCTGACGTTGCAACGACCACGTTGACCCTCTTGAAGCTGGTTCTTCCTCAGTCTAGCTCGATGCAGTGCCACTCAGCTTGATGATTCCTGTTCACGGTATTGCGGCGGCTCGCCGGACGATCAGACGCCCCTTTCCGTGTCTTCAAGCATGCCTTTCAACGACACCTAAGCCTGCGAATGCGGCCAAGAGCCAAACAGCATCTGCACTGCGAGTGTATCGATACGTAGTCGACGTACATGGACAGCTCTTTCTGCACGATACGGTTCCGAAAAACTTGACGAGCTGCTTCAAGAATGTCGACTTTTTGGACTTTTTCTTCAAGCGGGTGCGGCCGAATCCGGTATCGGTCACAGCAGCTGCGGGATATGCTCGGTCTGGAAGCATCTCACGGCATGACATCCTCAAACCGCCTCCCGATACAAAGCTTGCACTGGACTGGAGCGACGTAGCGCCCTTCAATGGTACGATCGATCAAGGCGAAACAAGGTCGCAAGAGGAACTGCACCAGGAGGCATGTCATCTAGGCAACAGTGAAGGATACGAATGGATCTCGCCATGTGGACCCGAACTCAACCTCGTGCGGTGCCAAGATACACCCATCGTATATCGTGAGCTAAGCGATGTTGATGGAATGCTCAAATGGGCTGGCAGCCTTTTGGAACCATTCCAACCAGACCAACTCGTAGTCGATCCTTCTAACGGCTATGTGTATCATCCATCCCCGCAACCTTCGTCACGACGTCGATCCAAAGATGGCTCATCAGAGCGATACGGAAGCTTGAGCTTGCTCGGTTCAAATCTGGTGCTAAGCAAACTAGCGGAAGGGCTGGACATCGACCCAGATGCTTTCGAAAGAGGTGTCGGAGGCAGTATAGAGTGGAAGGGACGGCGATACAATCTGGGTCTGCTCAAGCGTACATGAATCATCTTCGCATATCCCGCTGAAAATGAGGGCGACGACCACATTGCGTCTTCGGAATCCAGCCGACCGATTGCTTGAATCGGAAGTGATCCGATATGGGGCTGTGATAGAGCGTGGGAAAGGATCATTCATGCGATGCTGAAGGATCCTCACTCTAACATTGATCGTGCAAGCGTTTTCGACCCAAGCGAGAGGGAAATCCAAGATCTCATATGCAGTCTGCTGCAGGTGAGCTGCACAGTGACCGTAAATTGCGGCCGCCGGCGGAGTTCCAAGGTGCAAGATCACATGGCGCAGATGAGGTTTTTTGGCTGGAATTTTGAGCACAAGCGCTGGTTCAGCTCACTAGCGATCGTTGACAGCAAGCAAGGCAAGGCTCTGCTCGAAGAAAGGCGGACGATAAAAGCCTGGTGGTTCAGCTGTCGTAGAAGAGTGGAAAGCCAATTCTTGACCAACGGAGATCAATAGTTAGACAATTTTAAGAAAAATAAAAAAAGATGTGTTTGGAATTTGTGTCTCAGAGGCTCGGCAAAAGAAAGAGCGGAACTTGGATGGGATGATCGACAAGGATTCAGACCAAAATAAAAAAGAGGTGGTGGCTAAGCCAATGGAGCATTTCATGCTGGGTTCTGAACGTGTTTCGTTCCCATCGGATGATCCGCGCAAATCACCACCGCTCTTTTTGAGTTCTGAACTGACTTTTGCATTCCTCATTTGGTGTTTTAAAAGGTGTTGAAGCCATCTTTTCTAGTGGCGCACTTGAACTCGGCTAGTCGGTTTGTGTGTGACTGCAAAACAATAGAGAGGGCCCCTGGTCCATAAATAGCGCAGCCGTCCGGCAGAGTAGTCGAGCACTTTAGGGGTTTGCGAGCGATTGACTAGCAAGCTTTGTTCGAGAAGGCGGAAAAGGAATGGGGCCACTCGACCGCCGAAGGGGTTTCGATGTCGATCATTTGGACAGAAATTCTGACGCGCGCGTGCGGCACCAACGGCGATCGCGGGGATGGTGGAACCATCGCGTTGGGCAAGCGCAGACACGCAACAGCAGCAGCGATCAGGAACAATCCAATGATTTGCATGTTGCACCCCCTATTTTTATCACACCACGAAAGAAGAGCTTAAAGGGGATTGCCATGCAATCGAGAAGTTTGAGTGAAATCGATCCATCGTTCCCGAAGCGACGGGAGCGTGTGAGAAGGGCCAAGATGCAAAGCAAAGGAACAAAAGTGTGAGAAATTTTCTAGTTGGAATTCATGCAGTTTGACCAAGAACATCGATCTGTGCTGTGCTCCTGTGCCGCTCTTCACCAACGCTGCATCCTCTTGCGATGGTCGATGCGTGGGTCCCATGCGTTGTCTGCCGAGCTTTCGACTTCCTCCATCCGTATGAAGCGAACGGATGCGAATCAGATCAAAATTGCAAGCGCAGCTCGGATCATTCTTTTTCTTCCCCCTTTTGCAATGCGCCTATCGACGCTTTGCTTTTGCTGCATTATACTTTCGCATGGCCCCACCGCCTTGCAACGTCAACTTTGGCGACTGTAAAGCGATCTGAGATTGTTGTCAGGCCACACAGGAGCAATAGGCTAAGTTAAGTTAGACCGCCAAATGATACTCTGTAGCTTGGCTGGAAGCGGTGCCAGAAGCGAGTGCTCCGATCCTTTGGGCTTGACTCGGCTGCCAAGTTCCTTTTCTTTTCTTTTTTTTCCTCGACTCCAACGGCCGCACTTGCGCATCGCGCTCGTCGAATTGTGCATAAACCATTTTCACAATTCGTAACTGCATGGCAATCCGGCAGCAGCACTTTGGCAGCAGCTTTGACAGCCTCGGCGAGATTTTTTTGATTTTAGAAAAATAATTATATTTCCTTGGTGTCGGGTTCTCCGCCAACTCTAGCCAAAGGTGTAGAAATTGTGCTCTTTCGGAGTGGCCGCTCCCTCTTCTCTAAGCCCACATTTGGCTCACGCTCTCTCGTCTCTCTTCCTCTGTTCTGTCACATTTGGCCCTGGAAGAGGCTCGGGATTGCGTTTCTCTCACTCTCTCTCTATCACTTGTCCCACCTTCGCTCTTACCTGACCACCATCTCCATCTTTTTCTCCTCGACCTAGACACGTCCTGATCATTGCGGCTCACAATCGACGCTGCTACGACCTCAACCAACACCATCATCACCCCCTCTCTGTTTGCCTCGCGTTTCTGCTTGACGGCCAACAGTCTCACTCTCCACCTTCCCAAACGCCTCCCATCACTCCGATCCGTCTCCGACCTTGTCCACCTCCATCTATTTGCGCGCCATTCGACCAATCAAAGCAACTTGCCTAGACGAGCGCTCAACAGCCGACGCAGCATCGCGAGCATCATTTGTCACAGTCGCCGGATCAAGCACTTCAGCTCTCGACCACTTACCACCACATTTCATTCTCAAGGAGCCCTTGATCCTTTGGACTGCGCGCAACACAGACTTCGCCACACATCTAGATGCATCTCGTAGGCGAGAGCAGTAGGTCAGGTCTGCAGAGCTTACAAAAGCGCTCATCTGACCAAGGCTCTAACATCAAACAGAAACGATCACCCTCGCCATCTCCAGCACCCGCACCCGCCCCCGCACCAGCACCAACAACACCCCCGACGCGTCGCAATCAGCACGAACCGGAGCATGTCCTCATCCGTGCAGACAAGTTTGACCAACGCCTTCGGCAGCATGACAACGATCTAGCCAAGAGGGAGCAGATCCTTGGTCCCTTCTGGGCGCGCGACATGGATCAAGTCATGCAGATCAAGCGTGATATTGTGCAGCGCAAATGGAACAATCGAGCCGAATGGAGCCCAAGGGGATTATCGGAAGATTCGGAACATAGCAGGAATCAGCGTCGTCAAACCGAAGCAGAGGAGAGATGTTTTGTCGGCAACGAGGATCTCAGCTGCTATCCCACCGCAGGAACAACCATCATCCAAAACAACTGGAGCAAATTCATCTGGAACGCCAACTACCCTCTCTTTGCACAACGTGGCTACGTCGATGTCTATCTCTTCCAGGAAGACACCGACCGTCTCGTTACTTCCTGGATGTCGCAGGACAATGGTCAGAACAGGCTTTCTTTCGAGCCCACCGATTTGTGGTGGGCCAATCGCACAGCAGCCGATAACATTCAACCAAATCAAAACATCTCTTGGCCATTCTACTTTGTTGTACTTGCAGCAGGTACTCCCCTCACTGGAACCACGTCACGTCTTGCTACCTTCACCGCCGTTCAAACTACGCTACCTTATTCCATCGCTGCAGCCAGGGCATCTTCAAGTTCCGCTGCTGCTGCTGCTTCGTCAGCCAGTGCTGCAAGTGCTGCCTCTGCCTCAGCGGCAAGTGCTTCAGCCGCGAGCGCAACGACTGCTACACCAACAGGAGGGGCTGCTGCCTCTGCTTCCGCATCTGCCATTCAGTCTAGCCTCAGCGCTGCCCTCGAATCTTCCTTGCATCAGTCCGGTCTGAGCGGCACAGAGACGCTTCAGGGCACAACAACAGCAACTCTGCCCAACGGATCCGTCATCACCGCTACAGCTACAGCACAGGCCAACGGCGGTCGTCTCGGAGGCGGTGGCGCCAATTCCAACGGCCTTGCGCTGCCCACCTACGCCATCGTCCTCATTTCGGTACTTGGCTTCCTCGCCGTTGTTGCCGCTATGGCCGGTGCTTACTTCATCATGGCTGCACTTCGAAGACGACGGCAGCGTCAGTATGGCGACGGCAGCCACCGAAGCTCTTCGCCCATGATGGGTGCTGCTGCCGGTTCTATGGCCGGACGCAGCCTCAATGAGACCGGTGAAACTTCGCAGATGATTGAGGCCGAGGACGGAGGTATCTTTGGAGCGGCAGGTGCAGGTGCAGGCGTAGGGGGAGCAGCAGGGGGAGCAGCCATGATGGCTAGTCATTCGAAATCGAGCCGCTACTCGGACGACCAGCCCTTCACATCGGACGAAGCTTCGCGCATGGCTGATGCTTTCCGCAGTGCTCTCCGCAACCCCGAATTTGCGCCAGGCATGGGTGGTGAATCGTCGGGTGCCGAAGGAGATAGCCCTGGCGAGAATGGCGGTGGGTCCCGAGCGTCGGCGCTGTTGCGAGAAGAGCTTGCCGCTGAAGGCAAGGACCTGCGCGATGTAGGTGATCGCAAGAAGCCTACTTGGCACCAAGAGTGATTCGTCACTACCTCCTATAACGTCCCTCCCATGGACACTGTTCAGACCGCTCTTTACACTTTCACGGACACTTTACTCTTTTGTTCATTTGCTGCGTCGACGTCCTCCACGGCGCAATCCCCATTCGCACTCGTCATTTCCAAAGCAACATCTTTTCGTCTTCTTCCACTCTTCGCATTTGTCACATTTTTTCTATAGTTTTGCATATCAGCATTGAACACAAGTTTTCTTTTGCTTCCTCCTACCCATCCGTTTGCTTGATTTCACACTAGAATACATACACTACAACTGAGCCTACGGCTGACCAGTTCGATCCTTGACACGGTCCAAAAAATCCCTTCTCTCCAGATACCCTTTCATATCGCCCAAACCTTTCCCCCCACCCTTTGTCTGATGTTCGAGCTCGTCCAGTTCCTGCTGAGAGAGCTTTGCCGAGTTGGCTTTGTAAAGGTCCCAGTCGAGCTTGCTTTTTTCGAGCGTGTTGAGTTTGGTAGGTTTGGACGAGGTGGCGGCGGCGGAGAGGGCGGCGAGGGAGGTTTTTTTGCGGCGTGGACCGGCGGGGGGAGGACGAGGGGTGGAGGAGGATGGGGGTGTGGGGGAGGATGAGGCTGTTGTGGCGGTGGAAGAAGATTGGAGGGAAGAGAGATACTTGATTGCGTCTGGATGGGAGCGTGGGAGGATACGTGTGGATGTGTGAAGTTCGCCTGCGAACTTGTACGTTGTTGGTATTGAGATTGTTTCTTGTTGATCGCTGGCGGTGCTAGGGGAGCTGCTGGGCTGTGCTTCTTTAGATGCGATTGCGTCGCCATTTGAGTTTGCTGGTGTGGCGCCCTCGATGGGTGAGCCTTTGATAGCTTCCCATTCGGCCAGAGCTTTCGCCTTCAACGCTTCAGCTTCGTCGTTTGTCGCCTTTGCCTCGGTAGACTCAGGAGCAGCATTTGCGACCAACCTCCTACGCTTGCCTAGTCGATCCTCGCCTCCTGCAGCTGCTACCATCTCCTCTCGTTCCCGCTTGAGTGCTTCTAGCTCATCGGCGTCGATTTGCTCGCCGTCTGCAGCGGCTTTCCTTGAGATCTGCTCGTCATCTCCAGAGCCTTCTTCGTCAGAGCCTTCGTCCGAGACATCGTCTGTAGCTTGTTTCTTTTGGTCCTTGGAAGTCTTGGCGCTTGAAGGGCCAGAATGTTCGGGCTCTGGGATGAAGTCGTCGTCTTCCGAGCCGCTGTCCGAGTTGGAAGCTGCGTCAGCTTTGCTTTTGGATGCGATCAAGGTGTCGTTCGCCATCTTGGTTGTGTTGCTGGGTAGCAAGGTGAGAATGGATGCAAATGGCAAAGGTTGAGGAGAGAAGGAAGAATTCAAAAGAGCATGGACAGCGAGAAGAAAATTCCAGCCTGGCAACCTCCACACTCTCGTGCGCGTTTGCGGTTGCGCAGCGCAGAACTGCGCCAAACAGAAAGTCCGTGCGAAGAAAGGCTGATGAGCTTGCGACGCTTCATCTTTCCAATCTCCACCATCCCTTTCTGCCTCTTCGGCCACCGATTGACAGCGCCTTCAACCGTCAATACACTTGCACATCAGTAACAACAACTTGGGAACTGCTCGACGATCAGTGGTGGCGATACTGGTCCGTTCGATCCACAAAAATAGACCGCCACAATGCCGTCCTCTTTCGATCAGTGGCAGCACACGGCTGTCTCGAACATCTTCAATGTCACCCTCGATCGCAATGAAGCTGAGGCAAGCGGCTGGGAGAAGACCTACTTGAAGGAGCTGGCTGATGAACTCTCTTCGGGCTCTACAGCGCCAACACCACTCACCGCTTCTGTCGCAGATCAGATCCTCATCGCTCGTCTCTCTCTCGACCCTCAAGGCGACGTGGTGAGCGACGATGCCGAACACATTACCATTCTTGCCAGCCTACCGAAAGGTCAGACATCCTGGGATTACCTCATCGCTTGTTGGAAGAAAGCAAGTTCCGAGGAGAGCCGTGTGCGCAAGTCGTTGCCTGCCGCAGACCAGCCCAAAGCGGTGGCTGTGTTGCAAGAGATCCGCGCTCTCCTCATCTCTTATGCTGGACTGGTGCTACAAACGCCAGACATGTTTCCCAACGCTACCAAGCCCAACGGAACGCCGATTTCGCCCTTGGTTCTCGTCGACAGTCTCACCCGCGTCTCTTCTTCCATCTCGAGCTTCGGCTTCTCCAGCTCGGAACCTTCCTCTTCACATAGCAGCACCGACCTCGCGACAAAGTTCGAGACCATCGATGGCGATGACCTGCCAGTCTTCTTGAGCGAACTTGCGACCAGGTTTGGCAACGACGAAGGTCTGGACGAGATTCTCGGGCCTGCATTCACAGAGCTCACAAGAAGGATTCGCGACGACGATCGAGGTACAGATGCTCCCGCTTCTTCATCGTCCACGCAACCACAGGGAGCAGCTCCGGCTGCAGCATCAGGAGCAGGCGGTGTCAACCCAGCTGCCCTCAACCAGGCTCTGAACAATCAAGATGTTCAGTCGGTCATTGCGCAGCTGCTCGCAGGTCGGATGCCAGGTGCGCAGCAAGGTGCTGGACCGCTTGGAGCTAATGCCAAGCCCAGCGAAGGTCTTACGATCGCTGGTCTGGAATGGAGACCGTACGTCAATGCCATCGTCGAAGCAGTAGAGATCAAACCGATTGCAAACATGCTTGCCCATCTGTCCAACTTTGACCCTCCCAACACTACGGGCTCTCGCATCGAGCTCGACTCGCTTTTCGGGCCCGTGCTTCGTCTTTCGGCCTTCCCTGATGCCTACCCTAGCATCACACAGCATTATTTCCCCAACGCAGCGACGCAGAACCAACAGGAAGCGGACAGCAACTTCCGCAGCATCCAGAGCACCATGGAGATCGTGCACACGCTCAACTTCCGCATTTTCAATGCTATAGTACGCTCTGGTCCACAGGCGCGCGAAAAGGTACTCGCCTACTGGGGTAGAGCCTGCGCTTTGAATGCCAAGCGAGGTGCTATGCAAGTGCGACAGGAGCTCGTAGCGAGTGACGGATATATGGTCAATCTGTACGAGGTGTTACTTCGTTTTGCCGAGCCTTTCATGGATGCAGGCTTCACCAAGATTGATCGTATCGATCTCGAGTACTTGCGCAGGCAGAAGCGATTTGATATTCTCGACCTCACCCGCATCAATGCGACCGAGGCCGAAGCTAAGGAGTGGACCGAGCAAGGTCAGGCAGAGCCAGCTGGTGCGCCTGCCAACTTTATCACCGAGGTTTTCTACATTGCTGTTCGTCTCAACAATCTTGGTCTTGGAAAGGCGGTGCGTCGCATCGAGGAAAAGGAGAAAGAGATGGATCGATTCAAGAAGCGCATCGCGGAGACCGAGGCTGACAGAGCCATGTGGTCGGCACTGCCACAAGCTCCGCAATACGAGAACTTCCTCAAACGCGCCAAAGCCGAGGTGGAGCGTCTGCATGGCGAGATCTATGCTGCTCAGAGTCAGTTGATGGCGCCCGAGTTCTTGCAAAAGGTCATCACGTTCAACTGCTTCGTGATGACGTGGCTCATCAGGGTTGCTGAGCCCAAAGCGACGCATCCGCACCCTCAGGCTACGCTGCCGTTGCCGCAAGAGGTGCCGACGCGCTTCCGCATGCTGCCCGAGCACATTTTTGAAGACATTTGCGATGTGATGCTCTTCATTTCCAGGGTGAGCGCACCGCTGTCCGAGTCGGCCAAGAACGATCTGGTGACGTTCTGCACCACCTTCCTCAGCTCGGGTTGGTACATCAAGAATCCTTTCCTCAAAGCCAAGCTCGCCGAAATCCTTTTCTACAATGTGATTCCCTATGGACGTCACCGCAACGGCGTCCTCAGCGATACGCTCAACATCCACGGTTTGGCACTGCAGCATCTGGTGCCTGCGCTCATGAACTTTTGGATCGAAGCGGAGAACACGGGCAGCCACACACAGTTTTACGACAAGTTCAACATGCGTTACCATCTATCGCAGATCTTCAAGTCGATTTGGAGCAACCCTAAGCATCGGGAGCAGATCCATCGTCAAGCTCAGGCGAGCGAGTCGGATTTCGTCGTTTTCATCAACAGGTTGATGAACGATGTCACCTATCTGCTGGATGATGCGCTGGACAAGTTGCAGGAGCTGCACACGAAGCAGTCGGAATCCGAGCAAACCCCTGAAAGCGGATTGTCGGCGCAAGAACAGCAGGAACGAGAGGGGCATATTCGGCAACTGGAACAGACGATCCGATCGGACCTTCAGTTGGGTACCGAATTCATGCGACTGTTGATCGACTTCACCGGCGAGACCGCGGACGCCTTTATGACGCCCGAAGTGGTCGACCGACTAGCCGCCATGTTGGACTACAACCTCGACCTCATGGCTGGACCCAAGGCGACCAACCTCAAAGTGAAAAACGCCGAACGGGTGCGCTTCGAACCGCGCAACGTTCTGCGAATGGTCATGTCGGTCTACCTCAACCTGTGCAGCAAGGGCGAATTCGTCGCCGCGATCGCACGCGATGGACGAAGTTATTCCAAAACAGTGTTTGAAAAAGCCGGTTCCATTGCTGAAAAGTACATGCTTAAGAGTCCACCCGAACTCGAAGCGTGGAGCGGCATGATTGCGCAGGTGGAAGAAAAGAGGCAGATGGAACAGGATGAAGAAGAGGATCTAGGTGAAGTGCCGGATGAGTATCTGGATCCGTTGATGGCGACGGTGATGAAGGATCCGGTGCTGTTGCCGAGGTCGAAGACGGTGGTGGATAGGTCGACGATTAAGGCGCATCTGTTGAGCGATTCGACGGATCCGTTTAATAGGTCGCCGTTGAAGATTGAGGATGTGGTGCCGGATACGGAGTTGAAGGCCAAGATCGAGGCGTGGATTGCGGAGAGGAGGCGAGGGGCTAGGTCGGGTTGATTGAGGTGGCATGTATTGCGTGTGTTGTGCAATGACAGTTTGAGCTGATACGACCTGGGCCTGTGGTTGGGTGCTGCGACTTGAAAGCGAAGCCCGAGAGTGTGCCCCTCTCGATGAGTGATTGAGCTCGACGAACAGCGCTCGAGTATAAAACTTTGAGCCAGCCAAATTGAAAGCAAACGATTGCATTACGAAGTGACGATGCTCGATTGTGGTCTTGGCGAACTCTCTCTCTCTCTCTCTCTCTCTCTCTCTCTCTCTCTCGCAGCCAACCAAGCTGAACCCTGCCCTTCTTCGTCGGCTATCCTTTGTATCTAACCTTCCATCCCCCATCAATTAAAAGATTACAATCTAATCCACCTGCCTTCTTCACGACTTCATCAACTTCTTCCTCTCAGCTTTGGCCTTATTCACCACAAACTTCTGGTTCGTCTTATCCGCCCTCTCGATCGCTTTCTGCTTTTTCGCTCTTGCAGCTTTCCCCGTAGCTGCTGCTGGCGAACGTTTCTTAGTTTGAGGCTGTTGAGAGTGCTGGAATGGTTTATAGGGTTCGGAGGAAGTGGTGGTGGAGGTTGAGGTGGAAGGTTCGAAATCGTCTTGTAGACCAGGATCGGGTGCTCGCCTGTCTGCTCGCTTGAGCTTATTTGAGTTCTTGACCATTGTGTGTGAAGTCGATGAGGAGAATGGGGTGGTGGTGAAGGTGAGAAGGAACGTAGGAAGAAAATCTTCGAAGACAACTACAAAACAAAACAAAACAAAAAAGTTGTGGAGAAAGCCCAAAAAAAAAATTCCCTCGTAAAAAAGGGTCCAAAAAAAGAGGATCAGGAATTCACTCGTGGCTCAGCTTCACACTGCAGAACGACCTTCACAGCTCATCCTACGACTCGTCGTACCTTATAAAGACGGTGTCATCTGTGCGAAGCTGCCTGCTTCTTGACAAGATCCGTAGCCTCGTAAATTTACTCCTCAAAAGCGTCTGTCCGCATAAAGCCTGCGTCAATCGAGAATACAGTATATCCGCCCCAACCTAACACTAACAAAATCTTCGCAAAAATAGCTCAGCGCGGTTACCTCGGCAGTTTAGCGCGTAGAATCGTCAAACAACTCAATTTTCTTTTTACGAAAGTCGGATTTTCCTAACGCGGCACTCGAGCTGAGGGTATCGAAGTTTGCAAAAGAAGACGCACTGGGCCCCTGACAAAAACATCAACACTTTTTTTTTTTGACGCGGCTGCTGACCCCTGAAATGAAATTCGGCTGGAGAACAACACTGAGCGAGCGCTGCGTGCGGATGCTTCCGTCGCTTGGATTTGGTTCGGCAGCAGCAGCTCGCAGAACTTTGATTGACGCTCTGCAGCTCTCTCTCCACTTTTGGAGCAGCACACATGCCTGTCTGTGCTGCGTGGGCTGCGTGTGTGTTGCGTTGCTTTGCGTGTCAACGTTGCGTGCTTTTTGTGGTTGCGACACACACACCTGCCCTTTGTGGATATCAAATGACAGCTGAGTCGCAAATGTAAGCAGCGTGTTGCGCTTCAGCACTCGAGCTTCACATTCCGCATTCTCGACTCTTTCACCACCACCAACATCATCCACCGCTTTTCTCAATATCTATACCTTTCTATAGATTCATAACCACAGCAGAACAACAGTACTCAACAACTACCGCCGCAGCCTTGATGCTGTCCACCAGCACCGCGCTTATCTGACCAACAGCCAACCCAGTCAAGCGGCTTCACCGGAAGCTGCTGCGCTATCAGCCATGTCGAGTCCAGGCGGCGATACGCAAAAGCGCTTCCTCTCCGCTTCGGCTCAGCCGTCGGTCGAAGACCGCCAAAGTGACGATTCTCACAATGCATCACTCAGCACCACTCCTACGCAAAGTCACATGCAATCACAGTCATCCAAATCCAACCCTTCTTCAGCTACAAAGCCGTCGGCTCAGTCGACGCTTCGACCCAACACCAATCTGCGTCCTCCGCTCCCCAACGATTCGCTCGCTGCGGCTGCTCAACAGCGTCAACATCGTCCTTCTTCTTCGACTTATTCCGTAAACAGCGACAGACAAAATGCATCCTACGACGAATCGAGCAATTCTATTGTCGGGCGCAACCAGGCTAACAACGTGAGTAGATCGAAAGACATTCATATATGCTACTGCCAATGGAATCACAGCTAACATCCGAATCTCTCTTTTTCTAATCTTTCATTCGCTCCCTTTCCGACACCGCAGTCCTTGCTGCGAACACCTCAAACTCGTCCCGCACTGCCAAGGCAAGGCTCTCATACCCAGCGTTCCGTCTCTTACGCCACTTCGGATCTCGAAACCGTCTCGGCACTGTCAGCTTCCGAATACAGCTCAGCCGGCGAGGAGGATGCAGAACAGTGGCGCAGGTCTCAATACCGCGGCCGATCCACCGACAACGCCGTTCGTCAAGGTACCGCCATCGGTCGTCCTGGTTTGCTCGTCGAGCCCTCTCGTTCAGCTAGTGGCATGACTGCATCCAGCGCCAACAAGCCACGTCGTCCCTCGACCCACACTCGAGACTCCAGCAAGGCTCGCAGACAGAGCAAAGCTTATCGTGGTGACGACGATTATCTCGATGCAAACGATGATGGTCGTTTCGGTCCCTTGGATGACGAAGATGACGAGGTCGAACCGCATGATAGAGGTGAGGAGCTCGTGCGGCGTCGTATGAAAGCTCGTCAGCGTGAAAAAGCGATGCGCAAAAAGGCCGAAAAGGAGCGTTCTCGTCAGTCGGTCGCTGCCTATGGCCAGTCCTCAAACGCCGCTGCCGGCAACAACAATGCCGCACTCCTCTCTCCTAACCCCAAGACCAACTCTGCCATTCTTGGTCAGCGTCCCACCTCGCCTTCGCCCGGTCCGGATCGGTCGGGACGCCCCACCACCATCACGCTCCCTCCTCCTGGCTTCAGCAACAATCAGCAACAGGCTATGCTCTCTCCCGGATCCACGGCTAACTTGCCCAGTCCAGGTGCGCAAGGCAGCAGGTTCTCTTCGGCTGGTGCCTACCCTTCACCCCACGGTCATATCCGCCGACCCACTGCCACTCAGAACCCTTCTCAGAATCGATTCAGCGGCATCAGTCACGGTCAGCAGAGCACCATCGGTCCCAGGAGCACGTCTCAGACTCCGCAAACTGCTCCTGCCGCTCACGATTTTTTCAGTGGTCTCGGTGCCAGTGCCGCTTCTAACAGCGGCCGTGCTCCTACCGATGCAGGCTCCAGCGTAGCAGGCAGCGTCCAGGGCGAGAACTCTAATGACTTTGATCAGGATGAGGACCGTGACACCATCGCCAGTCTCGCAGATCGACGTCGCCGCGACGACCTCGGTGATCAGACCGATGATGGCGCTCGACTCGATGCCGAGGATGAGGTCGAAGCTGACTACGACGATGGTGAAGGAGGCAATGGTGATGATGATGACGATGACGATGAAGACATCACTGATGATCAGGATGTCGAATATACCCTCAAAGACCGACAAGACGCTATTAACATTGAACATCCTTTCGGTCTGCCCATCTGGAAGCCAGCGCTATACAAGAAATCGCGTTCTGTCACCCGTAACGCCGAGATTGCTCTTCACTCCATCCCCAGCGCTGCTGCTGAGCGCCACCTCCTTCCCGGAAACATTCTCTGGACCATCTTCTTCGGCTCTTGGCTCTCGCTCATCTGCTACATCGCTTCCATCCTCATCAATGTCGTACCGCTCGGTGGTTCTCGATACGCTCGAGTCGTGTGGGAACTCGGAGGATATCTCTTCTGGCCTTTTGGCAAATACGTCGAAGTCGAAGTTGGTCGTGACAGCCCTGACCGAGCGGCTGGTGCCAGTGACAATCTCGACTCTGGTGCAGATGCGCAGTGGGTCGAAAACTCTTTCACCCCTGTCGCAGCTCGTTTCCCCCACGATCATTCCCACGTCGTTCCATTCAACTCGCGCCCCGAGTCACTTCTGTCGACGCCACGTGACAAGCTCAACAACAGTCAACACGATACCCTCCGTGCCGACGATAGCACACGTCAGGCTGCCGATGCTGGATCGTCCAGCGGCTCCGAGGCTCGCAGGTCGACTCCGCGTGCTTCTGAGCAGGGCGGCGAATCGAGTCACACCTCGCAAGAGGAGCACGACGAGACTAGCTCGCTCAAGGGTAAGGGTAAAGCAACCGACTATGGCGCCATGTACGATGCACAGAGTGGGCTACAGCTCACGGATCTCGAGCGCGTTGAAGCCGAGCAGCGTGTCTACGGCTATGTCAATGATGAGAACGGTCACGATGTCGATGCTGCGCAACGTCTCGGTGGTAAGACGGCGTTTGGCATCTTCTACGGCTTGCTCCTCTTCCCGCTTATGGGTCTCGTCTGTCTTGCATGCTGGGGCATGGTCTTCCCCATCCCCATGGCCAAGCTCACTTGGGTCTTGCTCAAGAATCTTGCGACGCGTCCGCTTGCACTTCACTTCCGTTCCGCTCCCGGCATGGACAAGCAGCAGCACCACGGAGAGATCGAAGAGATTGCTGGTGCTGCCAAGAAGTTCTTCTTGCCGCTCAAGCCTGGAGAGCCTGCGCCGCGTCCCAAATCGATCAACGCCGGGAAGGTGACGCTGCAACGACGCAGCAAGATCTTGCTCTGCACTTATCGCGCAGTGGGCAGTCAGTACTACAAGTATACCGTCGGCGGTGTCAACATCCTCTTTGTCAACACCCTTCCTCTCGTCTTTTTCACCATCTTTGACTTTTTCGTCATCGAGCGCTACGTCGAGCACCACCACATCAAGCATGGCTTCTTGGCCTTCATCTCGGGGCAAGGTATCATCTTCATGCTTGCGCTCGGAAGTGTCATTCCGCTCTCTTACTTTATCGGCATGGCTGTCGCCAGTATCAGCGCTCAGAGTAGTATCGGTATGGGTGCTGTCATCAACGCTACTTTCGGTTCCATTATCGAGATCATTCTGTATGCGATCGCGCTTACGCAGGAGAAGGCTAGGTTGGTCGAAGGTTCGCTGATTGGATCCATTCTTGCCGGTGTGCTGCTGATGCCTGGTCTGTCGATGTGCTCTGGTGCCACGAGGAGGAAGGAGCAACGTTTCAATGCTAGGTCGGCGGGTGTGACGAGTACCATGTTGATCATGGCCATTATTGGTATCTTGACGCCTACGCTGTTTTATCAGATTTACGGAACGTTCCAGCTCACTTGCGAGGGTTGTCCTACCGGTAATGTTCCTGGCGACTCTTGGAGCTGCCGTCGCTGCTTCTACGAGCACGTGCCTCCGGCCACGGATCCTTTCTTCCAGCAAAACGTTCGCGGTCTCATGTACACCTGTACCGTTATCTTGGTGCTGTCGTATGGTGTCGGATTGTGGTTCTCGTTGCGTACCCACGCTTCGCAGATCTGGCAGAATCCTCAGCCTGTTCCCGCCGGTCATCACATGGCTGCGAATCAAGCGACTTTGGCGCATCTGCCTTCGGCGCAGCGTGCTTCGATCTACAAGCGTCTCGTACCGGCTGCGGTGATGCAGCAGTTGCTGCCGACTACTCATCCTGCTGGTGGTGCAGGTGGTTCTGAACGTGGTGGTGCTCTGGGTCACTCGTCCGCAGTCAGCGCTCCCGGATCGAATCCCGGTACGATCAAAGCTCCCTCTTCGACCGGTCATGCACGTCAGGGAACGGATGCTACGCACGATGGACCACGTCCCTTGCATCTTCCTGAGCACTTTAGTCAGGAAGAGTACGACCGAGCTGTAGCACTCACGGCGTCTGCATTCCACAATGTGCTTCAGCAGCAGCACGCCGGTTCCGTCCACACGGCTGGCGAACGTGATCATCTCCGTCACCCGCAACATCAACAGCAGCAGCACGGAAAGCACGTCTCCATGCATGACGATGCTGGAGCGGAGGAAGCAGAGGGGCACGGTGGTCACGATGCACCCTCGTGGTCCAGAGGTACTTCGCTGACCGTGTTGCTTTCGTGCACCGTGCTGTACGCTATCATTGCCGAGATCTTGGTCGATGTGGTGGATGTCGTGCTCGACGGATCTGGTATCGATGAAAAGCTCCTCGGTATTACGCTCTTCGCGCTGGTTCCCAACACCACCGAGTTCATGAACGCCATGTCCTTTGCGATCAACGGCAACATCGCGCTTTCGATGGAGATCGGGTCCGCCTACGCGCTTCAAGTGTGTCTCATCCAGATCCCCGCCATGGTCGTCTTCTCAGCTTACTACAACGCCGGCGTCACGGACGACAACCTCATCCACCGAAGTTTCACCCTCATCTTCCCGAGGTGGGACGTGATCGCCATCATTTTCTCGGTCTTCTTGCTCACCTATACGTACATTGAGAGTCGATCGAACTACTACAGGGGTACGATCTGTATCTTGAGCTACATGGTGTTGGTGGCTGGGTTCTACTTTGCGCCTGCGACGGGCGATGTGGAGGATCCCGGTGATGATAATCGCGATGTTGGAGGGTTGGTGAACAATGCAGTTGTTGCTGCGGGGTTGGTTGGTGCAGGAGTGGGGACGGTTGCGGAGAAGGTGGTGAGTTTCAGTGTGAGAGGTGGAAGGTTTGGTGCAGGTCCTGAGAGTTGGACGAGGGAGAGTGGAGTGGCTGCGGCTAAAGCTGTGGGAGGTGGTGTTGGGCATGCGGTGAAAGGTGGGGTGTCGAGCTTCATTCTTCCTGATGGACCGTGGTTGCCAGAGTTGGGGTTGAGGCAGTGGGCGTATGCGTTGTGGGCTTCGCTTTGGGCTAGGTGATTGTTCGAGTTGCCTCAAAGACGAAGATGACGTTTGACGATTTTTTGGAATGAGTTTTTTTTTTGGTTTCTTGTTTATTCCTTTTCTTTTGCAATGCATGGTGTCTTTTTGTTGACGTCTCGAGTTGTTGCACTGTGTGAGTGAGCGGGAGTGTGTCAAATGGTCTCTCGACATTGTCATGGGCCTGTAAAATTGATGTGAGTCGTCCAACGAGCGTGGTTTCTGAGTCCGTCGCTCGCCGGACAAAAGTTCAAGCTCTCCTGACGTTACTGCGTGTATGATAGCCCTTTCTCACTGTTGAATGAAACGAAGACTGCCGGTCCCAACCTTTTCAACTTTTGCAGTTGCGACTCGAGCTTGTCCAAGCTCACGCTTGTTTTGTGAGCCTCACTCAACGAACAGGTTTCCGGCAAATGTTTCAGTGTCTCGTGCAGCTCGCTCCCGTATTCAGTGTGCCCTGCCTTCCCGCTTCCGCTCTCTCTGCTTCTGTTCGCAGATGATCCATTCTCCGCGTTGGTTGACACGTGGTGATGCCGCTCAATTCTTGTGTCCCTCACCACACGTGAACTTGCTGTGTCTCGTCACGCACTCAGCGCCGATCGTCCTCGTTTCATACAATTGGTCACACAGCGAGTCTACGTTCACATCCGCTCGCTTGCGTCTGCTGCAACTCTTGACGAGGCACGCGTGCTCGGCCAACTCTCAACGAAGTCCACAAATCGTCTTCAAAAATCGCGTCTCTTATTTTGGTGCTCAGAGCAAGTCACGCTGCAGCTTTCCTTTTGTCACTGCTCTGCTTCATTCACGTCCACTCTTCCAATGGATGTGTCGAAGGGCACTCAAACGACGGTCCACACTGCGGTCCACAGAAAACGCTCGCACGAAACAAAGATCGATCAAAGAAATTCAACGAAGCGCGGATCAAGAAGCTAAAAGTACATGATGAGAACAAACTAGACAGTGGGAGATATACATGAAGATGAAGATACGAACGATTGCAGCATCGAATCAACCAGAACACATCAAACAAGCCTCTTTATTGGCAAGCGAGCAAAGTAGCTGATCCGCTTCGAGTTGTCGCAAACGTTGGCGCTCGAGAGCTGCAGCGAAACCGGGGTCAATCTCGCCCTCCTTGGTGGCAGCCTCGGTGAGCTGTGCTGTCTTCGCCTGCTCCTTCTCTGCTGCAGCCTTGGCCTCCTGAATAGCCTGGGCTTCGTCAGGGTTGCGAATGCCAGGGCCGTCCTCGGTGATGGTGCCATCAACACCGAGCTTGCCTACACCCTGAGTAAGAGTCTCGACGGAGTTGGCCTTGACGGTAGCAGTAGTAGCCTCGGCGGCAACGACGGCGGCAGAAGGAGCATCCTCGATCTTCTTGACGGGCGTTCCAGTGCGCTTGTTGGCAGCGGCCTTGGCCTCGTTGACCTCGGCAACCGAGAGGGTGAACTGGATGGCGTTGGAAGCGGGCTTGGTACGGAGGTAGTAAGTACCGGTCTTGAGACCCTTCTTCCATCCGTAGAAGTGCATCGAGGTGAGCTGACCGAAGGTGGGTGCCGAGAGGTGGATGTTGAGCGACTGCGACTGACAGATGAAAGCACCACGGTCGGCAGCCATGTCGATGATGGCCTTCTGGCTGATCTCCCAGACGGTCTTGTAGAGCTTCTTGATGCGGTCGGGGATACCGGGCACGTTCTGGATGGAACCACCGTGGGCGATGATGCGGTTCTTCATGGTGTCGTTCCACAGACCCTGCTCGACGAGCTCGCGAAGCAACCAGGGGTTGACGACCTGGAACTCACCGGCGAGCACACGACGCGAGTAGATGTTGGAGGTGTAAGGCTCGAAGCACTCGTTGAAGCCCAAGATCTGACTAGTGGAGGCAGTAGGCATGGGGGCGAGGAGGAGCGAGTTGCGAAGACCGTGCTTGGCGATCTTGGCCTTGAGCTCGGCCCAGTCCCAAAGGTCCGAAGGAGTGACACCCCACATGTCGTACTGAAGCTCACCCTGGGAAGCGGGCGAGCCAGCGTAGGTCTCGTAGGTGCCGTGCTCCTGAGCCAGCTCGCACGATCGCTCGAGAGCGGCGTGGTAGATGGTCTCGAAGATCTGGACGTTGAGGCGACGAGCCTCGGGAGACTCAAAGGCGTAACCCATGATCATGAAGGCGTCGGCGAGACCCTGAACACCGATACCGATGGGACGGTGGCGCATGTTGGACCTGCGAGCCTCTTCGACGGGGTAATAGTTGATATCGATGATCTTGTTGAGGTTCTTGCAGATGGCCTTTGCGACCTCGTGGAGACGCTTGAAGTCGTAGGTCTTGGCGACGGGGTCGATGAAGGTGGGGAGGGCGATGGAGGCCAAGTTGCAGACGGCGACCTCGTCGGGGGCACTGTACTCGATGATCTCGGTGCACAAGTTGGAGCACTTGATGGTGCCGAGGTTCTTCTGGTTGCTCTTGCGGTTGGCAGCATCCTTGTAGAGAATGAAGGGGTTACCAGTCTCGGTTTGGGACTCGAGGATGGCGTACCAAAGCTTCTGAGCCTTGACGGTGCGCTTGGCACGGCCCTCAGCCTCGTAGCGCTCGTAGAGGCGCTCGAACTCGTCGCCGTAGCAGTCGGCGAGACCGGGGCACTCGTTGGGGCACATGAGAGACCAGTCGCCGTTCTGCTCGACACGCTTCATGAAGAGATCGGGAACCCAGAGGGCGTAGAAGAGTTCACGAGCACGAACCTCCTCCTTACCGTGGTTCTTGCGGAGGTCGAGGAACTCGAAGACGTCCGAGTGCCATGGCTCAATGTAGATGGCAAAGGCACCGGGACGCTTGTTGCCACCCTGGTCGACGTAGCGGGCGGTGTTGTTGAAGACGCGGAGCATGGGGACAATACCGTTGCTGACACCGTTGGTGCCGGCAATGTAGGAGCCAGTACCGCGGATGCAATGGATGTTGAGACCAATACCACCGGCGGTCTTGGAGATCATCGCGCAGGTCTTGAGCGTGTCGTAGATGCCGTCGATGGAGTCGTCCTTCATGGTGACGAGGAAACACGAGGAGAGCTGCGGGTGCGGGGTACCGGCGTTGAAGAGGGTGGGCGAGGCGTGGGTGAAGTACTTTTGCGACATGAGGTTGTAAGTCTCGATGGCGCTTGCAATGTCCTGGCCGTGGATACCGACGGCGACACGCATGAGCATGTGCTGAGGACGCTCTGCGACCTTGCCGTTGATGCGGAGGAGATAGGAACGCTCGAGAGTCTTGAAGCCGAAGAAGTTGTAGTGGAAGTCGCGCTCGTAGATGATGGCCGAGTCGAGCTGGTCCTTGTGCTCCATGACGACCTTGTAGGTGGTGTCCGAGATCATGGGGCTGTGCCTGCCATTCTTGGGGTTGACGTACTCGTAGAGGTCCTGGACGACCTGGCTGAAGTTCTTCCTGGTCTCCTTGTGCAAGTTGCTGATGGCGATACGCGCGGCAAGGACGGCGTAGTCTGGGTGGGTGGTGGTCTTGTAGGCGGCAGTCTCGGCAGCGAGGTTGTCGAGTTCGACGGTTGTGACACCCTCGTAGATCCCGTCGATGACCTTTCGGGTGATCTCGATGGGGTCAACATAGTTCTGGTCGAGGCCGTAGCAGAGCTTGGAGATTCGAGCTGTGACCTTGTCGAACTTGACCACCTCCTTGCGACCATCTGTACAGAGAGGAAAGGAGGGAAGGAAGAAAGCAGTTCGCGTCAGCAAGTGGATACTCGAAGAGAAACGCGTACGCGTCGACGTGTTCATAGGTTGGATCGCGAGCGCTCGCGTTTTGAGAGCTGAAACTTACCTCGCTTGTATACGTAGATCATGTTGATATGACTAGAACCGCAATGTCAGTGCGGAATGCTGTGGGTTTGTTAAATGGTATATGCGAAACGTTTGATGACTAATTTGATGGTGGCGATGCTGAAGAAGATGGTGAAGCGATGATCAAGACAGGGATGGAGAGACGTGCGCACGGTGATGAAGCAGATGCGAGTAAGAAACAATGCTAGGGGAACAGGGAGACAAGAGGGGGAGGGGCAAGTGCGACGATGGAGGAGGAAGGACAGATGGTGAGATGGAATCGAGGCTGAGTATTATATGTGACCGAGGTTGGTGCAACGCGGTGCTGCTGCTGCCTGCTGAAGCAAAAGTTTGTTTTTTGTAGGTGTTGCTCTCTCTTCTAGCTTAGCCAAGGAATGACGGGCTTCTGGCTGAGCTTTTTCGCGTTGTTCGCGTTGTGGGAGAAGAGCGAGCCAGTCATTTACACCACGTCGCGCTCAGCGATCAAACTCGGGCAACGAGCGCGCTTCCAGGGAAAGGTCGTGTGAAGCTCGCGGCTGGTGAATGGCTCTGACAGACGCGCTCTCGAGTGAGGAAAATCTCGGTCTGGCTGGACGTGACGTCGGAACCGCACAAAGGCTTAACTTAGCTTGCACTTTTTTGTATCTCAGGATTGTGCCATTTCACGCTGCTTTTGAATTCTGCTTTGCCCGGGCTGCAGCTTCTTCTCCGAGCGAATTCTGCCGCGTAAAGTAGGTGAAATTTCTCGAAACTGATTCCTGAGCTGGACGCGACTACGCGTTTCCGAGCGTGTAAAGTGCAGAAGAGCACACGCCGGAGTTAAAAAATGGAGCGAGAGAGAGAGAGACCAACACTCCCCGACCCTGACCTTGCTTTCGCACAACACCGTTTCAACGCTGAGCTGGATTTGCGCCGCCGAGCTCACGATGGAACAACACGGCAGCAGCGTGGTGTGCAGTGTCCCCGAAGGCTTTCGAGTAGGTTGTATACGCGATGAGCACTGCAGGTCGCGTTATGGAAAAGTCCGCATCAACGCGTGTAACAAAAGCGCGTCCTCGTCCTCGTCCCTGAATTGTCGATGTCGTGCAATGACCATATTCGAGACCTTGAGCACAGTCGATCGAAGCGTCAACATGCCAACACTATGTTAGCCTAGCTCCGTGGCATCCGTGTTGATCGACATGATAGCATGAGCCCCTCCACACAACTCGGCTATGCATTGTGACCCACAGATTTCGCTCGGCGTTTCAGGCAACTTGGCTGACGGTCAGCCGTCTGTCGCTGCGTCCTCGATGGTGTACTGTATTCAGACATCCTTTGTCCGTCATCGACATCCGACCTCACAGCCATGATCAACGAAAGGACAAACGGCTCCTTGCTGGTTGCGTCAGCATCGCTCTCGTTGCTTCCACGGGCGGGTCGAGCAAGAGAACCATGATAGATTTGTCCTGGCTGCTGGAGAGGCTACATGAGCGTCGTCGGCTGCTAGAGCCGCCAGAGACAGAGAGTCAAGCATGTTGACCAACACGACAGCCTGACGGCGATGACAATCACTTGGGGAAGCACATCGGCCGTTCTATCCTGCCGATTTCAAGCAGATCACCGATTCGAGCGGGTCGGAATAGCACGCGACTGAGCTGCGAGGAGAAACTCGCGAGAAACGTCTACGGCGACCAAAGAGCGCAAGCGAGAGCTCGTGTTACCGCGGCTAGAGGCTCTCTTCGCCATACATTTGGCGACCCCTTGCATCTTTATCAACTCTACAGGTGTCAGAAAACGGAACAGGTAGCCACCATCCGAATCCGTCGGTGACTTGGCTTTGCTTCGGTACTCCTGTATCAATGCTGCCCTCGAAATCACGGTCGGCTGACAGATAAGCCAAAGCTACTGTAGCTCACAGGACATGTGTACAATGACAGCGAAATGAAGGTCCAACACCGCGGCCACTCTTCAAAAAGCGTTGCTGCGATGCGAAGCAATGCGCTGAGATTCTCACGAACTTCTATAGCTTATTGTTAACTAGCGCTTGTCCAGGGTGCAGACAAAAGAGCCGCACGCTTGGGTCGCCGAAAGACTAAACTTAGCGTGAGTCAGAGCGATCTTTCTCTTGCGTTGCCTGGCAGCCTGGCGTTCGCTTCTCACGTAGGCGAGCCTCGCTACCACTTTGTCTTTCGGTTGGCAACCCACAAGTCGGAACGCATACACTCTACAGTCAGACGACCACACATTCCTTGCATGGACGTGAGAGCGGAGCAATGCGTCAACATGGGCGATAGTTCCAAAATGGTACCATGAGAAAGGGATTCATGAGCAACTTGCCATTCAAGGCAGATCGTTTCTCACCAGGGGCAGTACCTGCAGCCACAAAAGCAAGATTGAGCCACGGTAGCTGTGCAGTACAAACAGTCAAGCCATCGCGCCCAATGGCGAAGCTGTCACGGAGCGGACTCCCACCTCGGGCTGCACATTTTTTGCGGCGCCCATGCTTCTTTTTGATCATCCGCTCCAAAGTCCGACCGAATTTTGGCCCTCTGAAACGCGAGTGCATCCATCGTCGGCATCGACGGCACCTTCTTTTTTGCTTTCCAACCAGTGCGCCACTTGCCTCACATCGACAGACGCTGCAAGCTGCGAACGCTCAGGGACAAGCGTCAAGATTTCATGCAAGCTCGTGTCGGGGTGTGTGTGCGTGTGTGTTCAACATCTCAACCAAAGCAGGGTTGTTACCGAACCATGCCAACGGCCAAGGGTTGAATGGTGACAGTGCTCCGTCGCCTTGATACAGCCTTACTCAGCCCACATAAAATGCAATGGCAACGCAAACCCACACAGCATGTGGCCCTCGTCAATAGATGTCGTCGCTTGTGTTGACAACCGGTTGAAAGGCAGAAACCATTCAAGCCACGATGATCATTCGACGTTGGCATCCAGGCGCCTTAGATAGGCGCCCTTCTTCCTACTACACTTCGCAGGACGCCCCGCTTCTGCAGTCCGGAACCTGAAGAAGAAAAGGGGAAACAATCTCGCATTAGGTGTCACAAAAAGAAATTTAAATGGGGAAAAAAAATAAAAAATCTCCCATGCGTAACCCGAGAACGCAATGGACCTGCAGAATCCCTGTGCATCGTTCGTTCCAAGTGGGAGGTTGTATAGTGAATCTCATCGGAATGAAGACTCATAGCATACAGTGAGTTAGCGAGCGAAGAGCTTTCAGATTAGCCCCTGTGATTCTTAGCCTTCCGAGCAGCAGAGAGAATGATGGCGGTTCTGTGTCCAGAAGGAAAAGCGGTCAACTAGGGTTTCGAGTGGAAAGGTCAATTTAGCTGCACCTCACCTGCCTAACTTTCTGCAGGTCGTTCGCAAGCGAGGTGAGACTAGCGCTGTGCTCGCACCTGGAACGGCGCAATCGTCTCCAACTTTAGTTTGAGATCTGTTGGTCTCAGCGGTCAATCACTCGACTCAAGCCCCGACGGCCCGTCCTTCCTGCGTCTTTCTTTCTTTCCTTTTTTTTTTTTTTTTTTTTTTTTTTTTCTGATCCTGCGCAGCTCACCGTCCCTCGCATCTGCCCTTTCCTGCTTGCTCCCTCCGCCTCCCTCGGACCTCGATGGTCGGATCTGCAGCTTCAACCACTCGGGCCCCTTCTCTTCCTCACACCATCTTTTCCATCTTCGACGGAAGCATTCGGCTAGGTTCTCGTTGCACTGTTAAGGAAACAAGCACACGCTTCGCATCACCCACACTCGACTCATTTGGTACCCACGCCACACTCTCGACTTGTCCGGTCGAAGCAACATCGCAATCACCGGTGTTTCAGGCTCGATCCGGTTGACGGGCGTTGCAAAACAATCGACAACAGTCCACCGACGCTCGAAACATTCGGCAGCTTGGTTGCAGCCTGACAGTCATCGTTGCCAGTAAATAATCAATCTTGTGCCGCTCTTGCCCCACAGATCAGGATCAAGCTTGGACCGGCTTGCAGTAGACGCCTGCACCGGCTTGCACGCAAGGTTGCTACAGCCAAGACCGTCTCAACAATCACCCGACCTCGGCAGCAATCGCCGTGCATCTGTTTATAATCAGACGCACACGATCCCCGCAATCCGCCGTCTCTATCCGCTCCCATCAGGACCCTCGTCGCAGCGCCCCTTTCCCTCAAAGATACATAGTCGGATCCTCCGAGGTTTTCTCACTCATCGTCGGCAACTTGTCTTCTTTCTTTCCAGACACCACCTCCTTCCCTCACATCGAATACTTCACTTTCATCATGGGTCTTTTCGATGTCGGCTCGCTCCGAGTCAAGAAGCTTTCGAGCTCCAAAGACACTTTCAACAACGATGCTCAAGGTTTGTGGCGACAAAAGGATAATTCATCCTCCAAGAATCTTGGTATCTACTCGGACGCACGCAATGGTGCCTCGACCCGTTCCCTCTCTGCCAATCACGCTTCCGTATCCCACGACACTGCTCCTTCAGCATTTCAAGCCAAACGCAGCGCATCAGGCATCACCTCCAGAGACGCTGCTAGGCAAAGCAAGCTCGAGCGTATGATGGGTGCGGGTGTTCCACAAATTCAAGTCGTCGACCGCCAAGATCGTCGCGTACCTTCAGGTCTCGTAGACCGCGCTCAGCCTTCCGTCGACTCGTTACCCCACCGCAGTCACCAACCTTCTTTCTCCGCCCGCAATCCTGCCATGACCAGAACCATGTCGGTCTCAGAAATGAGCGAGGCCCAGTCCTCTTTCTCGCGCACCTTCTCCTCCGACATCTCCAACACTATCGGCGGCGCTACCACTTTCACCGAAATGTCCGAAGTCGACTGCCCCGTCTGCCTCGAACCGCTCTCGCACAGGCTGGCGGGAGAAAAGCCGCATGTTGTTCCCACTTGTGGCCACGCCCTCCACAATGCCTGCTTTACCGCCATCTACGGCCCTCCCGAAGCGTTGCTGGCTGCTCAGAACTCTGGAAGTCGATTGCGCGGTGCTGGTGCTGCTTCCAGGCAAAGCGTCGGATCTCCCGGTATGTGCGGTGTATGCCGTAAGCCCATTGCACTCGGCGAAGGCAACTCGAGCAAATCGCAAAAGCTTGCCGGCATCAAGGCACTCGCTTCCGCTGATTCTCCTCAACCTCGATCCACGCTCTCACTCTCTGACCACGAAGAGAGCCCTCAAGCACACAACGACGATCCCTTGGATTCTCAGCAGCAGTCTTCCAAGACTCGTCAGACAATGAGCTCAGCCGCTTCCTTCTCGTCTAGCTCCTCCAACAGTCAAACTCTGCCCACCGTGCGAGCCAGGCCCGAGTTCCCCACCATCTACTCCAAGTCCAACGGCAAGCAACCTGGGAAGATCAACGTTGTCTCCGTTCTGTCCATTGAGGTACCCACTCGCCGCACTCCTTACGACATGCGCGATCATGCGCTCGATCCAATCTCGGACGATTTCGCAGAAGAAAAAAGCGCAGATGGAGTGCGCGAAGACGATGATGCTTACTCGGACGACCTCAAGCGAAGCGGCTCGGGCTGGGCGGCAAACGGTCTCGAAGGCGGTCTTCCCACGGTTGATCGCTCCCGCAGCCCCATGCCAGACGCACAGGTCGTCTTTACCGAGCAAGGCGACACTCAAGATGTCATGTCTCGTTCCGAATCACCCGAAGACCAAGGATTCTCTTACGGAGCTACTCCGGCCGGCGCTGTTGCTTCCGTTGATCCGACGCGCGCCATCCTCGATGATCTGCAGCAGCGTGTTGCTGACTGGAAGGGCCACTCGATCGAACACTTTGGTCCCCTCGTTCTCCACGACCTGCTCAACATTCGACAGGACTCGGTCGTGCGTGAATTCCATGTCTACCTCTTCCAGGAAGCGCTACTCTGCGTGACCGAGGAGCGACGAAAAGGCTTAGGCCGTTTCATCGCCACCAACGGTGCCAGCAGTGGCGCCCCTACCAACGAAGCTGATGCGGGCAAACCTGCATTGAAGCTCAAAGGTCGCATCTACCTCCGTCACATCCGTCGCGTCCTCGACTCGTCCGTGGCGGGAGAACATAGCCTCAGCATCACCATGGATGACGAGAACCTCGACCAGTTCGTTCTGTGCTTCCGAGAGACTGGCACCATGGACATCTGGCGTTCTCGTCTCACAGAACTCACTGAAGGCGTTGCTGCTTCTCCCGCCATCGGAGCTCCTCAAGCGCCAACAGCATCCACCGCACACGGCTCAGTCGCTCACCAGGCTCCCACTGAGCAAACATCCAGCGACTCGCTCGAGCAGAAGATGGCCCCGCCAGCAAGTGACCCCTTCAGTGCCCCCGGCTTGAGTCCTCTCCGATCTCATGCTACCCAGGCCATCACCAGCGGCTCTGCTTCCGTCCTAAGTGGAAAGTCTGGCTCTCAACACGGAGCCGCGCCAGCTCTCCAGGCACGCAACAGTCACAGATTGTCTGGTGTCTCTTCGAATCATAACAGCAGTCACGCCCACGGTTCTAAAGCAGCACATCGAGTCTCGGCTTCGAGCGATACAGTGCCTTTGTACCAGCAATGGTCTAGCTCCGGTGGTCTCGATCCTCGCGTGCCGCCTCCCAGCATGCTACCTCACACACCTATCGACCTTGTCCTCATGATCTCGGTGCCTTCTGTATTGCCAGAGCACATCTCGGGCTCGATCAGCTCATCCGCCGCGCTCAAGTTGCGTCTCATCCGCTCCTCGCTCGACTTTGTTGTTCACAGCCTTGGACCCAACGACCGCATCTCGATCGTCGCTTTCACCGTTGGCATCGATGGTGAAGTCAAGAGGACCGGTCTACTCAACCCGCACCGCGAGAACAGCCGGCAGCTCTTGCAGGAATTCATTCAGAACATCGGTCGTCCTTGGGACACGCACGATGCTGACCCCTTCACCGTCGATCTCACTAAGCTTGGAGGCTCGAGCGAGCGCATCGACTCGGTGACCGCCGTCAATGTGGGACTGGACGTGGTGCTAGGCAGGAAAGCCAAGAACCCGGTGACTAGCATGATGCTCATCAACGATACATCCGACGGCCCTAAGCGCAACCAGATGGACTTGGTCATGGCACGAGCCGAGGCCGCCAACGTCGCTATCCACTGCTTTGGCTACGGCAAGACGCACGACCCTTCATCGCTCTGGCTCATCTCCAACCACACCAGAGGCTCGTATACTTTTGTTCGCGAGTGGTACCAGCTTCGAGAATGCATTGCCGGCTGTCTCGGCTCCACCATGTCGGTCGCACTCACTGACGTCAAAGTTCACATCGGCGTTCCTCAGGATAACTGCTTCAAGATTCGCAAGATTGCAGGCTTGCCCGGCGCCATCATTTCCTCGTCTGGCAAGGACGTCGACATCGACATTGGCGAGATCAAGTTTGGTGAAGCCAAGGATCTGCTCGTCGAGCTTGAACTGGACTTGGCGAGCCTTCTGCCGACCTTGATGGAGAGCAGGCGCGACAGCAAGAGCATCGGTCTGGGTCCCATCGAGCAAGGCAGTGCCACGGACGACTTTATGCAGAGAATGGGTATCCAAGATATCAGCTTGGTCGAATCGGATGGCGCCGAAGGCTTCCTGGAGCAGATGGTGGAAGAGGTTGGAGTCTTTGAGGCTGACGTCAGCTTCAAAGATCCTGCTACCGGATTGAGTACTTCGAGACTGGCCAATCCTGGTGTTCTTACACTCGAGATTGACACGCATTCTACCGATCCATTGACCAACGGTCCACCTGGCTTGGCGGCTGTCGTAGCTGAGCCTACCGTCACACGTCGTCGACTCGAGGTGCTCGTATCCGAGATGATGACGCGATCGCTGCTGCTCATCTCGCGCAAGAACTACGGCCAAGCGCTCAAAGTCATCACCGAGACTCGACGAATCATTGACACGGTGGTGCAGGCGCTCAACGGGCCCAACCAGAACAAGCGGCGCTCGATGGTGGTGCACCGTTCCAACCAGAGGAAGGTGCGCGAAGCAGCCAACCAGCGTACCATCTCTTCGCTCATGGCTATGATGAGCGACCTCGACGTTCTCAGCGAAGGCTTGGAACACCAGCACCGTTCGAGCTTTGATCGTGACGGACGCAACTTTGGTGCTCAACAGGCTATGATCCTGCGTGATCAAAAGTCGTGGACTACACGCACGGATACAGAGTATCTCTACTTTAGGGATGACAATGCCGCTGCGTTTACGGCTTGGTCGGCTTCGTTCGCTTCGATGCGATGAATCACTCTGCCGGCGTGGCGAATCCAGAGAGGTTGAGGAGGAAGGAGAGGAGGAGGGATGGGAGGAGTTTCGATCAATACCCGATCTTCTACAGATCTAAGCGAGGTTTGAGCACTTTTCGCTCTCTTGCAGCATCCACACTTTGTTTCTCCCAGATTCGTATTCTTGTAACTTACTTGTTTAGCGACTCTAATGTCCTTCGTTGGGAATCGTCACATTCTTTTGTTCGTCGTCTACATGCGCAGCATTGTTGCGTTCAGCTTGGTTCGTGCATGAGCGCGGGCAATGCTTGGCAGTGCTCGCGCCTCGAGACGCAGAAGACAATTGCGAGTGGGATTGCCAAGAACGTGGGAAGCTCTACACAGTGGTACATTGTCGAACCGATTATCAAGCGACAATGAAGGAGTCCTGGCTGTCTGGGCAAGTTTGAGCGTTCAGCTTTGACGTGTGGGTGCGACGAGTGGGCTTAGGGTTTGGAGAAAGCAGGATGAGGTTGAGCGGCGGCATGATCTGCCAAGGAGGGCCAAGGCGTTGATGAGTCTCGTTTGCGCTGGATTTGAGGTCAAATTGCTGTGTGCAAGTGTAAGAGGTCGGGATATTTGACGGGGGAAGGTGGGAAGGGTCCAGCAGCCCAGTGAAAAGGACTTGGCGGGCGCAAAAAAGCCTTGGCCCGCATACAGTGGAATGAGAGCCAAGAGTCTCCCTTGCCATCACTATTGATTGTCCACTACGCCACTGCACTTTGTAGAGCTTCAAGTGTCAAGGGTGACGGTTCGAGCTTGGAGAGCCTCTTGGCACCTGCACGCTACCAGACCGGCGGCAACCAGAGTCAATCAACGAGGACAACAAGGTCTGGCTCTCTCTTGGCTCATCTTTGTTTCAGAGAGTCACGTTGCAGTATTGGACAATGAGACGTAGATTGGCACTAACGATGATATGACGTCGAGTCAGCTGCGCCATGTTGTTCTTGGCTGTCCGGATGAGGTCAGTGCTTGTCGTTAGCTCCTTGGGTATGGGCAGCTGTCCCAGGATTGTGTTGAGCGTCGTTGATCTGCGCCTTTGCAGAGATCGCTGGGCGGTCTCTGGATCAAAGCAGCAGTAGAAGCTCGAACTCAGCCACACTGAGCTCGCTGTGCTCCAGTCGAAAGGCAAAGGGAGGCCAGCGGCTAAAGCATTGGCAGCGGAGAGTAAATTCGAGCAAGCGCCTGATTGACTCAATACGGGACCCTTTGAGCAGCTGCTTGCTGTCACTACCATTCCCAGTCTCCATCCTTGACGTGCTTTCGGGCCAAGAAGTCAGGCAGAAGGGTGCAGCGGCTGACGGACAAAATATAGGGTCTTCATCAGGTGTGAAACGCAATCTCCATCGTCGACACCTGTGATTGGCATCTCTCACGCCAAGCTCACCATGTCGAACAGCTTGAATGCCAAGAAGGAGTCCAGGCAACGGTCGAGTGTGGAATACAAAAAGGGCAAATGCCAAGAAGCTTGGAGAGTTCTCTTCAGCGCGCTGCCCCGCCAATAGCAATTCTGACTCTGCCAAACAGGACAGCTCGGTGAAGTTTTACCTGCATAAAAAAATACTATTCTTAAATTAATTTCTCGGCAGCAAAAGAAACAACAGCAGCAGCAGCTCTATATTCTCCCCACCGACATCGACGTTTTGGTGGAACGCCAAGAAAAAATTCCTCGCCTTGGCTTGACATACTTCATGCACCTCATTCAACTTGCCGTGTTTCTGCGCTTTGCTGCCGTGCATTTCCCTTCAGTTCTTGGCTCTGCCACCTTTGGCCTGTCTATGTGAAGAGGCATGATGAGTGGTGTTGCTTGCGCTTCCATCGCCTGTGTCTGATTTTCTTTCATGCTTGGCTGTTTCTCGTGTATGCTGCGTTGCCGAAGCCGAACCTCTTTGAGCAGCTCTATGTCGAAACGAACAGATTGATATATATGGCTGAGTTTGACAAGCTTGGATTGACCAGGACCCCTACTCAATCCTCATCGACGTCTTCTACCATCTCTTTCTACTAGCCGCACCTACCTCCATTCATCAGTGCTCAATCTACACCACCGCAGCATACTGTAGTAACCCACCATGCCGCTTCTCATGTCTCGAAGCAAGTCGCCCGAGGCGGCAGAATCGTCTTCTGCTCCCTCGTTCCGATCGCGATCCAGCACCTCCTCTTCGTCCTCGTACAGGACCAACGGAGGTCGTTCATCGCAGAAAGCAGCCGAGCTTCGCGCTCGTTACGAAATGGCACAGGCGATTCAAAAGCCTTGGCCATTGCATCTGCTTGAGAACGGCGTCAAGCCTAACGCTGCTGGACCATCGGCGTCCACCACGACTCGCGATTCGCACAGAAGCACGCGCTCAGCGACTTCTTCAGCAGTCAAACCCACATCATCGTCATCGACACGTTCCTCATCTTCATCATCTCGACGGGAGCGACACAGTGTCGCTGCAACGCACGCAGAATTGACCAGCCTCGACATGGACGCCGCCTCTCGATCGAGCAAGAAGAAGCGCAACTCGACCAACTCTCTCGAAAAGCTTTCGCTGTCGCCTACGCTGAGCAACTGGATTCGAAGAGCGAGCAAGGATTCGGACAAGAGCACTTCGAGCACCGACAGCAGCAGCAGCAGCTCTCGCGATGCTTCTTCGCCGATCTCGTCGTCCAATACTTCGCCGATGCAATCGCCAAAGGATCTTTAATCACGTCACCACCTCGCATACTTTACGGCGCGAAGCTGCTCAGGATGAGCAATATACCCTTGGCGCCGCATATACCCTCTCCATTCTTCTAGTCATTGCTGTAGTAACGAAGTCGATATAATCAATGATATGTGATCACCTTCTATCTTCCGGCGGCGCGCTTTCTTCGATCCGCGTTTGTGCCGCTGAAACTGTGCTTGTCGCTTCGCTGTTGCTTGGAGTGACTGCAAGCAATAATATTTGAAGTTGGCGTGATAGGTCACCTTGTGTCTAAGCTTGAAGGATGTGAGTGGAAGAGACCATGTGCCAAAGATCCCAATCCCAATCGGGATCGGGGTAGAGTGAGACGCAAAGAATTGACCTCTCATTACTTTGTTGCTTGGAGGACAACGATACGGTCAGAGATGACAATTGCCATGCGTAAACATCTTCCATCCTGTGTCGCTCGAGGGGTCAAGACAGCGCGAAAGTGAGTAAGATCGAGTGAGACAAACAAGAGAAACCGGTGGGCCAGAACTCAAAGAGGCACAGACAATCTCATTGGTAGCCAACAGACATGAAATGAGCAAGTCGACCTCGACTCTGCATTATTCTCTGCCCGCAGCCGACTGTCGACTCCACCAAACTGAATGTGGCTGCCTAGCTTAGGAGTCGACCAAGTCGTCCACAAAAGGATCAAAGTCCGTGTTACTTCATATCGAGGTTTTGTGTGGTGCTCACCTTATCACGCAAGATCGCAGCTCTCTGTCAAAGACTGCTAGATGCCAAACGGTGGCTCTGATCGTCAGGCGACGGCATTAGACGGACACCAACGCCGTCGAGACATCATATCAAGAAGCCTTTCTTCTCGTCCTTGAAGCAAACGTCCATCACACTTATTCATTCATCGCTTATCCCGCTGCGACACGCAACGTTCCATTCATCCGCACAACTCGCACAAATTTACCCTCTGGCCAAGCCAACGACAAGGATCGCTGCTCAATGGTACTCATTGGTGCTAGTGATTGGAGGGGACCCATCATCGACTACATACGAGGCGCCGTGCACATCAGATCACTCTTCTCGCATGGAAATGGCGATCCCGAAATCAACTTCCGGCTGGAGCTCGAAGACGACAAACGAGTCGTACTCCGCGACATTCTGCAGTTACTTGTTGACACCTACAACTATGTTGTGTATCTGCAGCAATTCGACCGGGTCATATGCATCACTATTGACGGGAATAACGCAGACTGGCCGGAGCTCGAGAGGATGGGCCGCGAGGTGCTGAATATCGAGTAGGCAGAAGGCAAGTTAGCAGGTGCCATGCCTCTCAACGAAGTCTTTGAGGCTGGCATACGGGAAGCTGAGGATGATCGGTGCAAGACTATGATGCGGATTCGAGGATTGACCGATTGACTGATGGACTAATTTACATATGGGAGACGTAGGCGATGCCTAGTCGTCGAGGGAAACAAGAATATTGTAGATTTAATGTTCCCTTCTTTTGGTGTGACCTCAGCAGCAGCTTGAATGATTTGCGATGCTTTGACGGCTGTGGATACAAGATTGCCGAATCGACCTGCACGACAGGCCGCTGTGAAAAGCTTGGATTGCGAGACTGAATTGCGACATCTATTGGTCCTCCAAGGCGAGCTCGAGATCGGCACCGTAAAGCTTCGAGTTGAAGAAGCCAGGGTCGAACCAGTTGACTCGAACGTAACCATCCTCACCACCAGATGCGTAAGCGATACCGGCGGGGTGAATAGCAATTGTGTTGATGGGACCGAAATGACCTGGGAGACGAGCGCACTCCTCCTCAAAGACCTTATGCCAGAATCGAGTCTCGAATCGACCTTGTCTTGCGGAAGTGGTGGTGACGTTCATGGCATCCTGACCACCTCCGACAATAATGTAAGGCTTTGTTGGGTGAATGGAGGCACTGTTCAAAGGGGTCTCGGTGGCGTACGTCTTGATGACTTGCAAAGTCTTGGAGTCGATGAGCTTGGAGGTCTTGTCTCTGGAGGATGTGACAAAGTATGTGCGGTCGGCGCTCATCTGCAAATCCGAGATGACTTCGGAGTGTGCTTTGGTAGAGTTCTCTTCGAGCTCGGCGTCGATACCGCTCTCGGGCTCCTTGTCGTCGTGGTAGTAGAGAGCCACCTTTCCGTCTTCATGACCGATGACAATGTATTGGTCGCAAGGGGCAAATGCCGCAACAACGGCCTTGGGGCCAGAGAAGGTGATGGTGCGGATAGGTTCAGGGTCTTGTTGGGTCCAGGTAGCAGGGTCACGGTTGATGCGGAAGACACGCAGAGAGCCACGGAAACCCATGCGCTGTTCTGTGACGACAAGGACCTGTGTGCAGTCTTCTGAGAAGGCAACGCGCTTGGCAGCGGTGGTGAACTCCCAAACAAAGAGGCACTTGCCGGTAGCGACCTCCCAAAGACGCATCTGGTTGTCGGCAGATCCGGATACGAGCAGTGTGGATGTGGCTGAGTCATGCGAATGTAGTGCAAAGTCGAATGTGCGTGTCGAGATGCGGAGTTATGCAAGGCAGTGATTGTCGAGTGGTGATTGAGATATAGAGAGCGGTGTCGATGGAGTTGAGCGATGAGTTGACGAGACACGAGGCAGATAGTAATGTTGCGGCGAGCGAAACAGGAAAGGTCAGTAACAGTCAAAGCAGATGCGGACGGTGTGGTGTATAGCTTTACCTACAGTCTACGTCGACGGTCCACACGGTACCGTTGTGGCCCTCGTAGGTACCGAGGCGCTCGCCATTGTGAGAGAACCAAGCGTTGATGGTGGGGTCCTTTGCGACGGAGAAGAGCAAGTCACCTTCGCGGTTGAACTTGACCTGGGTGAGCGAACGCTCGTGACCCGACAAGAGAATGGGCCGCATGATGGATGTCTGCGGTGATGAAGAGCGATGGTGGAGGACGACGAGAAGATGTCGAAAGGTTGAATTGCGAAGACGATGCTTCTCAAGCTCGACTGAGCAAGCCAAAGAGAAGATCTCGAAAAAAGAAAGAATTCTCAGCGGTGGCAGCGCAGAACAGCACACCCTGCAACCGCAACAGCTCGCCAACCTGCACTTTGCACTTTGCACTCGAGACCCGCCTCGAGTCTGGCAGGAAAAAAGGGCTTTTCTGACTTCAAATTTTTTGAATTGAGCAATTAGAAGTCAAGCTCGCCTGGGAATACCAAAACGCGTTTCTTCTTTGCTTCTCGCGAAAATCTTGAAATGAAGACAACAAGGATCTCACATTTTTAATTTAGATACTCGTGCGAGTATTGTCGCAAGGTGCTGCTGCGCATCCTCACACGACTAGCTCGAGCTTTCGGTTGACTGCGCTTTCATTCCGCGGTATCAGACTGCCAGAAGCCGTCCACTTTCTTAGGTAGATTGCTGTGTGTCAATGTTACTGTTCTTCTGCCTTTGGTGTTGTGCCACCGAAGCAAAAGAGAAGAGAGCAAATTTGCAGCCACGATGTATCGGTACGCATATCTCAGCGAGACCCGGCAGAGCGGCAACCGGTGCATGCTTCGCGAGAACAGATGTGGAATACGCAAGCAAGAGGCAAAGCGAGAGTTGATTGGACTTGGACATGCGAGCTGACAGAGAAAGCGGCTGCGCCACCCAAGTCACCCACTGACTGAAAAAAAGAGACAGAGAGAGCAGCGTTGCGTGGCCCTTTAAAAGGGATCGTCTGTGGAGAGAAAAGAGAAAATCGACCCTTGTCTAGAACATGGATCCGCCAATCTCCTCAGTCTTTGATTGCGCAGCCAAAAAAAAAATAAAATAAAAAAATAACACTCACACAGAGCGAGGGCGAAAGCGAGACGCGGAAACACGTAACTGACTTTGGCAGCAGTAACTCAGCCCAGAATTCAGCGTGGACAGACCGAGCGGGCGACGACGCAATTCAAAATCGTCAGAGCGCTCTTGCAGCCTTTGCAGCGCTTCGCAACTTTTCCCGAACTCCCAATGAAAATGAGTGCAGTCGGTGACTCTCTTTTTCGCTCACCAATTTGGAGCAAAGCCAACTGCAGTCCCAAGTCCGTTGAATCTACAAACTCTCTCACTCCATCCGCCGTCCGTGTGTGCGCTTTCTCAACAGCCGGTCCCTCTTGATTTCAGTCACAGTCTCGACCGCTTTCTTGAATTCGCACCGGTCCTACCGAAAGCTTCGCTCCCTTATCCCTTTCCACCACCACCACCACCACCTCCTCCTCCTCCTCCATCACCTGCCATCGATCAAGCATCGCTTCCTCCTTTCTTGTCGATATCTTTTCGCTCGTCCTCAAAATCGTCAGGCAGCCACTTCCTTCCCGTGCTCAGCCGATCGATCACTTCGTGGTGTAACGAACTTTCCGTCAAGTCTACTCACGAATCACCCTGCTCGTCTCCCGAACAAGGTTCAGGCAGCTTGCCACGAAACAAACCTAAAAGACGCGACATCAAGGCATCGAGTTCCGCTTTCTTTTCGAGTTTCCTCACCGAACCTTCCATATATTCTTTGACGAACTATCATCATCCGATTGTTCCCGTGTCAACGATCCGCACATCATTCTAAACCTATACTAGCATCTCACTCTAATCGCAGTCTGTCTCGAACAGTGCGATCCTCGCCCCCTATTCGACAAAATGGGTCAGACACTTTCCGAGCCCGTCACGGAGAAGACCACGTCTTCGGGCGGCAACGACTCGGTCCTCTATGCAATCTCTGAGATGCAAGGATGGCGAATCAGCATGGAGGATTCTCACACCACCATCCTCGGCATCAAGAACGGCGCTGGTAGCATTGTCGGCAACTTTTTCGGTGTTTTCGATGGTCATGGAGGTGAGCTCAGTCCAACCTTCTTGCGGACATGGCATCCGTGATCCGCTTCGCTAGTTCTCATATATCTGACCCCTTATGTTGCATCTGCCCTGCTTCTCTGTGCGCATCAAACAGGTTCTTCCATCGCGCAATATTGCGGTCGCAGCATGCACGATACCCTCGTATCTGAAGAAAAGTTCAAGCAGGGAGAATACGCCGAGGCTCTTGAGAGGGCCTTCCTCGATGTGGACGAGGATCTGAAGAAGGGTAAGTCTCCCGATTCGAGTCATGTCTCCATTGTTGTCCAACGCTCTTCTCACACTGACCGATTGGTTCTTGCTCTTTCTTTCAAATTTCTCGATCCTCAGATCCCAACTACACAAACGACCCATCCGGATGCACGGCCGTGACCGCTTTCATCAAGACGCTGTCCAAGGATTCCAAGCGACTCGACACCATCTTTGTAGCAAATGCAGGTGACTCCCGATGTGTCATCTCTCACGGCGGATCCGTAGTCGACCTGAGTATCGACCACAAGCCCACACTGGATTCCGAGCGAGACCGCATCGAGAATGCCGGTGGATACGTCAGCTGGGGCCGTGTCAACGGAAATCTCGCGCTCAGCCGAGCCATTGGAGATTTCGAGTTCAAGAGATCATTCGAGCTGCCCGTAGAGAAGCAGATTGTCACTGCCTTCCCCGAGGTCATCGCGCATCAAGTGGAGGAGGCCAAAGACGAGTTCCTCGTGCTCGCTTGCGACGGTATCTGGGACTGCCTCAGCAGTCAGCAGGTGGTGGATATTGTGCGACGATCCGTCGCCAATGGCAAGGAGCTCAAGGATATCTGTGAAGACCTCATGGATCGTTGTCTTGCACCGGATTCTGACACTGGAGGTATTGGATGCGACAACATGACGGTGTGCATCGTTGCTCTACTCAACGGCCGAACCAAGGACGAGTGGTACAAGTGGATCAAGGACAACATCGAAGTGCCTCACGAGGGTCACGTCACTCCCGCACAGGTGGCTCCCGTGTTCCAGAGCTCGCAGCCATCTGCTCGCGGTCAGGACAGCGGAGCTGATGGCACAGTCAGCATCCAATCGCTTTTGTCCGGTGGATTGGCGCGCGGTGAAGATGGCGAGGACGGCGCGGCAGGATCGCTCCGATTGCCTGGCGGTTTGGCGGGTGCGCTGAGTGGAGCTGGCATCGTCTTCCGACCTGGTGGACGTTCGGACGAAGGGGAAGTGGTGTACGAAGCACACGTTGTCGACGAGGAGGACAGCGGCGACGAGCAGTCGGACCAGAGCAGCACCGAGTCTGGTGCCAAAGCAACAGCAGCCGAGCCCTCGAGCGAGAGCCAAGGTGCAGAGCCAAGGCTGGTTGAGTCGCCTCACACGGATGCCAAGCCGGCCAGCTCGAAGCAAGAATCGGACAAGATGGACGTGGACGACGATGCAAAGGAGGCTTCCAGCAGTGCCTAATCAAGTGGCTGCAGCGCCTTGCCAGCGACGACGATCGACAAGTCACAATTCTCCAGAAGCTTTCCAGACACCTTGCCCGTCACCGTTTTTTTTCAGTCTCTTATCAACGAACCACTCTCTCCCTCTCTCCCAACTTGGGTTCTTATTTTCGCGAGCATCGATTCCCAAAACAACCCCCGAACCCTTTCTCCGCACGGGTTCTCTGACATTGTAGACAATACGATACCAGCTTTGCCATATGCACGAGACAAGACTATGTGGAAGCATCTGCATGTAATTGCGTACCTCTGTACATTGTCCATTCAAAGTTAACATGATTCGCTGTGAGCTGTGAAGGGAGCTGATGGCTTGGAAACGCGAGATCGTGAAGCGTGATGAGGCTTTGAGAAGATGCGCAGGCAAGCGCACGGATGCATATGAAGGCGCTGCTGGCAATGCGGATTCGGACAAGGTGGGGAAAAGGCGGAGAGAAGGAGCCCCTTGTGTGGGTCATGCAGCTCAGCGCGTGTTGACCGTCGAAAGTGACACATGAACCAAATTTTTAAAGAGCGCACTTGACGGCTCGGTTAGACCCTGACCAACGCGCACACACACGCCCTGCATCTCCGCAACAATCACATCAGGCCACCCCTCTCAAGGGATGTCTTTGCTGTAACCTCAGCACGACCATCACGTCATGCTCTTCGCTGCCATCTTCTCATAGCTGTATAGATTGCAGACATCGTGTCTGCGCTGACAAGATGCCGTTCAACTACGGCTTCATCAGCCACAGCGATCCGCTCGCGTTTGATTCGAACAATTACGTTCTCACCACCAACGGTTTCGGGCTCTTCCTGACACAAGTCATCATCATCATCGTGCTATGCCAGCTGCTGGGAAAACTTTTTAAGCTGGTCGGCCAACCCGCCGTCGTCGGCGAGCTGCTTGCTGGCATCCTGTTGGGACCCACCGCACTTGGCAACATCCCCGGCTTTACCGAGACGATCGTTCCCACGCAGGCATTGGGCTTACTCAAGCTCATGGCAAACATCGGACTTTCCTTCTTTCTGTTTCTCATCGGTCTCGAGACTGACACGGATCTCATGGCCAAGTATTGGCAAAAGGTGATGCTCATCACACTGCCCGGCATGGCTATCCCTTTCGGTATCGCCGTTGGTATCTCCAGGCTCATTTGGCAGGTAGAAACCGATCAGACCGTAAAGTTCACCACCTTCTTCCTCTTTGTTGGGACCGTCATGGCTGTCACCTCGCTCTCGGTACTCTCCCGCATCATGGCCGAGATGAACATTCTCAGCACCCGTCTTGGCTGCATCACCATCGCGTCCGGCGTTTGTAACGATCTCATCGGATATGTCTTGCTCGCTCTGGGCTCGGCTCTAGGCACAGGAGGGAAGCAGATTGATGCCCTGTATCAATTGCTCGGTGCTGCAGGCTACATTGCTCTTCTCTGGTTTGTCTTTCGTCCAATCATGAACCGCCTCATCGTCCGCAGTGGATTCGACATGACAACCGGAGCCGAGGATCGCGTCCCAGAGCATCTCCTCGTGATCGCTCTCTGCGGCGCTCTTGTCAGCGCTTTCTATACCGATTCGATGGGCGTCCATCCAATCGTGGGAGCTTTCAGCTTTGGCGTTTGCTGTCCCCACGGCAATTTCGCGGTCAAGGTCACTGAAAGTATCGAGACGCTCGTCATGCTTGTCCTGCTCCCGCTCTACTTTGTCACCAGTGGTCTCAGCACCAACTTCAAGCTTCTCGACGACGGCACCTCTTGGGGTCTCATCTGTCTTCTCATCGTCGGCATCTTTGTTAGCAAGTTTGGAGCCACTGCCGCCTCTGCCAAGCTAGCAGGGATGACGTGGCGCGAGTCCATGTGCGTCGCAAGTTTGATGCAGAGCAAGGGCATCATCGAGATCATCATTCTCAACGTTGCGCTTCAACTCAACGTCGTCAGCCCCAAAGTGTTTGCGATGCTCGTCATTTGCTTCTTGTGCACAACAATGACGGTGCGGCCCCTGTCAAGATACGTCTACTTTTCAAGTCTCGCCCAAGAGGATGCAGCAGAGGAAGGGAAAGACACGATCGAGAAACACGTGGACGACAAGGGCGGAGCACTAGACAGCTCTGCCTCAGACCTTGCCGGAGATTCTACTGATTTTCCGATCACAGTCGCGATTGCGTCTCCCAGTCCAGCCACAAAGACCCTCATGTTTTTACTCAACCTATTGGGGCAACACCATTCCGCGCCACGCACATCTACTCCCAATACAGAAGACGACGACAATGTGGCAGGACAGATCGCAGTCGACCTGCTCCGCTTGCTACCAATCGAATACACGACGTCGTCCATCATGCAGCTCATCAACTATTCGGAAGAGCGTCACCGTGATGAAATGATGGAGAGCCTCAAGAAGGTGCAGCAACTCTGCAGAGTCCCCACTTCGGCCATGTTGGCAAGCGAACGCAAGCTGGGCCACCTCACAGCAACCGTGACTACTCCAGGCGCAGCAGCAAATACACAACTTTCCTATGCAGTTCCACCGGACACCTTCATCGTGCCTCGACATGATATGATCAAGACCATCGGACAGCAGAATGCCCGCGCACAGCATCGACTCGGCACCGCTGAAGCAACCACCTCGGAGCTCGGAAAAGGCATGGCACTGGTAACATGGGAAGCGCACAACTCCTATGGTCGAGGTTTGTCGTGGCTTGGCGCTGCTGCAGCCGCCAGCGGTCTTTCCTTCTCCAAGACGCTCAACGAAGAGGACGCAGCCGTCAGTTTTTGGCAAGCCAACTCGGATGCACAGTCGCTTCCATCTCGACTGTTCCGCAATCTGCGCAAACAGTGCGCGACGGGTGTGTTGCTGGATCCGAGCATGTCTCGCCTTTCTGCTGTGCCGCTAGCCAACTCGCACGAATATCAGACGTTGGCGAGTCTCCGATACGAGCTTGAGCGTAGCCACGGCCTGCAGAGGCCACCTGGTGTGCGGAGAATCATAGTCCCCTTCTTCGGAGGTGCCGATGATCGTGCGGCGGTAGAGTTGTTGCGCAAGATTGTGCTCAACTCGCCTGGTAGTGTTCAAGGGCTGGTCATTACCTTTACCAATGCGGGCGATTCGGGTTTCGCCAACACCGGTGCCGCTGCATCAGAGGTCAAGTCGCTACCATCTACGATGCCACTTGAGCACCTGACTGCCGAAGACGAACAGAACCAATCGATCAACCTGCAAACCATCCATCAGCAAGAGGCGGCTCGTGTAGACGCTCGGTTCCTATTCCATCAGCAGGATGCATCTGTGGCTGCTGCCACCGTCAAGACGATTCCAGAGGAGTTTTTGGCCGCCCCAGCTGCTGACGCTCCGACCGATCTCGGATCCAGCTCGTCGCAGGTCGGAGATGAGAAGCCGATAAAGTCTCCTGAAGACCATCGAGGCGCCCAAGCACGTAACGAAGCCGGTATCATTTTCGTCACGCTTCCCTTCACATCCGAAACAGGCACAAGCCCGATCCGTACCATGAGCAAGGTCCTCCTACCGTTGTTGGACGAGCAGCAGGACATGGTCTTTATCGGCAGAGGCAAGTGGAATCAGCGCCCGAAAGAGTTTCGTCAAGAAGTCGAGGGCATGCACGCCGAGCAGCTTTCGTCGTCGTCACCCTTGTCCGAAGAATTGCGGGAAGAGCTTCGTACGGTAGGCAACTGTCTGGGAGCTGTGACGGAGGGCATACTGATGCAAACGCTCAAATCTTGTGCTGTCGTCGTGCAGGCTGCTCAGATGTGATCCCAAACCCAGGCCTCGTAAAAAATTGTCCGTCATAGCTCCTTTTATACCATTTGCATCTCATTCAGCTTCATATATATATCCTAGCATCCCATAGCCAACGGTATCCATACATCGTCGCATTGCAACTTCAGTCCATCTTGTCTCGCTCTGCTCAAGGTGTGAACTGTGAAGACTCTCATCCTTGCGTCTCACTCGGAATGCAGGTGAACCACGCTGAGCACACAGTCTTCCTCGTCACTGAAAGCCAATCTCGATTTCACACAGCAACAGAGCTTCAACCAGAATCGCAACCCCATCCGGCCCAATTCTCATTCTCCTCCGGATCTTTGATTTTGGTCCAATCGCAATCCTTACCGTTAACAAACTCGTCCCCATACCAACTCTTCAGCAGCAATCCGACGGTATTCTTCGCCGAAACAGTGCTCGTCTCCATGGTCGACACTAAGCTCTCCATCGCGTTCGGGTAGTACAGGTTGTCATCCACTTGTATACGTGGGAAACGGTCTGTGGGGGTCAAATAAGGGTAAGAATCCCAAGTGTGTCGTTTGACCCATGAGATAGTGTCGCCGAAGAGGTGGGATAGAAGCGTATCTGAGATGGGTTGGGGTGAGAAGATTTTGACTACGTATTCTTTACCGCTCTTGGAAGTGGAAGAGGGAGGCTCGACTGAGCGTAAGTAGTTGAGGGAGAAGAATTCCAGGTTCGGTTTTTTGACTGTAGAAAAGGAGGATGGTTCCTCTCCAGGTGGATCGGAAGGCGGCGAGGGTGGTGGTTTCTTGTTGCTGTTTGCCCTTCGTACGCTCTCGCTCGAAGTGAGAATCGTCCGAGGCACCACGTCCTGCTGTCCCAGTCCGAAATACTCCGGCTTTGGACTCTCTCGACTCGTCGTTAGCAATGTCACATGCAGATGTACGAATGGCTTACTCTTGACTCGCTTGGGCGTGTTCAACAGCGTAATATCCGCATTATGCCAGGGAGTAGCGATGATCACCGCATCATACAGCTCACCTTCGCCGCTCTTGGTGCCGATGTACCATTGCACTTGCTTGTCCTTCTCTCCGCTGCTGTACCGCACAATACCTGTGACCTGCCCTTCAACACCCGTCAAAACCCGTGCGCCGCTCCTTCGAGCAAACTCTTGAAAGATCCGATAGTTCCCATCTTTCACACCAGTGGCGCCGGAAGCTGCTAGACTGACCAGCGCTGCGAAACCATGGATCTTGTCTGTGTCTTGCGCGTAGTTGACCCGCGTCGCCGCTTCGACCATTTCTTCGATGAAGAGTTCGGATACTCGTCGGTCTTTGAAGAATTGCATGCCTGTGGTCTCGACTAGTGATGTTGCGTTGATAGCTGCTGATAGATCTTCGATCGATGACCAAGGGTAGCCGGAAATGCTGCCGTCGCTTTCGCCCTTGCTGCGTGCGTGGAGGAAGCTAGGACTGTAGAGTCCCGCAAAGTAAGACAGCTGCTTCTTGACAATCCCCTCTGTAGTAATCGCACTATACCCGTAGCGGAGGAAAAACTTGGCACTCGTCCACCAACTACTCTGATCACCTTCGAACAAGAATTGCTGTCCGTCCCAGATTCCCATTTGACCCGACAATCCGTTGTGCGCTCCGGTTTCGAGCTTGAACTGCTTCACTGCTCGTCGAATGTTTAGATTGACATCGGCAAAGATACTTGCTCCCAACTCGATGGGATCTTTACTTTCGTCGTCATATGGAAAAGTGACGGCGGTCCGTCCGCCGATCCGGGTCTCTCGTTCGTAGATGGTGACGTCGAGCTTGTCGGTGGAGTTGATGGTGGAGAGTGAATCTTGAGCACGTTTGAGAAAGTAGGCTGCGGAAGTGCCGGATGGGCCGGCGCCGATGATTGCTACTTTGCGGGTGCGACCGCCTTCGGTCGGGTTGAGGCTGGAAGCTGCTGATGCGCGGTCGGCCTCGAAGTAGCCTTTCTCTGTGACGGGGACCCAAAAGATTTGGTCGTTGGCATCGGCGAGGTGCGCTTGGCTGTCCAGCTTAGCTGAGTTGGAAGCGGCCACCTGATGTAGAGCAGCGAGCAGCATGCTCAGCTGTGAAATCAACGAGGAACGAACCATTGTGGCTGAGTCGGTTGCTGCGACGCCAGCAGTCAGCGCAGTCTATCACCTATGTTGAGCTGTGATATTGGAGTGAGTCCGAGATGACTGTTGCAACAGCGGGGATCCCGAACTAACCCTTGAGCTAGATGCTGGATGCTGGTGGGCAAGAGTCAAGGTGCGCAACGATGCTTGCGTTTCACAATTCAGGGTCTCACGCAGGGGCCATTGCGTGCTTTCTCCTCCACACTTTCCCACACTCGCTGTCAAGCGCTTCGAGTTTCGATGCGCGCACGGAAAATAGCACCCGAAATGGCGGCACAAAATTCGATACCTTGCTCCTATCGCTTCGGCCACGTTTCTGCTTCAGACACACCCGGCAACATCGTTCACCAACCCTACAGAGGTAATGGAATGAAGACGGTGACATTGATGCCCAAACGGACGAATAGAAGGAGCCCCAGGATAAGGTCATTATTCTAAACTACATGATTAAAGAGTCGAAACGAAACTTGGGATTAGTACTAATAGCAAGAAAGTATGAAAGGTTTTGGGAAGGGTTCTGAAGCGGTTCGTTTCGAAAGATGAAAGCGAGTCTTGCAAGTCTCAAGGGATAACTGTGGTCTTGGGGAGGAAGATATGGATTTACACACGCACAGCAGAGTCGACCAGCGACTTGTTGTCGAGTCGAGTGTGCCAATCACGCGCGTGCTCCATCTTGGGCGAGCGCATCAGAGGCGATCGAGCGTGCTGAACTCCAGGGCGAGCGATGCCGTAGTTGGGTCCCGTCGGTGAACGTTGTTGCACTTCGTCCTTGTCGCCATCCGACACACGTCGACGCGAAGGAGATCGTTGGTCTTCGTCTGATTCTTCTGCCCATCGCTTGGTGGGCTGACCCCGCATCTCATCGGATCCGTTGACCAAGTGAGTGTTTGGCTCTGCGCGCATTCCGTTGGCTGCGGGCGGTGAGAAGCGGAGCGAGTCGTAAGATCGGTATTCCCTCATGCGGTGAGGAGCATTCGTCGATGCAGGCGAAGATGAGTAGCCTTGCCCAGGAGCACTGCTGCCATAGGCGTTGGAGGGCAGACCACCGATGCGTGGACCGGCTCCGGCGTCGCTGCTGCTGCTACTGCTACCACCAGTCATCTGCCTCGCGCTGCCGGGTCCGCGTCGGTCCTCTTCGCCTCCAGGACGGCCAAAGCGACGGAGATCATCCTTGTCATCGGGTGGGCTACGATTGCTGTAGCCACCGAGCATGTGGCTCTCGAGCACAGGACGGTGCTGACGCTCCACGAAGCTCTCGAGCTCACGAATGTACTCGAGAGCACGCTTGAGGATAGTAGCTTTGCTGTCCTGCCCATCTCGACACGCTGGGATGGCTTGGCGCAGGTCTTCGAATCCAGTGTTGATCGACTCTCGACGTTTCTGCTCGGAAAGCAAATGCGCTACCCTTCTGTTTGCGTTGACCGTGGTGGCGGGTGTGGCCGTCGGAGGTGTGATACCACCAGGGCCGGCAGCTGCTCCAGGTACGACGCCGAGGGTGGAGGCAGGTCGAGGGGGTTCCATGCCCGCCATCATGCCCGGTCTCGCCGATGCATGGTTGGGTGCAGCGCTCTGACTCCTGGATTCGGGCGGGCTGTAGGTCCCAGGACGGAAAGGACGCGTGCCTGGCGGTGGTGGATACCTTGAAGCGAGCTGGTCCTCTTCCATCAAGCTCGATGTCGCACGTCGTCGAATGCGTCGAGCGTCTTCTGCAGCGTCGACATCTAGCGGTCGAATGGCACCGCGCGCATCGTGTGGGTAAGGTGGCATAGCAGCGAATCCAGGAGCATTCTCGTGTGGATACATGGGACGTGCTGCTCGCTCACCACGCCATCTCTCTTCCTCTCTGGCGCGCTCGTGGGCAAAGGCGTCAGGGTGCACATCGGGGCGATCGCGTGCTGATGGACCGGCTCTCCATTGAGCCTCGTCTCGCATGGCAACTGGTGGGGCTGGTATGCGAGGCCTGTGTGGGTCCTCGGAAGGGCGTTGCCAAGGTGCTGCTGATCTGGCATCGTCTCTGGGTGGGCCGTAAGCTGCAGGTGGGAGGCGTGGACTGTAAGCATCTTTTCCACCGAAACGTGGATCAGGTCGGTCATAGCTGCGCCACGCACCCTCGTCAGAAGCGGGGTCGGGGCGGTCCGAGTCGCGATGGAAGGGCGGTGGTGGGGGGCCAAGATGTGGGAACTTGGAGTTGAACGGTGGGCCGTATGCATCATCTCCCGGACGTAGGTAAGGACCAGCTCGGAGAGGCTCCATATCGCGTGATGGGTGTGAGCGTGCAAGGTTAGCAGCGGGAGGTGTTTGACGATGCTCGAGAGCAGAAGGCGGCGGTATTCGATCACGTCCGTGCTCGTCTGTACGCATGGGCAATCGAGGAGCAGGAGGTGTGTCTCTGGCGAGTGGCTCGCCTCTGGCACTGTCGGGTTGGTGCGATGAAAGTGACGAGATGGGTGGCAGCGTGTTGCGATCACCTTCTGAGGGTCGACTAGGAAGCATGGTGGTAAATCGAACGAGAGGAGCTTGATTGCGAATGTGAAGAAGGAGCTGAAACGGCGAGAGCAAGATAGTCGGGATGTCCGATGTAAGGTGGGAAGAGTTGGTGATTATAGAGGCGTGAAAGTCGAGGCTGGTGCGCAAATGACTTTACAAAGAGGTTGTAGGTCAAGATTTGTCAGACTGTGCCGTGCTGTGCCGTGTTGAGCAGATGAGTCGGGTCCCAGGTCGATTGGATGGTGGGATTGAGAGACAAGTCGACAAGAAAGAACGGAACAACTAATAATGACGGCAACAGTATCTAGTAAGAAGAGAAGCGTCGACTGGACCAAGGAATTAAGACGAGAGATTAGGAGAAGATCGAGAGGTTGCAAGGCTGATGATAAGATGGGCTCAAGGTGACGAGGTGAAGGGAAGAGAGAGAGAGAAACGACGGCACAGGGAGAAAGAGAAGAAACTGAAGAGCCGGACGGCTCTGTCAAATTACGTTAGACGCAAGAGCGTGAGGATCATATGGGCAGACAGATGATCTTTTAGCTTGTCACGCTTTCCAGATGACAGGCAAAAGAAGCAGCAGAAGCAGCAGCAGCGAGCCAAGATTCTAGTGCATCACTTTTGTTGCCGAGCCAGAATAGCTCGCTTGTGCTTTGGTACGTTTCCTCAGTCAGCGATTTTTTCATGCCGGAAAACTGAAGGAACCGAACACAAAAGGGGCGGCGAGCGAGAAGAGATGCCAAAAAAAGAAGCTAGAAAGCGTCGAGCTTTGTCATGGACCAAAAAAAGGAGAGAGAGAGAAAGTGAGACAACCCAGAGTCGGCCAGGGAAGCAGGAACAATGTGATCCCAGAAAGCATTCGGCGAGGTTCACCTTGCATGTTTGGTCTAGCGAGACAAGTCAAGAGATGCAGAGCCGAACAATGGGACAAGCGAATGCAAAGAGCGGCGTCATGCCGAAGAAAGGGCAGGCTGCTACAAAGCATTGAAACGTGCAGGTAGCGCATGTGCTGCCGGCAAACACCAAACAAAAAGAACAAAAGAATCCCACAGTACTGTAAAATCAAATAAAAGCAAAAGCAGAAGCAAAAGGAAAAGGATTCAAGGACCGCGCTTTGCCCGACATGCGTGTGTGTGTGTGCAGTGTGGGACGAGGGATGCACCTTCGTGAAGAAGCAGCGAGAATCTTGTGGGACCGCGCGGGAATGAGCGGCGTGGTCAGATGGATTGCCATGATTCATGCAGTCGGCGGGGAACCCGAAAATGCGGTTGCGCTCAGGTGCCCCACCAACCCGCCCTTTTTTGCTTTTTGTTTCTTTCTTTGTTGGCAGGCTATGCATGTCAACGGCTTTTGCGATTTTCCTTTCTTTTCTTTTTTCTGTGATTTTTTTTTCCCGTTTTCACTGGTGCGGGTGTCTGGCAGTATGTATGCAGTTAGCATTAGTCTGCATCTATCTGCAACGTACACATGCAATGCAGGTCAGGGTGTCTTGATTTCCACCTCAGCTGCTGCTTGCGTCGAATCTGGGTCGAAAGCTGCGGAAGCCGAAGCGCTCGTACCTTCCAGAAGTTGCCACTCTGTTTGGGTTCGGGGCATTACAATTCCCTTCAGTAATGACGGGATGCAATAGGTCCCGGTCTAGCATTTGCGGTTGGGATGACATTCATCCTGCCGCTTTCGAGAACGGATGACACCGCTTCGACCAGAGGCTCAACTCCTGGAAGCGAATGCTAACAGGGCAAAGTCTCGTCAGCGATGGATCCGCTCGGCATTTCTTTGAACCTGATTACTGTATCGCAGGCAAGACTGTCAATTTTTTCAGATTCCCTTGGTCCGGTTTCAGATCCGGATGCACTTGACCTCGCTTCCAAAACATCGGTAACGTGACGAGACGCATCACGGCTACGAAAACCGAGCCAATCGGCGCTTTTCTCTTCGTCTTGTGCGTGCGTGTGTCGATGCACATGCTCAATCCCGTGTGAATGAGGGACGGCAGGCAAGAGAGTCATGCTCTCCTTCTCCCTACTATCAGCAGACTTTCCCAAAAATAACCATCGCTAATGCTAGGCGAGCTCTTTGATACACTTCGCTTGCTTCTTTCCGCGCCACTATCTCCGAAACTCTTCCGTTGGTGTTTTTGACTTTTGAAGCCGGTCTACTAAGTGGTAGACCAGCTCATACATCGGTTGCCGCACACCCTTGCCAGACCTCACCTCTTGCCTGCCGACTTTCAGCACAAAAAATGTACGTAACGTAAATTTGTGGTCCCTGACTTCCGTCTTGGCACAAGCTCATCGTGGGATTAGGGTTGTCACGGCTCAACGTCTTTCGCTCTCACCCCGCTCTCCCTGTATCCCATCAAAGCGTGGTGCCTTACAATTTGATATTCTCAGACACCAAGAATCAAGCGCATCTTTTCCCATGCTAGGCTGCAGACATAACACGACGATCGCTCGCTCGCTTCGACATGAAGCTTAGGCGACTGAGCTTCCCTGCCAACTCTGTGCTGACCTTGTTTCCGTTCCGTCGGATTGGCTGCTGTTCTCGTGGGAGTTGGGTGGACCGGATTCCTGTCACTCCGGCAATGCACCTCCTCGTGCTTTGCGATGCGCCTCTAGACTCAATATACAAAGCTCATATCATTTGAAACCTTCTTTGGCTGGGTTCGTATTGATGTTGATCCTAACCGAACGCGGTCTTCGACGGTGGCCGTAGGTTTGCCCTTCTCGTCCTGATAAGTCATTGTGCAAGTCGATACTGTTCTCGCATAACGGCGAGAAGCCCAGAAGGGCTGGCGGAGTATGTGAAACGCAATTGGTGGACAGAGTTGGCTAGCTCTCTCTTTGTGCACCACCGGCTGATTTCGAAATTCATTTCCCCGCTCACCGCGGCGTTTGTACGTCGTGATTGCATCGTCCGTTAGGAAACGTGTCTTCATTTCGGACCCTCAATGAGGTCAAGCATTGGACCTGGCAATCTCGTGCTCGGTGTGCTGCTGAATGCAACGGTGCCAACAAAAGACTCGACTCGTCGGTCGGAGTGGCAAAGAGAAGCGATTGTCATCGTCAGCTTTGATTCTTTCCGCCGATTCTTTCCAGCTTCGACGCCTCGCCTTTCATTTTAGTTTGCTTAATAAGCTTCTGGCTCCTTTCCGAGCCGATTAGAGCCGAGCCTGAAACGATCGAAAACTGTACGCTCACTCGCACATCAACGAACATGCTTCTTCATTTCGATTGCCGACTTGTTCAAGGAGAGCCAGCGATGTTGGCGTAGGAGGAGCACCGCATTCGTCGCTTAAAAAAATTCATCATCAATTTATTTATTTTATTTCATTTATTCTATTTTATCTGAGGTGTTTCTTTTAGACTGGAAATTTGCTTCTCCGCAAATGGCAACAATTCGAATCTGGTTTAGTGTAACTCACTGTAGAAAGCTGTGTTCCTAGCTAGTGGATCGGGTCTGCTCTGTCCATGCTGGTTCCATTGTCTTTTTATGCATGTCCCTTTCTGATCTTGCGGCTCTGCGGTTACCTCATGTAAGCCTCGTTCTCCTTTGTCGCAGCAGCTGCACTTGTTTTGGATTCGCCGTATCGGCTCTTGCGACGCTTCGGCCCTGCTATCTATGCTAGCCAATTGTGCTCATTACAAGTTCACCGCTACAGCTGCCTCGTCGTCTGCTGCTGCTGCCGGCGCCGAATCTCGCAGCATGCAGATTTGGCGCCGGTGCAGCTCATGGAAAACTTGCTCGGTTCACGTTGAACTCTGCATTGCCATTTATGTACCTGCTCCTCTTGAGCAGGTGATCAAGGACAAGCTTGAAGCCGAGTTCAATGTTATGCTGATCTCTGCCTTGAAAGTTGCCGGGGATCCTCGGCGACGGTACGTTGTGATTATCTTGCAATGCGACAGCTCGCTTCGCCGCTTAGGCTCCAATCACAGATTATTGTAGCTCGATACCATGCATCAAGATCAGCTACTGTATGTAGTAAATGCAGCTTCTTAGCTTGAAATCGAGACTAGGCTGCTCAGGCTCGAATTGAGCGGTCGATGGTCAATCTCCGACGCAAAGGTGCTCTGGCTGAAACTGTCAGCATCCGGCAGATCTGTTTCCTTTTCTTTTTCTGTTGTTTTTACCGTCAATCGAAGGCTCGTGCAGCCACGAGTAGAAGCCTCTTTTTTGCGGTACACAAAAAAAAATCGCGCCTAGATGCTGCACACACCCTCTCCATTCAGTCTTTTGCGCCAGTGTTTGTCTTCTCTTGGCAGGATGTCCTCGGCCATCGTGCTGCAAACACCACATGAACTCTCGCTTGGTGTCGTTGGGCGATGCCGGTGCTTTTGCCTCGATGATGATCAGCCCCGCAACCCCTGCCGAGATCTGCTGATCGCTCGCACGCTCACCGGTTGGCGGGCCAATTCTGCTTTAAGCCTATTACAGTAGGTTGTGCTGGGCTTGAGCGGAGTTTAGATCGGATGTTCACCTGCCCCTTGATCAGGTTCGTGCGGTGGCGTGCTTTCCACGGGTATCGTTTCCAGACTCCGCTCCATTTCCCATGTCCTGTCACGAGCAAGCTGCTGACACGTCGTCTCCGTCCACAATGTTGCGCATCCGTACACTGCAAGGAGCATGTCCTTGCCACCGCTCATTGTATGTACTTTGCTGTCGGTCCACGTGGAGTATGAAGTGAGGAATCGGTTTCCGCATGAAGCTGACTGCAATGTTTCAGCAGCTTATCATCCTATTCTTCTGAGGTTCGGTTGGCTCTGCACCAAAACAGCGCCAAATCTAAAACACGATTGGGGAAGAACAGTGGCCCTTTATCCATGCTGCCGCTCCGCACCGCTCCCTTGCACTTTCCGCATGAGAATGACACAGTATCTAAGACTGCTTGGAGTGTTTCTCCAGTATGGAACTTCATTCGATACGGCATCGAGTGCGACTGCCGGCTTCATCTGTACCAGAAGTTTCTGATCCCTTCCAGCATCGTGTCCGCCAGCGATGGACCCGGAATGCTGTCTAGGAACATGCAACGGAGTACCGCTGCAGGGCATTCGTCCAGGGTTGCCTCCTTGAGATAGATTGTCTCATGCCAGATCTTGATCCAGATGCGGGTTGACCCCCAAGTCTCTTGGCTGCTACACCTATTATTGTTCGGATCCGCGCAGCCGTCACCGAACCCACTCGATTGAATCTTCACAACAGGACGACATGCTTTTCTTTTTCTTTTTCGTTTTATTTATTTTCTGTTGTGAGTACTGTATGGGGTAAAGGTTGGCTGGGGCCGCAGTCGCGATGTCGACAGCCACTTGCTCGACCCCTTGCATCTGGTTGACAGTCTAGAATTTGCTACTGTGTTGTACTCTGACTGACCTCCCGGCGGCTAGCGTGCCCATAAGGCCCATTTTCTTTCAAAAATCCCTTTTGCTTCCGGATTTGTCATATCGCCACACTGAACTGTGTCCGAGACTAATGCGTCAATAGCTCAAGTGAAGATAGACAGACTAAAATTCGCCTAATGGGACAAAGTCAAGGTTACGCCAAGAATTCGCGGCAAAGCAAAGGGAACGCTGAAAAGCTGCTTGACAGGCCACAGGGAACGAGCTCACATGCATAGCCCCTCCTTGGTTGCATGCTTCCAGTCCAACATCCTTTCACGCATGCTCGCATAGCCAAGCGAACGGCACGGGCTACTCTTCAAGTATCAATAAGAGCATGTCGCCCAAGGCTCCCCAAGAGCATCTGTTCAGTTGTCCACTCGTAGCGTCCCCTGAACACCGAGATAGGCGAGCCTCCTGCCTGGCTAAGCACACCGAGGGACCTGTGACGGAGCTCGCTGGTACTGTAACCTGAACCAGCCGCTCCTCTAAAAGTGGCGCATTCTGCAGTTTCCAGAGGTAAGGATCGATGACTGAGATTGGCTGGCTGTCACACTTGAAACAGCGCCACCATCGGTGCTAGCAGGCGATCAGATCCTGTTTTAGCCTTCGCTTCTTCCGCGTCGAAAGCTTTTATCTCCGCTTTTCTGTGAACATCAAGTCAGATTGAAAAAATCACAATGAACAATCACGGAGCTCAGACTGCCCACACCAGATACCGCAATGTAGAGCAAAGGCGTACATGCGTCCGACTTGGAGTCGACGCTCTGGTGTAGCATGCGGAGCGCTGCGGAGTCCGAGATGCTTTCCTTGGGATCGACCGTTGCTCCAGTGCTTCATTGTATCAACGTGACACCGAGCTCGGTTAATGCGGAGTGAGCGTTCCGGAGCATTAGATCAACCCTTTCCGCTGCAAGCCACATTTGGTGTTAACCCAGATCTGTTTTTTTGCTAATTCTATTTTTGTTTTTTTTTGTGCTCAGCGAACTTACGAGTCTGTTAGCCATAAACGCTAATGAGAACGAGCCCTTACTTACTCAGTGCACCGAACTGATACAGTCGACGGTCCACGTTTCGCGCTAACTTCCAATCATCAATGACGGAATCTCCAATCGTGAGAGCGAGCCCATCGCTCACACCATGTTCAGGCGACAACTTGTGGTGAGGCATAAAAAATAAAAAGAAATGAATTCTGAAGTAGACAAGCGCACAAACGAGGCCGACGGGAATCAGGCGCAGATGTTGCAAGCACTTTCTTTCCGTTGGCAATCGGCAAAATTTTGGATTTTCCGTCGCGGTTATTTTTGGACAATCCCTCGATCACTCGGACGGCAAAGGGCTTGTCTGATTTATTCAGCATCGGTGTCTAGTTGTACGAATCTGACAAGCTGCCGGCAACAAAAAAATCGTCTCCGCCCCTATCCTCGATTAAAAAATGTTGAAATTGCGAGTGTTGGAGGTGGATCCACCCGAATACAAATTTTTGGAAGTCAGTCTGCAGGAAATGTAGTCGATCGTGGATCGGTGATTCCAAAGGCATCGAGGCTGTGCCTATCTGGCAACGCTTGACTGGGCTGTTTCGAGTGTGTTGGTCTCGTTGCGCACCGTCAACTCCACTCTGACGACGACACAGGAAAGCGCGAAACACGCAGCTCAATTCGCACAGGTCTCTCGACACAGCGCGCACGTCCTCCAACAGTGCAGCGCATCATCGCCTCGCTCGCTTCCGAAGTGTTATCTTCTTCAAACACCCACTCCTCCTTTTCGTACTTTCGTTTCTTCATATCCATCCTCGTCGCTCTCCCCGTCGTCGTACATCTCCTATCATGGTAAGCACGATCTGAGGCTCTAGAACTTCCTGCAAACTCATGCTGACCGTCGCCTTGATTCTCGTTGCTCATGTCTTCTACCTCGGCGAACATCTCAAATTCCCGCCGGTCTCTCGCCGATCGATACCATTTCTGTTCGACTCTCTCTCCTACAACGCATGATCACCTCAGTCTTCCGGTGTCAAAGTCTCCCAAGAGTGCCTGGACAAGTTCCAGGAGCTCAAGCTGGGCAAAAAGATCAAGTACATCATCTACAGCCTCAACGACAAGAACACCGAGATCATTGTGCAAAACACCTCGACCTCGACTTCGTACGACGACTTCCTCGCCGAGCTGCCTCCTGCCGAGTGCCGATACGCCATCTACGATTTCGAGTACGAAAAGGGAGATGCGGGCAAGCGAAACAAGATCTGCTTCTTCTCTTGGTCGCCCGATGACGCAAAGATCAAGCCCAAGATGGTCTTCGCTTCGTCCAAAGACGCTCTCAGGAAGGCGCTTGTGGGCATCTCCGCCGAAATCCAGGGCACCGACTTTTCCGAAGTGAGCTACGACACTGTGCTCGACAAGGTCAGCCGATCCACCTTCTAGACATCTCTCTTTTCACATTCAACCACTCGCTTGGGCAAAACACGTAACACACCATCGATCATGTGCGCTCACGCAATCATAACGTATCAGAACGCATCTCTCAGATTTCACACGACTTGCCCGTGTGGCTCCGCATTGCATCGGCCCTCACAACAAAAGTGCTCGACGTGTATTCAACTCGAAGCTCCAAGCTTGCAAAACCAAGAGTTCTGTTTTCTGATGACGAAAAAAATTACAAGTACAAGTGAGGAAAAAGTGCGCTGCAAGCAAGCAAGGCAGATCCTCCTGTCTGTGCTGTGCTCGGCCTAAAATGGCATTGCAGGCAAAGGATGCCGTCGCTCCGGGCGAGCGGCTGGTATATTGTTGAGGTTGCTATGGGCGCACTCATTCATTTGAGGCCTTCGCGGATGGCTGCCGATCGAAGCTTGCTTTGCAGGAAAGCGAGTCGATCCTGGTATCGTTTGACCACAGCCGCTTTCTGTGCATAGATGCTGGCGAGCTCGGTCTCGAAGGCTGTGTGCTCCGCGGACATCGTGGCTTCTGCTGCGTGAGAAGATGGGTCGTGCGAGGTTGAGCCGCCTAAGGAATTGAGGGCGTGAGGCGGTCGGTACGACGAAGGAGGAGGCGGTTTTACGGAGCGCAAACCTTGACCTTCACGATCCGGCATCGCCAGGCTCGAGGTGCATGCCAGAGGATGAGCCTCTCGAACCGCTTCAACGACCCTTTTCACAGCCACAGGTTCCATCGACGTTTGTTTGGCCAAGAGAGTCTCCTCGAGCACAGCGAAAGTGCCGAGCATTCGATTCCCTTCGGCTTGCACTACGCCCATCTCTGCTTGAATCTCTGAAGTAGACTTGTCAACGTACTCGGCACCAAACATGGTGGTCGGCGCCATTTCTGCTCGAAGAGAAGTGGCGGTAAACTTGTCGTGATTGGCAGCGCCGAGCTGAGAGAAATCAGCGCTACCAGCGTCGTAGATCGAGACAGCACGGAGGGATCGCGCGGTTCGCTCAGCGGAGAAGGCGTCTTCCATGTCGCGCATCGCCGTCTCGGCTTCCTCGCGTCGTGCTTGGCTGCCAGCTCTGAGGCGTCCGAACGTCGACATTCGTGAAGATTTCAAGGCGGAGGATTGCTGTGTGCGGAACGACAGGGCACGCTGTGAGTGGCCATCGCCGCTCGAAAGCAGTGAGGTGACCCCTGACGAGTCTCGTCGAACTGGAGTGGCTCGAGAACCGGCGTCACGACTTGTTGGAGGATGGCTCGAATACGAATCTTGACTGCTCTGTCGATCTATGGTTTTCTTCGTGCTGGAGCCGTTCCTAAACAATTGGCTGACACTCTGAAAGCTTGAAGCCTTGCCGCTGCGGGCGCTGCGAATTGAAGATGCGCCTTGATTGCCATGACCAAGCGAAGAGCCTGAGCGCTTTGCATCGACGCTGAGCGGATCTGCGGACAGATGGATGTTGCCATTCGATGCGTTGCCGGCGGTGACGGCGACGAGCTGCGGGTCTCGGCGCTGTGACCCCAATCCCGTCACACCACTGTCGGTGGGGGGCGCCATGGACTGCTTGTCGGCTCGCAGCATTTGGTTGAAGACAGCCTGGCGCAAGGTGCGATACTCATCGTCGGTGAGGAGGCCGTCAGCATTGGCCACGGACAGCTCGTTGAGCCTGGTTGCAAGCTCCTCGGACGTCATGACAGATATGTCAGCCCTTGCAACGTCATTGGTGGTGGCCTCGGCCATGGCTGGATTGTGGGAAGCATGATCGGGGGGCGTCACTGCACTTTGCAGCTCATTCCTAGAGGCTGGTCGGATAGTGCGTGATTCGTCACCATTGGAGGAAGGGAGCTTACTGAGGGTAGAGGAATTGGCGTGCTGAGTTTCCACATCTGAGCCGTTGGAGGGCGAAGAAGCTCTTCTGCTTGTGATTGACCATTTTCTTACAAGACCGCGAGCAGTGGCGCTGGCGCTCGAGATTTGCCTCGAGGGGTCTTTGTAGCTCGATGGTGGGTGTGATGGGCGAGAGGTCGAGGGGCTGTTGTGTGCAGCGCTGGCATAGGTACCGTTCTGCTGAAAACTTCTGAGTCCATAAGGTGTGGCTTGGGGTGAGCTTGAGAACTTGGATTCCCAAGTGTTCGCAGCGTTTTGGTGGCTAGTTGTCGACGCATTGTAAGATGTCTTGGCTGGAGCATCGCCGATGCCGCCGTCTGGAGCGCCGAAAGACGAATAGGTGGCTCGAGGTTGAGTGGCGCTCGAAGATGAAAGTGGGTTGGCTGACTTTGATTTGCGTGGGGTCTCAGGAGTGTCTTGTCGCCGGTCGACGTTGACACGCCTTCCCAAGGTGGAGAAGATGGCCTTCATCGCTCAAGTCTTGGGGGTGTGCGGTGCCCTGTGAACGATGTGCATGGGTGCCGGGAGCGTGTCAAGCGGCCAAGGGAACACGCACTTCGAGATGGCTGATAGGATGGACGTCAAGCCCGTGGCATGATGCTTAACAGAACGGGCGTCGTTGCAGAGTCAAAGCTTGATCGAGAAGAGCGCTGAATCGGCCTTGTTGCTTTGAGATGCAACGATGTCGCCCACTTGATGGTCGCCCTCGTCAAAGCGACGGTGAGAGATGGTGGTGGCGTCTCTCTTCTCCGGACGAACGTAACCTCGAAAAGGAGCAAACGAGGAAGAAAGAGAGAGGGAGAGAGCGAGCGAGCCAGAGGCGGGAGCCGCACGCGAGATCTGTGCCTTGCTTGCTTGAGTGGCTGAACTTAGTTACCGCGCACCGTGCGTTGCATTTCCCACGCGTTTCCGAGTTGTGGAACGCAAGGAAAATTAAGCTTATCAGAAGTCAGTCGAGCCGGTGAAAGAGCCGACGCCAAGTGTGAACAAGTATACGCCTCACTTCTCCCAAAGAGGCAAGGGAAAGTTCTACAGATCAGTCACGACGATGGACAGTGGCTAGCTCGTGGTGCCTTCGAATGCGGAGGGCCCAACCCGCAAGTTTGTCGAGCGTTGCGCGTTACAAGAGTCTGTGGCTGTCGTTGTACAGTCATCGGATCGGCAGTGCCGCTGATCTGCGCGAGGTACTGTAAGCCAAAGCATAGGAGGCGAGCGCACCGTTGGATGAGCATAGCTTGGCCTTGCTTCGGCTTCTTCCGAGCATCGACTCCGCTCAGCCAAGACCGTTGTGCGCAAGTCTCTTGGCTTCATGAGATGCGGTCTAACACGGTTAAGGTGGCAAAATGACACGGTCAGGTGTTGGTCTCATTTTGTGTCTCACCTCTTACGCGTAAGAGAGAGCAGCTGGCTGTGCGAACTTGAACCCTTTTTTTGTGAACTCAGCACACAGCTCAGATACTGTACTGTAAACATTTTGAAAAGCAGCTTCCGGAAAAAAGTAACACAGAGCATCACGCAGCGGAAAGACAACCGAAAGCTGGTCAAAGTGGAGATGTTGGGTTCCTTTCGAGTTCCTCCCATCGAGCCACGGCCTTGCTTCCGAAGAAACGACCATCATCTCGATCAAGCATCGACTCCGACACTTTACCCTCTCTCTCTCACTCGCTTTCCCACGCAAATCTAGATACACACCTCGAGGTGCCGGACATCCCGAGCAAATCACCCTTTCAAAAGTCACCAACGCAACGCCTTGCTCGCTGCCCAGCCGTCGACATCCGCTCACGTCACACCCCTACTCGATAACTCAGCGCAAGGCGGCACAGCGAACACATGGCGTATAAGCGATCCTCCGTCCTCGTCGGACTGCCCGACCAGGATCGTGGTTGGGAGGAAGTGCAGGCAAAAACGTTCACAAAATGGTAGGTTCTGCTCACGAGTCACATAGATTATAGATCGTTAGCTGACGTGTGCTCCCGCCTTTCGATGGCAGGCTCAATACCAAACTCGAGTCCAGACAAATTGCTCCCATGCGATCACTCGCAACAGATCTCTCAGATGGCGTCAAACTGGTACAGCTCATGGAGATTATGGGCGACACCGCCCTCGGACGCTACTACATGAACCCACGCATGCGTGTACAGAAGGCCGAAAATGTCAACTTGGCTCTCGAGTTCATCAAGAGTCGAGGCGTCGTGCTCACAAATGTGGGTGCTGAAGATATTGTCGACGGCAACCTCAAGCTCATCCTTGGCATGATCTGGACTCTCATCCTTCGCTTCACGATCGCAGACATCAGGTATGTTGACACCCATCTCTTTGCCGTCATCGATGAGTCACACGATTGCATGAAGAGAGCGCTCACACAATCCCTTTCCGCTTGCTCTTTCTGAATCTGATACTAAATCGCCCACTACAGCGAGGAGGGTGTCACTGCCAAAGAGGGTCTGCTCCTATGGTGCCAAAGGAAAACCGCTCCCTATCAAGAGGTCGACGTCACCAATTTCACAACATCCTTCAAGGACGGCCTTGCACTTTGCGCATTGATTCATCGACACCGCCCCGACCTTCTCAACTACGACGCTTTGCCCAAACACGACCCTCACGCCTGCACTCGAACCGCTTTCCAGATCGCCGAAGAGCATCTCGGCATTCCACAACTGCTCGATGTCGAGGATCTGTGCGATCGACCTAAACCAGACGAACGTAGTGTCATGACCTATGTCGCCCAATACTTCCATGCTTTCAGCTCCATGGAACAGGCAGAGGTGGTCAGTCGTCGTGTTGCGACATTCGCAGACGTCATGCAAGGCGCCTGGGTTATGCAGCAAGACTACGAAAGGAGAGCACGTCAGCTTGTAGACACAATGTCGACCCTTCAAGCAGGATGGGCAGAAGCAACATTCGCAGGCACATACGCTGATGCTAGAGCGCAGCTCACACAATTCAACGACTACAAGATCGGCGTCAAGCGCGAATTGGTCCGCGAAAGAACCGACTTGGCAGCGCTTCTCGGCAACATCCAAACCAAACTCAAGACGTACCATCTCCCCGAATGGCTGCCACAGCAAGGCCTCAGGCAGGCCGACTTGGAAGCTGCTTGGGCTACACTGGCGCTAGCCGAAGCGCAACGCAGTCGATCCATTAACGCCGAGATTCGCAACGCCAAGGAAAACTTACGCATCAAGTTTGCCGAAGCAGCCAACGACTTTGAACGACAGCTGCGTGAAGTGGCAGGCGGTATCACCACGCTCGAAGGCGATTTGGAAGCCCAGCTTGAAGTGGTGAAACATCTACTTGCGCAGCTCGACCCCATCAAAGAGCGACTCACGCTCATCACCACGCTCGAGCAGGAATGCACCGACGCCAAGGTCGAAGAGAACGACCATACCATTTTCACGCTCAGCGATCTCGCCTTTGAATGGGAACTTGTGCGAGCGAGCGTCTCGAAAAAATTGGCCTTTATCGAGAACCAGATCGTCTCACGACAGCACACCAACCTCACGCCGGCCCAACTCGAAGAGTTTGAATCTACTTTCCGCTACTTTGATAAGGATGCGTCCAACACGCTCACCGTCCCTGAGCTCGGAGCGGCTCTTGCTAGTCTGGGCATCATCTACACCGAGGACGACATTGAGCAGATCCACATGCAGCTGTGCGAGACCTTTGGTGCTGTCTCGTACGATGCTTTCCTCACTTTCCTTCGCGAGATCACCGAAGACACCACTTCACCAGATCAACTGCTCGAGGCGTTCCAGGGCCTGGCTGGCGACAAGCCCTACGTCACCGAGCTCGATTTACGACTGGCTTTGCTTCCTCAGGGTTCCATCGACTATCTCAAGGCTGCCATGCCTCAGGTACGTGTAGAAGGCGTCGACGATGCTGTGTATGATTACGAGGGCTACTTGACCGGCCTGTTTGGCGTCGCTCAGCCCTGATCGCTGCTAGAGGGCCTCTCGACTGCTGTACATTATAGAATGCCAGATTCCTTTCACTACGTACCATTGCTACCACTAGACTCCACACCGAAACGTCTTCTTGAACGAGTGAGCTCAGATTGAATCACCGGTTGCCGAAGACTGATCCTCCTGAGAAATCTGATTTTCGGCCATGTCCTCGACTTCGGCCAGGGCAAGGTCGCGTGGCGTGCACGGCCTATTCGGCATTATTCGCGTGGTTTTCTTCGGAAGCTTCTTCTCGCTGACTTTGAATCGTCTTTTCCATCTACTGACTTGCGTTGTGTCATCCTCATCACTACCATCATACTCTTGTCCACTGCTAGATGCCTCCACCAACCCGTTGATTGGTCACATCGACTGCAAACGAGCTTTCTCTGCGGTGACGCTGCTCGCCCTCGCTCTGCTCTGCAACCCATCGAAAAATAGACGACGTTCTTGCCGCGATCGAGTCCGTATCAAGCCAGCCAGCGGCCGTCACTCGGAATAAACGGCTCATCCTCATCCTCAGTTGCTATTCAAGATCACGGGGTATTTGCATCAGCCAAAGCTCGCACCGTGAACATGCGCACGCAATGTAAACCAGGTCTGACCAACGACGGCACCCAACTCGGGCAAGGTGGGCGCGTTTCTCATCAGTCAATACCGTCGGTGCTTGAAGAGGTCGAATCCAAATCAAACTCCAGCGCAACAACGACAGGGCCTCCTTTCGTCTCGGCACTCGCTGCTGGCGCACTTTCCGGTCTTACTGTCGACTTGCTCTTCTTCCCTATTGATACCATCAAGACGCGATTGCAGTCTGCGCAAGGCTTTTGGGCCGCAGGTGGATTCACTGGCGTCTATCGCGGTCTGGCATCGACCGCAGTGGGCTCTGCACCAGGCGCTTCCGTCTTCTTCACCACTTACGAGTCCATGAAGCCAGCGCTCGTGCGTTGGATGCCGGAGGTCTTTGGCCCCCGGGGCACATTGGGCCCTTCCGGCGTGCACATGGCCGCCGCGTCCATCGCAGAGGTAGCCGCTTGTCTCATTCGCGTCCCCACCGAAGTGATCAAATCTCGACAGCAGACCATGACGTACGGCAAGGGAACGACTACATTGCAGGCGTTCAAGAAGATCTTCCAGGAAACTGGCTTCCGCGGCTACTATCGGGGATTCGGCAGCACAGTCGGTCGTGAAATCCCTTTCACTTGCATTCAGTTCCCTCTGTACGAGCGACTCAAGCTTGAGATGGCCCGTTCGAGGGCTAAATCGCAGACCGACGAAGTTCCTCCATTCCTCTCGGATCAGGAGCTTGTGCGCAATCTGCCAACATGGCAAGCCGGTCTTGCTGGAAGTATCGCAGGCGCAATCGCTGCTGGTCTCACCACACCACTAGATGTAGTCAAGACACGAATCATGCTGCACACCAAGCAAGCAGCAGGCACAACACCAGTCACGAACGCCGCCGCGGCGGCAGAGACACTTCCACGCGGGGTCAACACGAACATCATTCCAACTCTGCTGCATATCGGGCGTACTGAAGGTGTCAAGACGCTTTTCAGCGGATTCCTGCCACGTACAATGTGGATTGGTCTTGGCGGCGCCGTCTTCCTGGGCACCTTTGACGCTGGCATCAAGACGCTCTCGTGATCATCATACACACCCCGAGGCGGGATAAACTCATTCCAGAAAGCATCATTTCATCAACGATCTACTCTGCACCCATCATTCCCGCTCAAAAGCACACACACGCGCAACCGCCAACATAAAACGCAGAATGCTATCATCTAATCCCATTAATTGTCAAACCCTAGCGAAGACTGACATTGATAATACGAATGTCCTGTCTCGGCTTATCGTTCTTGTCGACTTTGACCTCCTCGATCCGCTTGACCACATCCATGCCGGCGTCAACCTTGCCAAATACGGTATGCTTTCGATCCAGCCAAGGTGTGGGCACGGTGGTAATGAAAAACTGACTGCCGTTGGTGTTTGGTCCCGCATTGGCCATGCTCAGCGTAAACGGTTTGGAATGGTTGAGACTTGGGTGGATTTCGTCTTCAAAGTTGCCGCCCCACAGACTCTCGCCGCCTGTACCGTCGCCAAGTGGATCACCGGTTTGTAGCATGAACTTTTTGATGATGCGGTGGAAGATGACGTTGTCGTAGTATCCCTTTTTGGCGAGGCCGATGAAGTTTTTGCATGTTTTGGGCACAAGCTCGGTGTATAGGGTGAGATGGATATCGCCGAGCGTTGTGTGAAGTGTAGCCGCGTTGTGCTTGACGCTGCCGGCGGCGTTGCTGTTCGTTGCACCACCAGAAGCACCTGTTCGATTACGACCATTGCCGATGGCAGCGGTCGCAGAAGCGATGGTCTGCTCCTCGCGTGTGGGTCGTTCGTTGAAGACGTCCCTGTTCTCGCTCGCCCCGCTAGACGCTGCATCACCTGACGATCCAGTCATCGCATCTGGATCGACTCGGGTGAACATGTAGAACCTCGCACGTCCATGGGCAGTTGCAAACAAGGTAGGATCCACCAAGCCTTGCTTCGCCAGTAAAGGATTCTCTGAGGCAGCGGCAGCGAGCGAACTGACTTTCTTATCGGGCGAACCTTGGAACAGAGCAAGATGCATGAATCGAACATTTTCATCTTTGCCCAGCAGACGGACACATCTGTCGGTGACCAGATTGACGAACTTGACACCTAGAAGCGAGCCGAAGATGAGAAAGTTGCCTGACTCGTCGAACAGGACATTCCAGAGTGCGGCGGAGGTGGCATTAGCGAGTCCAGACAGCGGGCCTGACGCACTCGAGGCCGTGATCTCGCGCTCGACGGCGATCCTACGTCCGAATTCCATCTGGTCCAGCTTGAGGTTGACCTCGGGTTGCGGACCGTCGGCATCACCATCTCCGGCCAGTGTTGCAGCAGCTGGATCCGGCGGAGGCAGAGCTTGGACAGCTTGAAGCGCCTCCAAACTTTCATTGTAGCGCCGAGTGATCTTGGCGCTGCGGAAGTCAAACACACGAATTTGGCGATCCAGGATGGAGAAGATGACAAACTTCTCGCCATCCTTGGAGAAGGTGAGAGAGGTCGGAACCGTTTTGGTCTTTTTGAAGTCAAACAGATCCGTTGTTGACTTGAGCTCAAAGATGCCGGGAATCTTTGTGGGCGACGGAGCTGCGAAGGGCTCTTCCGGTGTCCAATACTCGACGAAGCCTGTGACGTCGCATGAGACGACGACGTTGTGCTGCGCGTTGAAAGCTAAGATATGAACCGGAGAACGATGCACTTTGGACGCTGTGAAGAGGGGTTGGTGGGATGCAGCAGAGGGTCCCACTGCTGGATCCGGTTCACTCTCAATGGATTCGTCTAAGTCCTGTTTCGATGCTTGCGAAGGCTGTGTTGGAGAGCTTCTGCCGTCATAGATCCGAATATGAGCAGATTCCTCGTCGGTGATGGCGAGCATCGTGCGTGCGCTGCCGGGGCGATGAACCCATGCCAGCGTTCGTGCTTTGTAGGGCAGCTTGATCATGTTGATGAGATCAAAGTTGTCGACGTCAAAGACCTTGACATTGGCTTCGGCATCGAGAGTCGCGTACGAGGCACCGTCTGCCGAGCAACTCCAAGCGATGATGGGAGAAAGATGGGCGCGGTACTGCTTGACGAACTCGACCACTGAGGACCCGCTGAACAGCGAGCTTGGCGAAAATGTACCGTTGGAAAGCGTCGCTGCTGTCGTGGTCGAGGAAGAAGTCGGAGCAAGAGACGACTTCTTCCAGAACTTGACCCATCCGTCGACACTGGTGGTAATGACAAAGTTGGAGCGGGGGGTGACGGTGACTGAGTTGACTGTATCTCGGTGCATCAATGATTTGAAATAGCGATCGGCGGAGGGAAGGTTGGAGAGGTATGTTGCCTCGTGGGCGAGTTTGACCGCTTTTCGCTTCTTTTGTTGTGGCTGAGTAGTCTCGTCATGTAGCTGGTGTGGGCGCTTCGATGTGCGCTCGTCAGGTAAGGAGGAAGCCGGGGGACCTTGGATACCATCATCAGCCGTCGGCGGTGGTGGTGGGCCAACGTCATCGTCGTCATCATCATCGCTGCTTTCATCGCCAGCACCACACGGAGGAGCAGGTTGAGGGCCTAGCGCGTCCGAGTCTGAGTCCGAGTCTGAGTCGGTGGTATCGAACGATTGGGATCTTCTCCTTCTTTTCTGAGTTGTTGATGATTGGCCTGCGTTGGGTATTCTCTCTTCTGGCGATCGAGGTCCAGGAGTCGAAGAGCGAGAGGAAGCAGGAGGGCTCGATCGATTTGAGGAGCCTGCTGCGGACATGATGACAACCCTCAAAGGCGACGATCTGGAAGGGATGGAAGAAGGGAGAGGAGAAAGTCAACCTCGGACTCAACACGAACAACACAGGAACGGCGCCTCCACTTCCGTGTTCCGAGGATGACAGAAACCGAGATCGTTCTAACAGGGGGCTCTCCCGTTCTGGCATTGGCTTCCGGAAGCATCACACTCGACGCACAAGTTGATTCACGGCACAAGCGGCTCGCCTTGCAGCAGCACACTTGCGCGTTGTCATCCTCATCGAGTTTGCTGTCCGCTACAGTCTGGAGCTCGGCTGAGAGGTCGCGATGAAGTTGTCTGGATTTTGAGGTCTCATTTTGGTGAGATTTTCTTGACAGACGAGAACAGGCGGATGACTTACACAATGGGTTTCTATCTACTGCTGGCATTGCGTACGTGCTTACAAGACTGCTGCGTCTCTGGACGGCCTCAAATACGTAGCGATGGCACCAGCGGCTGCATCGAGAGCGCGCGGCTCTCGTGTCACGTCCTCGACGGCAAGCTATTACAGCAATGAGGTCGCACGCTTCTCCTCTCACGAGCTGTCAAACTCAGACTCACTTTGTGCTGTTGCAATCCTCGATCAAATCCTCATTACAAGACAGGACCATGTAAGAATGAAAAGCCGTGTTAGCATTTCATCACGACCGAATGAACTTGGAACACGGACAATCATGTGCGTCGCAACCTTTAGCCAGAATCTTAAAGTGCTCCGCCAGCGTTGCAACCTTTCCAAACAAGCGAATGACCGTCTAATGCTGTGTTACTGAGCGACTCCATCGATGCTTTGAGTATAATATTGCCTTAAGCGAGAGTGAGGAGACCGGGGCGGTAAGCCGCAGAGTCGTAGGTGCCAGCTCCGGAGCTGGGGCTTCGGCCCTGGTAGAGGAATTGGAGTCTGCAAGGGTCGATGGTCATGGTCTGGTCTGGGTTGGATCGAATGAGATCACCGTGGCTGATGTCGTTGGTCCAAGTGGCGCCGCTGTTCGCCTTGCCGGCGAAGGGAGCGCTCTCGGAGCCAGCCTGAACAGTCCAAGGGCCATCAAGGCTCGTGGCGGTGAACGAGCGGAAGTAGCGGCTCTGGCCCTGAGCCTCAACGATCATGAGATACTGACCGGTACCCGAGACCGTGTAAACTTGGACAGCCTCGAAGATTTTCTGGGGCGTGTCGCTGAGGACAACCTCGACAGGAGCAGTGAAAGCGCAAGGAAAGTCGCCGATCGCCATCTTGGAGTGGTAGATCTTGCCGTTGTCGCCGGCGAAGAACAGATGCATCGATGTGCTGTCACCAATGACGGTCTGGTCGATAGGTCCAGTGTTGGATCCCGAGATGGAGCCCGAGAACATGGGCTTAGGAGCGGACCAGCCGTTGACCTTGGTGGGATCACTGCTCGTCCTGTAGGTGAAGGCAGCACTAGTACCCCACTGTGAGGCAAGCACCCAGATGTTCTTCGGTCGAAAGAAGAACAGAGTTGGCGCCACAGCAGCTTGGGTCATGCCGGTCTGGGTCGCCGAGGCCATGTCGGCCCAGGTGGAGAAGGGAGCGAAGCCCATGGAGCCGTATTTGCCGTTGCCGTAGTAGGAAGCATAAACCAGATGCTGTCCATTGTAAGGAACGTGGGTGAAGTCCTTGAGGTTGTCCCAGCCGTTGGCAGGCTGAGCGAGGGGAGCAGACGAAGTCCATCGGTAGGTGGAAGGCAGCGAGCAAGATCGCTTCTCGCCCTGAGGAGAGGCTTCAGCCATCGAGGCAACCAGGCCTGCGAGGGCAACAAAAGCGGTAGTGAGCTTCATGGTGGCAATAGGAGGTGCAAGATAAAGCGAACGTAAGGAGCAATCCGTGGAAGGAAGAGGGCTAGGTTGGGAAGAGGGCTGTTCGAAAAGCTTTGAGCAGGACTATATATCGTTCTGCCCACACCTTACGGCGCCTTACAGCACCGCTGAAACACGCATGCTGAAGCGACTGTGGTCAGAGCCGCTGTGGACTACAATGATTGTAGCACAGGGACAAGGAGCGTTGCGATAGACCTCGTCGAGCCCCCAAACAAAACCCCACCTCGTCAATCAATGAAGCCAAAAAACCTCGGGTCGGTGTCAATCAAAACGAGGGGTTCACTTTTGGCATCGTCACGACGGGTGGCACTCTTGCATTGCATATGAGATTCCCGCAGGTCCGTGAGCGGGAGCAGTCTCTGTTGCTGTGTTTCTCGTGGCGCTATTGTTTGATGCGACCTGTCTGCAATGAAGCTGTGTCGCGCCGCTACTCCTCCTCGGATCAGCAAGTCCGGCCCAGCGTCTGCCAATGCGTTGTTCCTGCTCCGACTTGAATTCGTTCATTCGCACCACAGACCCTGAGAGCGAGAGAGCGAGAAAGTGCATGAATGTCGGGGTCATCATCGCTTAGAGTGAGTGTGATTCTAAGCGAGGGTTACCGGTTCACATATTCGCAAATCTCTCTCTGCAGTCATTGACAGGTAATGTCAGAGCCGTCGAAGTGTCTTCGAAGTGTCTTGGACGCCAAATAGAACACGTCTGCAGCTTCACCGCTTCTGCGGACGCACAATGCATTGACTTCGTCTGCAGCATCTGCCGACTTAGGAAAAAAACGTGGCCGCCCATGCAAAGCGTGTGCTCAGCTGAGAGCACGACGCCGGTCTTGTGCATGCCGCTCCATGGACTGCCACTTTTGGCGTGAAGTTGAGCCTGTCATTGTCATCGAATGTTGCGAAGCTAGGTCCCAGCTGCATGTCGCACGGCCTGTGAACAACGCCCAAATAAGTGTCGTGCAACTGCTGCAAGCTATGCACAACTCAACAACACAGTCAGCGAAGGTGGCTCAAGCTGTTTGAGCGACATTCGCTCGCTGACGTCCTTTTGTACGCTTCGACGGGTGACATTGGAACGCCAGACAGTACGAGACTGCCAACGATGTTGCATCGTGCATAGAAGACAACTGTGCTTGGGCGTTTGCGCATACTTTAGCGCAAACTTCTCAAAGCGTTGCTAGCTCAAATGCATCACAGAAAGGTCATGTTGCTTTTATCACCGGTCTCCGGTGGTCTGTCTCACTTACGCGCTAACTTAGCAGCTGTTGAGCTGCGTGGATACCTGAGGGGCTCTTGTATTGGCCCAACGCAATGCCATGATGTATCTGAGGACAGGTATACGCTGTTGTGCTGTAGATGACGGATGAAAGGCGTCCGACCTTGAGCTTAAGCTTGATTAGCATTTGGTCTTCAAAGAGTTTTCCGCAAAAGCTGCATGAAAAGTCTCCGCTTGACAGTACAGGATGTTGTCCAGAATAGAAACACCTCCAAACGTTATTAGGGAAGTTTTGGTACCCCAAGTCTTTACCTGTTTCCAGCTGTCTGACACTCAGGATCGTCATAAGGTTTGAGGCAACAGAGGATCACATTGCTTTGGGAACAAACAAAGTTGCAGAGCTCCAAAGGTTTTTGGATCTTGCAGTTCTTGGTTTGTTGGAGAGTACAGAGCTCACAATTGAAAGTGGTTTGAGCTTCTGAGACATGGCATCAGACAGCTCTTTCAAGTTGCTTACAAACTGATGCCTTAGAGTTCTTGCTCCTGTTGTTGGAGCAGCTTTTTTGCATGGTAGGGGGTAGGGTTAGGGTT